>CM026207.1:1574099-1611599 GCA_014839995.1 Xenentodon cancila
TAACAGAGATTCACGTATATTGTGTTTGCAGTAATGTTTTCATCCTGCTGCAAGGCCATCTAATATTCATAGATTCATTACAGTGTCATAGTCTTCTTCCTCTTGGATTAAATATGTAAAGGAATGGAACAGCAGTCATGTAAATGAGTGTTAGCTGTCACTCCGGCGTGCCTGGAAAACCCGCCTCAGTCATGGTTTATTGATGAAGCTCTGGATCACTTGTGCAGCTCGTGTTTGCCTTCCTATCAGACGCGCGTCCGCGTCCCCGTCCCCGTCCGCGTCCGCGCCGCCGCGTCACGCCGCGTCCTGCAGAAGCAAATGAAACGTTTCCCGTCTGTCAACAAACCAAACACCTTGATGTTTGGCAGAGAAAGTCAGATCCACGCCTCTGCAGCTCCGTGCATACAAACCGCTGCTCAGAGCTCAGTGCTGCGTGGTGATACAGGCTGATAATTGACTGCACGGCTTTCAAAAGTGTTATTTGTCCGCAGAAAACAGAAGAAAGGAAGGATTTCGCCATCACAGGAAGAAGGGGACTGAATGGCTTCTGGCACTTTGTTGGAAGCCGCCTGCTGCTGTGTTCAGGGTCTGAGAGGAAAATACAGCCCTGGAGAAACATCAAGCATTTATTGCAAACCACTTTCCTGTGGTATCGTGACTGAACTGTAAAACGTGGTTTGATGGTCTGAGGAAGAAGAGAAATGTTGCATTTCTGACGTCAGCCGATGGGCTCCTGGGGGGTGACGTGAAGCTTGGAGTTTGGGTTTTCACTTGATTTATTTTTCAGGGACTTCAGAGATTCAGATTTTTTTTCTCAACTGTAGAGAGTAATTATAGAACTGCACTTTATCTCCGTTTTGTTCGATGGTCTAAAGCTGGCTTCTTGTTGCCATTTTTACTTTTCCAAGTTAAAAGCTGGAAATTTCAACTTTTTACTTCTTATTGAATGTATCAGCAGCACAGCAATTAAAGCTTTTCTTATAAAAAACAAACATATAAGCATAAACAAGTAAACATTTCAGGCACACAGGAACAGGCAGTAATACTCAGGGTTTATTTCAGGCCCAGGAACTCGTGTTTTAACCACCAACAGACTATTACATATTACATAACCCCTAATTCCACACTATCGCTGGTTGAGGCAATTTCAAAGTTCCTGAGTTGGTGGCTGAGAAAAAAATTCAACTTGAACATGATAAAATGACAAGAATCAAAAATATACAGCAGGAAGCTGCTAATAACTGCATAGGCCTACCATGTAAAAAGCCATGTCTTCCTTTACAAAGTAATAATGTGATTTAAGCTGTAAAAGAGACACACCCCCTCAGGGAAGGAGGCGGAGTTGAGTGGCTGACTCCACCCCCTAAAGCCAGCTGCTACCAATATGTCAACAGTGCATCTGTTAGGAGTTATTTTCAGTGAGGAATTGATCGACATTTGGAGCAGAAAGAAGTATTTTTCACATCAGGAAGGCGTGTGTGCAGGACAGAGACGAAGGACAACAACAGCGGCGCTCTGCTGCGATTCAGAGGAAATGCTGATTATCGTTGGCCACGTAAACCGTAACGTTTCATTCTGAAGCATTTTATGTATTTAATACTGAAAGACAAGGAGGTTGGTGAAAAAAAAAAGTTTCTGATAACATGTCGACTCCTCAGAGGTCAGCACATGGCGAGCAGCTTCACGGACAAACCCGTCGGTCATCGGTGAAGTGTCCCACCCCCGAGGCCTTCCAGCGCCGGGTGAAGTCATCTTCACCCGGAAACAGACGTTATCGACGTCCTGTCCTGCTCTCCTGTCTGTCATCGACAGAACACTCGAGAACAAATGAGATCGATAAGTGTGAAGCTCGGACTCCGAAATCGACGGTAAACGTTGTGCATCTGTCAGCTCCTCCCTCTCCACATGTCTGAAGCGGGTCATTTTTTGGCAGGTTTGGGAGGTTTGTTCAACTGAAGGCCACACGTTCTCCATCCTCAGCGCGCTCTTCATGTGTACGGATGCTTTGCTCTTAATTACCCTGAAACTTACTTCAGCAGCTCTACGTTAAAGTTCAGTTAGATCACTTATATTCAGTAATTCTTAGGTTTTTTAAACCTTTATTTCTTCTCAGACAGTAACGTGAAATGTCTTGGGACACTGTGGAACCAAGATAGTTCTTGTTTTTTTTAACTTGGCTTCATTTTATCTTAGAAAATATATCCATTTTTACATTTCAGTCCTAGAACGTATCCCAGGAAAGTTGTAACTTAGCCCAGGTGAAACAGGAAGTGTAAAGATGATTTAGATGGTTTTTACAAAGACGGTATCCATGAAAGTGAAGGCGAAGGTCTCTACTTTTTCAACAACTGTGGGAGAAAATCCTTAAAATGTTGAAAACAATGTACTTTAATGAAAAATGGAGAAGGAATTATTTATTTCATTCATCAACAACTGAAATAAGTAAATGAGCAAGTGATTAAGGCGGTAAAACTTTTTCAAGCACAACAATAATCGACATTCCCGAATGTCCCTCTGAACTTTATTGTGTAAAACCCAAAAGTCTTATGTTAAAGTTTCAATATCCAGGAATTTAAAATGGACTAGCCGAGCTTCAGCTGAGCTTCATCCGAGCTGCAGCCGAGCTTGAGCCGAGCTTGAGCCGAGCTTCAGCCGAGCTGCAGCCGAGCTGCAGCCGAGCTTCAGCCGAGCTTCAGCCGAGCTGCAGCCGAGCTTCAGCCGAGCTGCAGCCGAGCTTCATCCGAGCTGCAGCCGAGCTTCAGCCGAGCTTCAGCCGAGCTTCAGCCGAGCTGCAGCCGAGCTTCAGCCGAGCTGCAGCCGAGCTTCAGCCGAGCTGCAGCCGAGCTTCAGCCGAGCTTCAGCCGAGCTTCAGCCGAGCTTCAGCCGAGCTGCAGCCGAGCTTCAGCCGAGCTTCAGCCGAGCTGCAGCCGAGCTTCAGCCGAGCTGCAGCCGAGCTGCAGCCGAGCTGCAGCCGAGCTGCAGCCGAGCTTCAGCCGAGCTTCAGCCGAGCTGCAGCCGAGCTGCAGCCGAGCTGCAGCCGAGCTGCAGCCGAGCTGCAGCCGAGCTTCAGCCGAGCTTCAGCCGAGCTGCAGCCGAGCTTCAGCCGAGCTGCAGCCGAGCTTCAGCCGAGCTGCAGCCGAGCTGCAGCCGAGCTGCAGCCGAGCTTCAGCCGACCTTCAGCCGAGCTGCAGCCGAGCTTCAGCCGAGCTGCAGCCGAGCTTCAGCCGAGCTTCAGCCGAGCTGCAGCCGAGCTTCAGCCAAGCTGCAGCCGAGCTTCAGCCAAGCTTCAGCCGAGGCGAGTCAGGTTTTGTTTCAGCCAATCAAAGCGTCACCTGATAAGTTAAAATCATGCTGTATAACCCGCCTGCGAGGCTTTTAAACCGGCCCCTCCTGGGAGATCCGTTCAAAAGTCCTTCGCCCGGCCGGTGATTACAGCCTCGCCTTATAGCTGGAGCTCTCATCTGGCTGCTCCTCGGGACAGCTCCTGCAGGTGGGAGTGATGGAGCTAGAGCAGGTGGAAACAGGTCGCTGTCAAATTTTACGAATAAAACAAAACAAACAAACAAAACAAGGCAAAATGTGCCAGTGAAGTACACGGATTTCCTGCAGTTGTCTGGAATTTGCACCGAGGTTCAGGGTGTAAATGCGTTTATAAGTGAATGACTCGTCTCCTCAATCAGATTCAGCTCTTTGTGAAAAGGTCGCTGTGCCAGAGCCAAACAGGTCAAAATACGAAGTTGAACTCAACAAAGTCTGTTGCTACTGAAGTGAAACATCAGAAGACACAAGAAAACCTTCGTGTCAGTTTGTGTATTTGTCTCACGTTTGCCGTGATCTCTGGTGTTGTGTGTTTTTTTAAATAATTTTTGGGTGATGTAGAATTTGTTTTGTGTTATTTTCTGGGCGCTCGGGTATGATTCTTCCTCCTCCTTCCTCCTGTTCTTTCTTCTTCTGTTGGAGTTTGGATAACAGCAAAAGTGATGCACTCCCACCACCAAACGTTCTGAAGTGGTAGTTTGACAAGTCACTCAATCCTACCAGGTCCATTACTACAACTGAGGACCAGGGAGGAGGTCAGCTCAGTTACAGTTCCACCCCAGACCCCCACCCCCCCCCACCCCACCCCACCCTCATCCGCTAATAGAAACCAGTAAAGGCAGTAAATGGCTGCCTTGCATCTCTTTGAGGAGCAGCTCTGATTATGAACGGATGCTAGACGTGAGGCGAAGTGCTTGTTCTCCGCGTGTGGTTGTTATCACCGAGGGTCACCTTAGAAAGGAGCCTGGCTGCATCTTCAGTCCTGCTTTAATTACGACTGATAATAACTGAAGTGTTGTTTCATATCACTCTAACATTTGTTGAAATAAGCCTCTGAAATGATCATGAAGATCAAATATTTAAGCATTAAGGGCAATTAAGTGTTATGAACAAAGATGACTTTTGGTAGTGAATGTTGTTTTTGCTTTTTAATAAGTAGAAACAAAAGAATGATAAATGAGAAGACGCTCCGTTTGCTCCTTATCATCTTATAGGAGAACAGTGGAAGTATTTTATTCACTGCACGTCCGTGGAAACTGCATTAATCACGCTTTTGGCAAACACAGCATTTCACCTCCTCCGTTTTACAGATCTGCCAATTTAAAGTGATTTCATGCAGAACCTGCTGTTTGATGACACGTCTGTTTCACGAACACGGCGACGAGCGGCGGTGGGAGTGTCTGAGATTATCCGTCGTTCTGGCGGTTCTGCTGATAACTGTCTTCATCATCTCTCCACACAGTCCCATCATGACCAAATCCATCAAGCCGTATTTAGACTTTTCTGGACGTTTGTTTCTGGGTTTCCGTGGGGTTTGTACTTTTACTTTGTCCCGTGTACTTTCGTTTCTTCTTCTTTAACACTTCCAAGACGACGGTTGTGGATCACGTAGGCCTGGTTTAGTCCAGGATTAAGTCCACTTTACCCGGATCACCTGGATGTTTCAGTCTGATGACGAGACCGTCTCTACTTTGGTTTGAGTCAGACGAAGATGTCTGCGTTTATCTTAAATCCGTGATATCTGTCAGATTAATGCAGTATTTGTTTTTAACAACATGCAGAAGTTTAAATATATTCCAAAAAAACATGAATAGAACAGGAAGCAACAATTGATGTTTTCAAATCAAATGGAAGTATAAAAATTCATATCTACAATATTTTTTTTTTAAAATTTGATCCCAACATCAGTTAATTGTCTGTAAAGACAATCGAGTACTCGCCAGATAAATGAAACCTCTGAGCTGGAAGACGTCATTGGTTGGTGTTTAACTGAAACCTGAGGTGCAGTTGTGAGAGACTCGGAGGACATCCGAGTCAGACAAGTCCAAGAATAACATGCTTCACAGATTACAATAGTTTTTCATTGATCTCAGTTCACGTTCCCCGGCATTGATCTCCTCCAGCTGAGGAGGAATTATCCACCGATTGTTTTTTCCAGCTGAGTTTAGGGCAAACCAATTATCTGCAGCGTTACAGGGTGACAGACGCTTTTAATTGTCTTTCACGCGGCAATAAAAGGTGTTTGTCAACTGGCTGGACGAGGACTTTCTAACTGGGCTGCGGCTCCGGGAGTTTAATTAAGCCTGGAGGATAAAACGTGCCGTAAAGTCAAGGTGATCCTCTGGCTGAAGCTGCAGTCGGTGTCGAGCTCGCCGAGCAGTTATTTATTGTTGGTCAGCAGCATGAAACTGAAGATTGGACCAGATTTAATTCATTCAATGATAAATATTATTGTTAGAACACTCACGTTTAATGTTTGAACACAGACGGTGAAAAAACTCATTTCTAAGAAAGTAAAAGAAGCCTTGTTTCAGGAACTTGCGCCTACTTTCGTCTAGTTGCGGGACTTTTTTTACTAGTCAGGAAACATTTCTTACCCCATTGGCAGAGGTACTTTTGCTTAATATAAGACAAGGTAGGCTGGATTTAGGAATATTAGGCGCATTTCTAGAGGACTGTTTTTGCAGTGCATCTGGCTCACGACCTTCTGTTAGGCTCTTTCCTTTTTTGTGGTTTGACTTGAGTAAAGTGAAGAAGAATAACTGGGATGCGTCAACAGAAAATATGACCATGTTGCAGCAGGTGAAAGTGGATTTCTGTGCTAGTTTGTGGCCAAACGTTACCCAGTAAGCAGCCAGACCCAACTCTGGCTGGAGGACATCGCTCCTTCCATTCAGAACTCATTACTTCAGTCAAAAAATTAAACTCATGTTTCAGGGTGCCACAGACATTAACCAGAAAATACCATTCAGACTCATTTTGGACTGTTGAGCTCAAGCGTGACTCATGAAGAATAGAAATACAGTGAAACTCTGACGACTTGTGAAGCAAAGGCTGCTGGCTGACCCACAGCGTCTGTGTAAAGATTTAAAGCAGAAATGAGAGCGTTAGAAATCTGTGCCGACTGTGTGATGAGTTGATAACTGCAGTCTTTCGTAAAGCAGCGTTCACACTACAAGACTTACGGTCGCATTGCTGCGCTGCTCAGAGACAACTTCAAGGTCCGACAGCGACTCAGTCACCCACATGATCTTTCATTTCATTTTTTCTTCAAACAAAACACGTAGGAAATGAGGGATAAAACAAAACCTTGTTTCATTAGTTTTCCCAGCAGGATTTCCGTCGTCATAGTGATTTAAAAGTGAACCAAATCAGGAGTTGCGTGGTGACTCCAGACTATCCAGATATCTTCCAGCCTTCTGCAGCGGTTCGACGATGTGTCTGGGAGCATCATTCATGCATCTTTCAGTCGTTCACGCTTGCGTACCAGTGCGTGACAGACTGATATGACTTTGACCAGGCGGCAAGAGCTATAAAAAACGGCCTTCGTAAGCACAGGAAACGGCAGGGTGATGTTGCAGAAGATTTGTCCAGTTCTTATTATTCAGTCTGCGGTGTGAAAGGCTGTGGTCTGCACATCTGCTTGGATCTGGGTTGGTCTCCACCAGGGCTGGGGCTATTTGTCAGCAACAACAACATCAAAAGGCCACTGAGAGGCACCAGGAAAGCGTTTCTTACGCAGATCAGACAGGAACCACGGGAGAATGAGGCCACCGTCCAGACAGGCAGCAACGTTTTGTAGCATTAATTAATCCTCTTCCAGAGCATGATGTTGAGATGTTTGCTCGGGTTCTGTCCTGAGACTCTGAAGCTGGTAAAAACCACTAACGTCTCACTGTGCTCTAATCAGCTAACTAACATCAGCTGTGGCCAAGCTGCCCACCGCCTTTCAAAATAAAAGCATATAGCTGCAACAATAAACTGAAACATTAAGACTTACTGAACTAATTATGCAAAACACAAACACAATAAACCTACATTAAATACATGATAAAAATACAACATAGCAAAATTCTGAATATCAAAAACACAAAATACTAAATAGATACCACAACCAGAACTTAATTAATCCTAAAAAGTTGAGAATTATTGCTCTTGTTAACGTGACAGTACAACGCGATAACGACGAGATAACGAGATAATTTCGGATCAAAATTTGTACATGAAATCTCAAAATACGTCAATATGGAGCGGAGATTTTTGTTCTGCAGTTTTCACAAGAAAATAGACTTTTTTTTCCAAGTCCATAAGGAATATTTTCCCCGTTGGTGCTTTGCTGGTACTGAAGAGAGAAGCAAGGACCATCTTTTGGAACCGCTGTATAATTGACATGTTTTGTGTGGGAAACCTGTGAGCACTGAAACCACAGCGCTGGAGTGGAAATGGAGACGTCCCGTCCATCTGCCTCTGCATGTACGTGATGCTGCTCCCAGAAAGGTGATCCTGCAGCTCTGCAGGTGCGCTGTTGCCTTCAGGCCCTCAGGTGCCCACATCTTTCTCCAATTGTTCTGCTGCTGTTTCCGTTGTAAACAGTGTAAATGTGACTCAGCCTCAGATTAGGTTCCCCCTCAACATGTAAATCTTAATGGTGCCTGACCGCAGGTGTGGAAGTTAGGGAGCGTTTGATTCTTCCGCCTCTTTGATCCCTGCCGTTAGCTCATTTTCAGGTGAATTCTGCTGCAGGAACGTGATACTTTGCTTCCTGTGAGTATTCGTTCCCTCATTACACCGCTGTTACCTCCACTGTAGGTCAAAGGTTAAAGAATAAACAGCTGCAGAAAAGCATCACTTCCTAAAAACACCTTTGTGAGCTCAGCTGAATGTATTTTAAGGGTTAATTTTAAACAGCAGTCTGTGGTCTGTAATGTGTTAAACAATGACTACAATCACAATGAAACTACGACTGAATCGGTTCTGGTAAAACCACAGTTTAGATTAGATACAAACTCAGTTTTTTAAGTCAACTTGTCTGCAGAGCCGCCAACCAAGGTATGATTTACTTTTCTAAGTCAAATCAACCCAAAGGAAACGCAGTTCCTCAACACCTTCGTTCACTTTTCAAAATTTGCTGTTGAGTTTAATGTGTTGCAAAGTGCTGCAAAGCAATTCACCACAAATAACATTTGGCGGGAGGGCGGGGGGTGTTAGTGGAGGATCTTTCTTTAAATCACGTGGAACGTGTTAAAGTGTTTACCTTTTGGTTTTCTTGTCTATGACAGAGGGCTTTGCTGGAGTAGTTAGAAACATTCGGAGGTGCATGATAATGTTGATTCAGCAGAGAAGCATAAGTCAGGTTTTAGTCCTCCGACTTATGAATAACAGTTATGTCACCAGTTAATTGTTACTAAAGTTTCTAAAGTTTTCATTAGCTGTGGTTCGGAGTTAAATCCTGGGCGGCTGGGTTTGCATCACTGCCAACCTCCTCCCTGGTGCTTTCAGGACTTGTTCCTTCACCGCAGTGTTGGACTTGGTAGGATCCAGTGACTTAGCAAACTTCTGCTCTATGCCACCTGATGGCAGTTGTGCCTGTCTTTCACTGTTTGCCAACCGATGACAAATAAAATAAGAGGAAGTGCATGAAAAGGAGCTGAGACGGTTGCTGTGTTTCCGCTTGCTGTTTGTATACAACTGTATAGAATGAAAAGAAATAATAAAAAAATCCCATTAGCATCAAGTTGACCAATCCTCTCCTCTCATCGTTTTTTTGGGGTACCTCTGAGTACCTAACCCACGGCAAGAATGTGTTTTGGCCCTGTAGAGGTTCCCAGAAATTTGTGTTGTGGAGCTTGATGTGTGCCGACCAGTCAGTTAAGTCCTACAACTTATGGAACACAGAGATTTTAAAGCAATATCAATCTGACTATCATCAATATAAAAGTGATGTGAAATGTTACCGAATCAGTAATAAGCTATAAGTAGGAGAATAGTGAAAAAAGAAGTGGGCCTGAAGCAGAACTCTGAGGGACAATGGAGATTATGGCTCAACTTTCTTGCTACACCTTTGAGGAGTCAGGCTAATGACATCTACCAGCAAACGTCATAAAATGTACCTTATTTACACCAATAACATCCTTTAAGTAAATGCCAGCTCTTCCAGCTCACAGTTTAATTGAACTACTTTGAAAGAAACTTGTTCAAATGTTTAGAAAACTCATCATATCTCATCAGAAGAGCTGTTCTCATCAAGACTCATTCATTTTAAGATGGGAGAACATGAGGTTAGCGACTTTTTGAAATGCTGCAGGCTGCATAAACACATAAGATGTAAAAAAGACAACAAAAATATCTTCAGTCTCTAATTTAGAGTCACATTAGTAAGCAGCTCTCACCGCGAGGGAGTCAAACTCAGGGACGGTGGCAGATACGGTGGCAGCCTCCTCCCTCTCTAGATAATGAAAATTATGGCTCTATTGTTTTTAATGTATGCAGTGTCAGTTATGCAAGGTAATCCTGCATGACTCGATGGTGCTGCAGATTAGATGTGAATGGCAGTTTTATGAAGCTGGTGAAATTGCAGAGCCTCATTTGTCAGATGTAGAGCAGCTCGGCCTGCACTCCTCTGTTTCTCTCTGAGAGAAGCAACCTGATCAAAGAAACAAAGCTCCAAAAGGCTGAAGATAAACACCGATTTTGCCTTGGACTGAATGTCAAGAGGAATTTAACCAGCGTTTTAGTTCAAGCTGTTTGGGCCAGAATCCCTTTATATCTGGAGAACAGAGGAAGGACCGCCGTTTGTCTTGGTAACACTGACGCAGACGATCCAGCACTCAGCACAGAGTGCAGAACAAGTCATGAGAGGATGAAAAGGTGCTTCAGTCAAAGCTAAAATGATGGAGAACTGCGGTAAACTGATCTGACATTTGTTCTGGCCTCATGTATAGATGTGCCAAAGGTCACAGTTTCCTCACACGCCTCTCATGTTCTCGTCTCTTCGCTTGAAGCTGAGGGACATTTATGTCGAACGTGTCCTCTGTGTCATCCAGAGTCCAAGACCAGAAGTTCAGACCTCAAACAGGTTAAAGACCTGACAAACTCAAGCTGAAGCAACAGATCTGGACTCTGGAGTCTTTTCAGGGAAAGTTAGACAGGTCACCAGTCCATCAAAGATAATCACTAACTCAATTAAATCCAGTTCATTTTTATAGTTCCCAACAAAATTACTTTATGCTCAATTTATACAGATGTAGTGCACTCCAATAAATATACTCTATTTCAGTCCAAACAAATTTGTATGATTTCATTCAGATTCATATATTCCCAGATCATATAAGTTCTTCATTCAATCACATTAAAGGGTGATTTATGCGTCTATGTAGTAAATCCGGGTGCAGCCGCCATAGGAACCTACATCAGTGTTGGCGTTGTGTTTTTAAGCTGTGATGAGGGTGATGAGGGTGACGAGGACACAAGTCCAAAAGATCGAGAGGCAGCAGCAGCAACAAAGAAAGTCCTTTAACAATGAAGAAAAACCGCTGCAGGAGCAGGCAGCCCAAAACACAGACCAAACCAACCTCTGGTGAAGGAGAGGAGAACAAACGAAACGACAAAAGAGCGTGACAGAAGAGACGGACTGACGACGACATTCATGCAAGACGACGAGACATGGGTGTGAACGACCGGAGAGACCGGAACAACCGGAGTCTAGGCACAACTTAAACAAAGAAACAGGCTTTTAACGTTCAACAAGAAGGAAGGTGATGGCGAATATAACACACAGGAATAAAGTGTTCCCCGCTACAGCGTACAGCTTGCAGGTGATAAAGCATTAATCACATTATTCATGATTTATATGCTGCAGTTCAGCCATGGCCTGCGTGAACTGCAAATGAGAGGAAACATCAGTATTTCGGAATAAAAGTGTTTTTCCGTTCGTGTCGGGTGCGTTGAGCCCTCGGGTGAGGTGCTCTCGGACACTGATGACCTGCTTTAAAGGTTATTGAGTTTCATTCGTGTCTAGCACAAAGCTGTAGGACAGGTGTCAATAAAAGCGCCTCCTGTGGAGGAGAGGGCTGGAGTACATATGGCTCCGCCCCTAAAAGCAGACGCTTTGAAGAGGGCTGTAAAGACATGATTCTGATCAAAACCCAGGACGTGGCATCGTCTTTTATTAGATAGACTTTGTGAGGTTTTCCATCAGTCTGTTTGCCCCGGTGATGTCGGGAATGTTTCCGCTGCTTCTTGATGATGCTGAGGATCTGCTCGGTACCACAGTTTGACTTCACGTCGCTGCGCTGCTCGTCAGTATGTAGGTGGACCTGTTTTCTGTGTAAGACGAGCTCGGGCTGCTGTTGATTTATAAATGTCTCATGAATAGTTCACCATTTCATCATCTAGTTTTTCTTAGATGTGGAACTTAACATCTGCAGATTGGCCTCAGGTAAAGGTTTTACACTGCGACCGAGTCTATGAATTATGCAGCGCCGTAACTCTCTGGAGCCTACAGAAAACTCAATTAAAAGCACAACTAACAGCACTCATGTATGTTTTAACGTTGCTTCTAGGTTTGGGGATGTAAATAAAGTTGTGCAGATTAGATCCAAATAATTATTTTTTGAAGCTCCAACATAAAGATGAGTGTGAAGTTGTCCAGAAGCGCTGGATCAAGCTGCCTCGGCTACAGCGAAGGGAGGGTTTGTTGCTGTCATCACAAATGTTTTACAGACTCAGAGAAAGTTTTCCTTTCACTAAGAACCTCCACAAGCTGTGAAACTGCAAAAACAAACTGCCAAGCAGGGAGCCCATTCTGGATGAGATGTGAAAATGAGTTGAATTGGAGCAGTTACAGAGGTTTAAAAACTTCCAGACTTAATATTCAAGCTCAGTGGCTTGAGACCCGCTTGATTTAAACACACTTGACACATAATTTACTAAAATGTACACCTGGCACTATAAATGTTGTTTAGTCAGCTGAGATCCTGGTAGAGAAGCACGAGGAACCTGGAAGTGTTAAATGAAAAGACTCCAGTTTATTAAAGTTTCCACTTTGGGGCAGATGGGAGTCTGTGAGGGAGGAGATGGAGTTTCACCAACCAAAAGCTGATCTGGAGCCAGATGTATTGCCAGGTCTTTGAATCCCTGCACTGAAGTTTGAAGCAGCTTCTTGAGGTTCAAACTTTGTTTTATCCAGTCTTGATAAAACAATAAAACCGACTGACACACACTGATGTAATTTCTGCCAGAAATAAAGGCTTTTAAGAACATTATTACATCAGGTGGTTATCACAACTCATCCATGAACTCTAAAGTTTTCTTAGGTTTAAGTTTCACTCTGTGGTAGTTTCAGCAAACATGCAAACAGATACAAAGATGCAAAACAGTTTTAACACAGAATCAAATGTTGAACAATGTCATTGTAAAGGGAGGATGTTGAGAAACCAAGATAAAGAGGCACACTTCACATAAGTGACAGCGCATTTGTTGGAGCCACGCCCCCTTTTTAAAGATGGGAAACACCATGGCGATGGTCGTCTGACTCCTCAGCCTCACGGGGGTTTGTCCTCTTTGTCTTTCAGCCTCCCAGTTTCACAACCGCGACCACAGCCTCGTATATCTACATTCCGCCTGTGTTAGGTGCGCCGCCTCCGCCTCCGCCGCCGCTCAGCACAGTTCCTGTATTTTGTGAAGCCTTTCCTTCCAAATCAAGCTGTGAAAAGGGCTTTCTGTCGCCGGAAGACAAAGAGTCTGGCTTTGATGTGTGTCTGAGAAATGTACCAGAGTCTTACTGTCAGTTCACTGCCGCTGGAAGAGCTGTTTCTAAAATGAGATGTCAGGCACACGGGGAAACGAACTTTGTCCTAAAAAGTGATGAAGTTCAGTAAACAGTCTTCATCTGACGGGATTAAAACATGGATTAAGCCATCTATTGTTCTGTGAACATGGATGTATATTTGGTTGGCATGTACCTGAGGTCCAAAGTGCTTCTGGAGTTTATTCTACAGGGGCTCCTTAATTTTTAATTGCCCCTAAAATTCAGCAGTGGCTTTAACGTTTTCATGGGGTTTCTCTACCTCTCTTTTTAAAAATAAATTAATAATAAAAAAGTGCTCCATTTTAAACTACTGAAGTGTCAAGTTTCTCCCTTCACACTATTAGAAAGTACTTACAGATTCAAGGTTGACATTAACAGTTGTTAAACTGCAGGAATTTATCTTTTTCTGCAACCGAGATCTACAGTACTTCACTGCATTAAAATCCATGAATGAATCCATTTATTTCCCCATAAAAACTCGTGATCAAAACAGTTTCCCTCCAAGGAGGCTTAACTCTTAGTTAGGGTTTAATTTCAGAAGTAACTGAGGTCATTAATTTCCTCCCTGAAAGCCCACAAAAGCATTTGTTCAATTAAAAGGATAATTGTTCATTCAGGTGATCACTTTGACTGTTTTTTTTTTTTTTACAAATTAAAAAGCCTTAAACAAAAGGGAAACCAATTAAACTAGAGTAATTGATAAAATTAGAAAGTTAGAGTGCAAATGCCAAATATTTGTACCTAGATCTAGTTTAGAGCTCAGTTCGACCTTACAGCCTTACTGAAGGTCTCTTATGACCTCCTCCTCGCCTCTCTGGCTCCCTCGCCATCCTCCTCCTCCTTGACCTCAGCGTTGCCGTACCTCTCCGAGGCCATCTTTACATCTCCATCAACAATTGTAAATCTCACCCCAGTCACCCGCAATGTCCCTCAAGGTCCCCTCCTCTATGTCCTTCACACGCCACCTCTTGGACACATCTTCCATGCACTTCCATGGACTTCACTTCCACCGCTATGCCGATGATGCACAACTAAACATCTCAACTAAATCCATCACCCTGGTCATGGTCTCCACTTTCACAAACTTTCTGACTGACATCAAAATCTGGAGGGACAATAATTTCCTGAAATTCAACATTCGGACATCCCCCATCCTTGTACCTTCCTCATTCACACCTTCATAACCTCCAGACGTGATTACTATCGTAGCATTCCTTACCACAAAAACCTGCAGTACATACAGAGTTCAGCTGCCCGCGTCCTCACCGCACTCACCCCAGAAACCACATCGCCCTCCCTCCTCTGCCACCTCCACTGGCTCATCCAGACCTCATCCAGTTCAAACTCCATCCTCATCACCTACAAAGCCCTAAATAACCTTGCCCCCCTTCTATCTCCCATTCCCCCATCGGATGTCTCCGATCTGGTGATTCTAACCTTCTGACCTTCTGAACCCCGGGAGACTGAGCCTTCGCTGCTGCTGCTCCGGTCCTCTGGACTTGGCTTCCACTCCACCTCAGAAACTCGGACTTCAGAGCTTCATATCGTTGCTTAAAGTCCACCTGTTCCACCTGGGAGTCCTGTAGTCTTTAACAGTCATTGTACTTTATTTTCTGCTGTATTGTAAAACGTCTTTGAGTATCCTGAAAAGTGTTATATAAATATGATGTATTATTGTTATTATTCATAATAATATTTTGTAGACTATTAGCTCAAAGGGTCTATGAGGAATTATTGAAGTATATAGGATAAATTCAAACTGTAATTTTAGGATGAATAACTTTTTTGTTCTGTTTTAAAGAGCACAGTTTGGTAACGACACGCCCATCAGGTGTTTTTCGTTGCTTCAGCATTACTACGAATACTCCACGTCGTAAAATGACCTCAGTCAGACCCATCACCCTGTTTACATGGTAGTTATGTTTTCTTGTCTTCTTCGGGTTAATATTGGACTATTGTTGTCGATGTCCGTTGGGAGATTAAGCTCTGGGTCTTGCAGTTGATGATGGATTAATCGAGAGAGGTCCGTGTGTAAATGTATTTACTCTGCAGGACCTGAACGGAGCAGTACTTCTCCAGCAGGAGGTTTTCATAATTCAGTGCTCGGTTTTGAATGCTGCGGTCGTCGTACATCATCCTCACTGTGGTTTGTTGGTATTCATGTGTGCAGCGATTCCAGCCTCCTTTCATTCTCCTCATCCTTTGTCCCACGAGCCTCAGGAGCTCATATTCTCTACAGGGTCTGTTGTGGAGCCATTAGCCGCCGGAGCGCTTGGGGTGAGCTTCCACTTCCATTGATTGTAGATGCACAAAGAGCCGGCAGCTCAGGCCGGACTTCTCTCGACCCAAAGCAGAGTCTGAAGGTTCCATTTGCCTTCGAGTTAGCTGAGTGGGGGTTGGAGATGCATTTCACAGCTGAAAACGCACTCGGCTCTGGATCTCTGCGCTCCAATTAAAATGCATCGAGTGCAAATCACCTGCTGGTTTACTGTTTGAGCTCGGGGACCAGGGGTCTGGTGTCCTCCGCTGTGCCCAGAATTGGAATGGGACTTGATTAGTCTCGCATCACCGAGTCTTTGGGACGAATCCATTCATCGCAGCGACGGGGGAGGAGGCTGAAGAAATACCTCACATATAAATCTGCCACTTCGTTGGCTCTTGGTTTGGGATCCAGATGATTAACGCGATCTGGGCTGATAATGTCTGAGAGCTGCTTTTTTTAAGGAACACATTGGTTTTTTTAAGCTTTTATGGAGTCTTGGGTTTGTTGTTCTTCTATGTTTTTGTTTCCTTTTTTCTGTCTTTTAGACAATCAAAAATAGAGCTGAAACAGTGAAAACTCCCAAACTGTAAAGTTAAAAGCATCTTTGTCTTTTGATTGTTTCAGTTAGTGTGTTTTTACTGCTCTGACATTAACTTCAATCTCTAAATGTGATGCCTCCATGTGAAAACAATTATTCTGATCATAGTTGTAGTACTAAAGCAGATTCTTTACATATAAACACTTTAATCGTAATATCACATCTAGGCTGGGACCTGAAAACTCAGATGTGCCGATCTTTGTTCATTGGGTTTGAGTATTTTTTTTAATAGTTTCTTTTGGCTTTCCCAAACAACTGCAATATTCAGCGCTCTCGCTCACGGCGGCCATCACCTGCAGTGATGCTTTCATTTTAACCGTTAAAGGCCTTTCCTGGGAGTAAAAACAAGCCCACATCTTTTACTCGATGGTAATGAGTGCAAACGTTAAAGTAAAACAGCTTGGACTTGAAACAGTTATGAGTTAGAACATAAAATATGTTTGCAGTAAAACATTTGCAGAAAGAGCACGTGGCAACGACAGAAGGAAGTAGTATTTTAATCTAGTGAGAAGAAACATAATTCCACCTCGGTGATGGTCCGGGTTGGCTCCCTACACGCGGACTTTTTACATGCAGGTTTTAACAAAAATGTACAAAAAGGACAGCCTGTCTTGGGATGTCCTTCCATTGGCTTGGCTGACGTCTCCAGTCCGTACCAGCTGATCACGGCTTGTCAGATATCCGACTGGATGAGGAAGAGCATCCATGGCTGCTGTCTCCGTTGACCCGGATCAGTGGGACGGTTCCAGGGATATGATGTCATAACACTGATGGAAAATGTATTTTCAGCCCCTCTGTGAGTTCGTCATGAGTCCGCTCGGTCCAGACCAGTATCTGTGCAGTTTGGGTTTAGTTGTCTTTTAGGAACTGCAGATTATTTTTCCTAAAACCAACCTGCTGGAGGGCCGACTCTCTGGGTCACTCCTGCATCATCCCTCAGCCAAAGATGTCTCTGTTATTATATTGTTTCAGTCTTACTCGGGTTTTGCAGTCACCTGCTGGTTGAAATGTTAACACAGAGGTATGAGACACTTTTTACCGCAACAATCCCACTGACGTTTTTTTCATCCTACAATTTAAAACGGCAGAAGGCCACCATGACTCAAGACCTGAACGGATGTGTACTTTTAACTGTCTTTGGTGTTACAATCAGACTTTTACAAATACTTACATGCAAAGTAGAATAACTTGACTCGCTTCTCGGATGAAGTCACAACCGACCGGCATCACGTCTCCTGCACCCACCGCTCAGGAGCGGTTCCCCTCAGAACCAGTCTGGATATCAGCAGTCTGCATTTAAAAAAGTCGTCGTAAAACAACAGTTGTTTTTTGCTGCCGAGCGGCGTTTCCAAATGCTGACTGCCACAAACAGGATCCGTACCTGCTGCTCTGAGATGCCTGCGGGTGATGCTGAAACACAGATGATGTTTATTAATGAAGATGCAAACCCTGCTTCTAAATTCAGCTTGAAACAGCCGCCGTTAGTGTGGCCTTATGTTGCTTTGAATCAGACTGGTTGGTGTTTGGTTACGTATCAAATGAGTTTCACACTTCGCTCAGCAGCTTTAAGACCTGCTTGGTCCTGCTACTGGTCCATTCCTGCCTAAGTTTGTTCATTTCTTGTCTTCTACTCAGACGTGAGCTAACGACCGTGTTGCAGTGTTTCAGATGGCCACGTTAATCCCGTCTCTACCCTGAAATAACTGGTTGCACCTGTCTGGGACAAATTGGGGCCACTTGGCAGAAGTTTTCCAGACCTTCAGTTGGTGATTTCTTCACAGTTGGTCGTTGAAACACCAACTGGGTCTAACTTTGATGGAAAAGGCCCACAAGATATCTGGAAATGATTGTAAAATAAGTGTAGTCATCCAGAATAACGCCTTTAAATTTCCTCTTTAGTCAGCTCAAAAATAAACTGGGATTTATGAAAAGTAAACGCATTACATTCACATGTCCAAGAGGCTGGAAACAAAACAGTTTGCATTTATTTTAAAAATAATCACAAAAGTGAAGTTCTGAAGTTTCCCGGCAGCTCTGCTGTCTGATCTTTTCAGCTCGGCAGAAACCAATAATAATCCATGTGTTACTATAATAAAATGTAAAGGTTTCTGGAGGAATATCTTAGATGTGCTTAGATGAAGTTCCCCCACCTGACTGGTTCGATCAGATGTTCTCTGTGTGGTCACCTTCTTTCCACTTCCTTGAGGTTTTGTGTCTCTGAACACTGAAGTTTTGTTTTATTCAAGTACACAGTTAGACTTTCTATCTGCAGCGTCTCACAAGTCTGACCTGTCTTTGGTCTTCCAGAGGACCCAGAAACATCTCAAACTCACATCCCGCTGTGCGATGCTGCCTCAGAATTGGTGCAGGGTAAGAAATCTCGCATCTCTGCAGGGCCGTTGACATGACGGCTGTGTGATTTATGTGACTGGTCGGGATCGGAGAGGTTGAGGTTAGACACTTCGAGGCAGAAAGGAAGACAGATCCTGAGAGACGGTTTAAAAGGGCACAACTGGCGGATAAAACAAGCTGAGAGCTGGAAATTGAAAATGCAAATGCAAGAGGATCCAGAAAACGAGACGGGCTCTGTGTTCAGCTGTCGGGTCTCTTTGACTTTGTGACAGAAGCTTTAAACAAGCTGGTTTTATAATCAAGGTCTCTAAATGCATTGTTCCTGCCATGAGGCTGAATGTGTCTTTGTTTGGCCTTCAGGCTGCTCGGGAGCAGCGGGAGTTTCTGAGAGATTTTGGGTCAACTGCGAGCTCGTGAGGCCCCGGCAGTGCCGTCCATGAGGCTCATAAACAGTCCCAACATGCAGAGAGGCTGTAAACATTCTGTGAGAAATGCCCCGAGGAGGACAAAATCCCCTCTCAGACTGAGCTTGGCTCAGTGTGCTGGGTTTTCCACAGCAAAAACAGCACATCACCACAAAAACAAAACAGATTTACTGCAGGAAATACTCACAGACAGCACAAGAACAAGAGCACAAGAACCCCAACATTTTAGTCAAGTACAAGGAATAATCTGCATGCAAGCACAAGAACGCTGTTTCTCGCTTGTTTTTAATTCATCTGACCAAATAGTCTCTCCAGTGTTTGTGGTGTTTTCCTGCAGTGGAAATGATTCTCGGATTTGTGGGCTTGCTTGTGTTTTGTAATGTTGATACTGTAGGACATGTGGTCACGAAGAAAATAGACTGACAATCGTGATGTTGAGCTCTTTGAACAATTGCTCATGAGGGGAGTCTGGACCATTTCAGAAGACAGGTACTTGAATTTACAAACCCCAGGGAACCTCGTTGTAACATTAGAGGAGATAATTCTCTACAGAACATCATCTACGCTGAAATTCATCACACTTTATGAAATAGTAATTGTTTATAAGACGTTTTGAAGCCCAAAAACCAGTCAGTCACTGCAGACATTGATGGTTACCTGGTTACCAGGATCTGCACTGGTCCTTCATGTGGGGAACCTGTAAAAGTCTCACTGGAGACTTTATCTTAATTGATCGTTTTGTTTGTCGGCTTGTGTAACGTCCTTCTTGCACAATCAGCTCCATGGCTGTCGCCAGCATGGAGAAAACCTTCCGTTTTTTTAAACTCATTGGCTCTGATGCTGCTGCTACATGACTGCTCATGAGACTTCAATTTCCACCACAGACAGACTCCTTTTATGAAGGAGAAGTGAAGCTGCAACACTTAAAGACCTAAGCTTCCCCAGAAGTCCAGTCTGCTCCGTCCGTTCTCATAAACAGCATCAGTGCTGCATCTCCAGGCCTGTCTGCACATCAAGGTATTTATTCTCCTCCGCCTCCATCCATCTCTCCTCCTGGGATGGATGGACGTTGTGTCAGGTCCTCCTAAAGACATCACAGTCATCTCCTTTGTCTTGTTCCCGGTCAGAGATGCTCACAAGCCATTTTTACGTCAGTCCAATTTAAGTGTATTGCTGTAGTCGTCGGTGGTGGTCTGTGGTCATCAGTGGTGGTCTGTGGTGGTCTGTGGTCATCAGTTGTTGTCTGTGGTCATCAGTGGTGGTCCGTGGTCATCAGTGGTGGTCCGTGGTGGTCTGTGGTGGTCTGTGGTCATCAGTGGTGGTCTGTAGTTGCCTGTGGTCGCCTGTGGTTGCCTGTGGTCGTCTGTGGTTCCGGCGCTCATATGTCAGGTTACGACTGATGGTCGGGACAGAAGATGATGGTAGAAAAATTAAATACTTAACATTGTTTATGAGTGTCAACGTGTCTGCATGTTTCAGATGTTGCTCTGCTCCAACACACCTACAAAACACCTCCAATCAGGTGTGTTGGAGCAGGGAAACACCTAAAACGTGCAGTGAGCCATGAGGACCAGGGTTGGGAAACACTGATCTAGACCAATTAAAAAAAAATAGAAATGTTTAATCTCTTAAATCTAAATCCTATAGAAGTTTTAAGACACAGACTTAAGATTTTGCAAGACTTTTACGGTGTCTATTTTTGTGACTACAGCCAGGAATCAGTGCTCCTAATGGTTGTTGCAAAAACTGAATCATGGGAAGTAGGTTTTCATCACACCAGACTAAAGACTTGCAATAATAAAATACTATATAATCATAGTATTTTCCGCTATATAGAAAAAAACGTCTCTGATTGGCAGCTGTAATCTAACACCTGAGTCATCATGATTTCCTTTAAACTACTGAGACTCCCGTCCATCAGTTCAGTTTCTACTAATCCTTTATTTTGTGCAAACTGACAGCAAAGTCATCTTATCGCACTTTAAAACAAGTTAAGTACAGTTTGATAAATACAGTCCAATTCAGAATTCAGAATCCAGAATTCATATAATGCCAGTTTATAAAATCTATGTAGCTAAGAAACCCAACAGACGGCGTTGAATCTGGATGTTGCAGAGGTACCGCCGTTGTCCAGACGACAGTTGCTTCACTGAAGCAGACAGACGATCTTCATTTTCAACCTCAGCGGTAAACAAAATGTTGTGGGTCCTGAACGGCGCCTGTTTGCATTTTTAAAGTTCATCGGAAACAATGGCTCCTTTTATCATGTGGGATGTTGCTGTAACTAGTCCAAAGCTGTTGACGGCAGGAAAGGAGGATGCTGAGCTTCCTGCTGAGCAGAACCTTCTCTGCTCAGACTCCCATCAGTCTGGTCCTCCTGCTGCCTGAAGGCAGCGATCTGTTTCACCCTTGAAATGAAATAACATATTATCAGGAATGTAATTTTATGTTTCATGATGCCATTTCTTACATAAGGACTTCTTATCTTTTTTTTTTTTTTTTTTATCACGGTTTAGCTCCATGTTGGTTTGACTGACACCGGACTCAGAATCACTTAGTTTATCAGAGTTTATGTCACATAATTTGAAACGTTATGACTCATCGAATCCCTCTCTAACACATCTCTGCTTCAGTATTTGTCTTTAAAGATGTTGTATTGACGTTTGCAGTTGAGATTCACCTTCCTTCTGTTTCATGCTCAGCTGGGTCTTACCGTTATTCAGGCTCAAAGTCAAGTTTCAGCATCTTTGCTTTTCTATTTCAATCTATTATTAATCAGGCCGAAGCTGCCTGCTGATAGAAGTGAGCACAACCGAATTCTTCATGGGGCCTTGGTTCAGTATTAAGAGGAAGAAAAGACCAAACACAGCCGGCTGCAAATTGGAGATTGTGGAAATTAGAGTGTTTTGTTGAGTGAATAAGGATTGTTGTGATTTTCAGATGCAAAGCTGGGCATTTTCAGGACAAAGTGGCTCTTTATGACAAAAGAAAGCTACAAAGCAATTCCTCTGACAGAAAAAAACTAAATCCATCAATGGAGAAAAATAAAAAAAGCACCCCAACGTCTGTCTGCACTGGCTGCAGTGTTAATTCAACACCCGTCATCTGGTTGAAACAAATTACACTGTATGAAGTTATCCTGCCACAATTATGCTAATTTCACAGCGGTTTGCGAGGGTGTAGGGAGTCAAAGAGGCTGACGGGGAGCTGATTTACAGCCGGCAGCGAGCTGCTGTAGATGAGGGTGGGGCTGCCGCGAGCCTGCTGTGAATGGTGCTGCAAGAGCTGCTGTGAATGCTGCCGCAAGCCTGCTGTGAATGCTGCTGTGAATGCTGCCATGAGCACTGGTGCGAATGCTGCTGTGAATGCTGCTGTAAGAGCTGCTGTGAATGCTGCTGCGAATGCTGCTGTGAATGCTGCCGTGAGCACTGGTGCGAATGCTGCTGCTGGAGGTGGAGATGCTGCCAGACAGAAACGGTACTGAAAAATGTAACAGCTGGATATATTAATTCCGTAAAATGCTGAAAGGATTCCATTTACTGCTGTAATCTTTTTCTTTTCCAGCTCTACCACAGTCTAACAGCTTATTAGTTGAAAAACATATCAGGGAACTATTTTCCTCCACATGCAACAAGTGCTCATGCATAAATAACGACAGGACTCGTTTGCACACTGCCCATGTAAGAAGACTGTGTTTGCGTTTACTTATGAGCAGTTACATAAACGTTCTTGAACATCCTGAGGAGGATCCAGCACTTCTTTGGCCTTCTCATGAGAGAAGCATGAACACTTTTAAACATGACTGGTGCTGCCTCATAGTTCAAGTATCAGTTTCTCAGTCGTTCAGGGTCCCGCTGGTGTTGAATTGTGTGTTTGACCCATTAGATGGTGACAGTGATTGTACCATTCAGACTGCCGGTGGAAGCAGTAGGATTGACCGTCCTCAGTAAAACCACCTTTCAGTTTGACATTAGAGAACAAAATGGACAGTCAGATAAAAGCTGCCTGCAAACACACAAATTGAAAGTGGCTGCGGTTTTTTCTTGCTGTCTGCCTCGGCCACTTCTCCCATTTTATTCTGGCAACCTGACGGCTCTCCTGTGGCGGTCCAGTGGTTCAGGGGAGGGGAGGCAAGCCGTTTCCGAGGGTATGAGCTGATCTGTGGGAAAAGGTTTGAAGACTTGATGCAGGTCAGTCGCAGACACTTTAACGTCACTGAGAGCAGAGAAGTCTGAAGGTCGGGTGGAAAACAGACTCCTGAACGTTCGTCAGGGTCACAGACGAAGAGGACCTGAAGGAACAGCCATCAGCTGCTCCAACTCACAATCACACAGCCCTCATTTATGAATATATATCTACTTCTGAATCACTTGTTGCTTCTTCTTATTCTGTTGAACTGGAAATACACCAGAATAAGAGCGATAAACTGGTCCCTAAATTAGAGAATGTGGACAATATGGAGCAACAAACAAACAAACAAATAAATCTGAATCACATGTTTCATTTCCAAATACATTCTCCCGTGGAGACGGATCAGGACCGCCGGCAGGTCAGTCCCCCTTCTGTACTGTGTGGAGACTGTGTACTGAATTACATGTTGGGATATTCTGTCTGTCCCTCTGCTTTCTTTTCGTCCAGACTGACCTGCTTTAACGCACTCTGGCTGATATTTATGGCACTTTTCAAGTAGAAATCAAAGCACCGTATGTGGTATTTTCAGGAAATGGTGAATGGAATCAGGTGTTTTTCAACATCTATTCTCGCTCCCTGGTCAAAGACGGAGCTTCGGGTTTAACACAAACACAAAAGTGAAAGCAGCAGCTTGATTTTCTCTCGTATGCTTATCTAATATTTATATATTATATGTGTGTGTGTTTGTGTTTTTAAAAGGGTTGAATTTGGAATTGGATGTAGTTTTATACGTGTATAAGTTGTATATGTGTATATATATTTATGTGTACATAGTATTTTTGTGAACACATAATATTTATGACAGTAGTCTGTATAATTTAGACGATATTTAGTGTAAAGTAAACATATTACATAACATTGGGAGCTGCTTAACTGCTTAATATTGATGACTTAGGGCTGAGATTACAGAAGCTTATACTTCTTACTGCTTTTCAAATGTGCTTAACTGTATTATTTGATCACTTTTAACTATTTGTCTTTCACTATCTGTAAAGGTAGATTTCTCATTATTCTTTTTTATTATTAATATTATTATTATGAAAGCATTTCTCTCTCTAGTTTACCATACATATTCAAAATAATTTTGTTTCCGTTCCATTCCAACCACTCTACAACCTCTGCAGCTTCCCGAGAAAGATTTTATTTCTTTTAAGACTAACTTAGGGGCTGTTGTCAGTTTTGGAGCTGGTTTTTATTTTCCAACAATAACAAGAACCTTTATTTTGTTAAAAACTTAAAACTAGAGACACGATAACAGTGATAACAACACTTTCTTAATTTTTTTTTTTTAAATAATGTTGATATTTGGGAATTACTTGAAAGGTATTTCTGAATGAATATAAAAGACCCGTGAATGCAGTTTATCTAATAAAGAAAGGTGTTTTGTAATGATGAGCTGAGTGTAAGTTCACCTAAAGCCAGTTTTAACCCAAACCGAGGCTTCATTCTAGAATTTAATTTAATGCTATATGGAGCCTCAGTAAACCTGAATAATGCACACGCACAGGCACACACACACGCAGATGCACATGCACATGCACACACACACGCAGATGCACATGCACACGCACACGCAGATGCACATGCACACGCACACGCACATGCACACACACACACACACGCAGATGCACATGCACACGCACATGCACACACACACGCACAGGCACACACACACGCAGATGCACATGCACACACACACGCAGATGCACATGCACATGCACACGCACACGCACACACACGCAGATGCACACGCACACGCAGATGCACACGCACATGCACACACACACACACACATGCACACGCACACACACATGCACATGCACACGCACATGCACACGCACACGCACACGCACACACAGATGCACACGCACACACAGATGCACACGCAGATGCACATGCACACGCACCCGCACATGCACACGCACACGCACACGCACATGCACACACAGATGCACACGCACACGCACATGCACACACACACACACGCAGATGCACATGCACGCGCACGCGCACACGCAGATGCACACGCACGTGCACACACACATGCAGATGCACATGCACACGCACATGCACACGCACATGCACACGCACACGCACACACACGCAGATGCACACGCACACGCAGATGCACACGCACATGCACACACACACACACACATGCACACGCACACACACATGCACACGCACATGCACACGCACACGCACACGCACACACAGATGCACACGCACACACAGATGCACACGCAGATGCACATGCACACGCACCCGCACACGCACACGCACACGCACACGCACACACAGATGCACACGCACACGCACATGCACACACACACACACGCAGATGCACATGCACGCGCACGCGCACACGCAGATGCACACGCACGTGCACACACACATGCAGATGCACATGCACACGCACATGCACACGCACATGCACACGCACATGCAGACGCACATGCACATGCACACACAGATGCACACGCACATGCACACGCACACGCACATGCACATGCACATATTATTATTTTTTTACGATTATTTTAACTATTTTTTTTAATTTTTCTGGAATGTGGTTGCTGTTAAATTGTGTCTTTTTTTCTATTTTTATTTAACTGAGCTTATTTTTGTTAAAACTGATTTTTGATTGTTGCATGCTGTTCTGCGTGGAAGTTTTCTACTGGCAATTCAGGCACTTGTGAACATTTGGTATGATGAGTATCCATGACAACGGAAAAATTGTTTACTTGTGGAAGCAGCAGGCTGAGGTTTCCAAAGACCGGCTAATGAGCAGAACAAAGACCTTAAATGCAGGCAGATTGTAGAAGAGAGCTCGAGGATGTTGAGCAGAAGAAAAATGAAGACTGAATAGGAAGATGACTTGACCACTTTGATCATCATGTGGACTGTGAATTCCCTGGGAGGTGGGCTGGAAGAGCTTGTAGCGCTGATAGGAGAGTGCAAAGACATTACTTTTTAAGATATGGTTGCAGGAGCATGATCTGGACTCCAGGATCTTTCGATGTGGATTTCAGATGTCACAAGGTGAATAAAGATTTCAGATAGACCAACATAAGTTGGGAACAAAGCACAAGGGGCTTCAGAGCTTGTTAACTACAGGTGATGTAATCCTGGACTGGAACTGAATGACGTCATCTGTTGCTGAAATGAATTGTGGGTTGCGCTGATTGCGTTGGGGGACTTTCAGGTCTTCCTGCTTCGATGCGTGTCAGCCAATCAGCTGCAGCCACACAGCTAGAACCAATTAACATGTACACAAAGGCTGGTCAAAACTGAAGTGGAGGGGTTTCAGGTGGAAGTGGGACTGCATCAACGCTTGTTGTCATCCAAACTCCTGCAGCGTGGATCGGCTGAAGGAGCTAGGAATCATTTCGGGTCACTTCAGAACTTCAGAACACCTCCAAGTGGAAGTCTGCTGGGACCCGCAGTGGATCAGGCCACTACAACGACTGACTGTCCCCGCTAGCGGCAGGTCGAGTGACTCGGGTCCCACTGGACCTCTGCTAGACCTCGTCTCAGTTCTGGCAGCACTCGTTTTGGATGTTGACGATGTGACGCCATCTCAAGAATACTGACCGTGTATTTTGGCACTGCGACTGTTTGATGTCCACAAACGAACTGTCACATGTTCCCTTGAATGACGGGCTTAGCTCTTGGCTATAAAAATGTTATTCCTCATTATAAATTATATATAAATGATAAATAGGCTGATCAAAAGCCAATAAACCTTTGAAAGCTTAACATATTGATGCATGCCACCTTTATGGATAAAGAAGCACATAATGAACTTAGAGAGTCCATCCATCACCGGATAAAGAGCTTAAACGTGGAACGTGAGGCTGCCTCCAGCCTGCAGCATCTGCTCTTCATCTCTGTGGGGTGAAGTGACGAAGTGAAAAAGAGCTCACCATCCGTCAGCTTTTACTGTACATAATGTGAGCCTGTATAATGGCAGTGTTAGTCAGGCAAAACAGCGCAGCCTGCAAATAAAACACAGACAGATTTATAGTTTATAGAGCTTTACGTCTGCAAATAGCTTTTCCATTAACAGTTGCAACAAAAACATTGAGAGCAGTGAATCTGTGAAAGAACATCAACAGCATTGGTAGCTTTGAGGACATCTCTTTTTGTTTTCATCTGTAGGATTTCAAAATGGAAAACATCTCAAATGAAACTGAATGGAAAAGAAGCGATTTGAATAATTCTTTCAGTGCCTTTGTAAACTGAATAAGTGATAACATGGGTACTTCAGAAGCTCGAGAACAACAGCAGCATTATTGTTTCTGGGATTAAGTAAACACTGTATTATCTCTGCATGAAGGGCTCTGATGGCCGGCTTCATTGGGATCATAAATAAAACAGAGGCATTTCAGCAGCAGGATGATTAAAGCTTCGTCAGAGGTGACGGGAAGCTGCAGGAAGCTCAGCAAACAGGCAGCAGTCGAGAGCTGCAGAACAAATGGACCCATTTCATCGCTTTGTTCCATGAGTTGTTCCCTGAGCCGGATAATAAGTGGGTCCGGTGGGTTCGTTTAACACCGGTCTGAAGTCTGTCACGGCTCAGCAGGTGTTTCACTCCGCTGCAGGTTACAGGGAGAAGTTTGACCACACATGGCTTCGGTAAACCAGGAAAGGTTGTTTATTCTAAAAATGACTCAGCTGGTCCAACTGTGTCAGTGGGGTCTGGTACTGAGGGCAAAAAAAAAACCCGTTTTAAAAAAAAAAAGCTCCTGAGTCTGCGAGAAGTCAACAGTCCAGGAGGACTCACAGGTCACCGTTTGGAGAACCGAGCACATCAGCGTCTCAGACCTTTATTCTCCAGAGGGCGGTGCTACTGTGCAGAGGGATTTAACTGGTTAATGAGTTTACACCACTTAAGGCAAAGAGACAGGATCATCACAACTGCTCCAATTACTGTCAGCGTTTCCGTTCGTCTCCCACACAACCCGAAGGTGTGATACGTGCATATGTGTATATGTCTATACGTGCATATGTGCAAATGTCTATATGTGCATATGTGCATATGTCTATATGTCTATATGTGCATATGTGCATACGTCTATATGTCTATATGTCTACTATGCATTTGTGCATACGTCTATATGTCTATACGTCTATATGTGCATATGTGCATACGTCTATATGTCTATATGTGCATATGTCTATATGTCTATATGTCTATATGTGCATATGTCTATATGTCTATATGTCTATATGTGCATATGTCTATATGTCTATACGTCTATATGTGCATATGTGCATATGTCTATATGTCTATACGTCTATATGTGCATATGTGCATACGTCTATATGTCTATATGTCTACTATGCATTTGTGCATACGTCTATATGTCTATACGTCTATATGTGCATATGTGCATACGTCTATATGTCTATATGTGCATATGTCTATATGTCTATATGTCTATATGTGCATATGTCTATATGTCTATACGTCTATATGTGCATATGTGCATATGTCTATATGTCTATACGTCTATATGTGCATATGTGCATACGTCTATATATCTATATGTGCATATGTGCATACGTCTATATGTCTATATGTGCATATGTGCATACGTCTATATGTCTATATGTGCATATGTGCATACGTCTATACGTCTATATGTCTACATGTGCATATGTGCATATGTCTATATGTCTATACGTCTACATGTCTATATGTGCATACGTCTATATGTCTATATGTCTATATGTGCATATGTGCATACGTCTATATGTCTATACGTCTATATGTCTATATGTGCATATGTGCATACGTCTATATGTCTATACGTCTATATGTCTATATGTGCATATGTGCATACGTCTATACGTCTATATGTCTACATGTGCATATGTCTATATGTCTATACGTCTATATGTCTACATGTGCATATGTCTATATGTCTATACGTCTATATGTCTATATGTGCATATGTCTATATGTCTATACGTCTATATGTCTATATGTGCATATGTGCATACGTCTATACGTCTATATGTCTACATGTGCATATGTCTATATGTCTATACGTCTATATGTCTATATGTGCATATGTCTATATGTCTATACGTCTATATGTCTATATGTGCATATGTGCATACGTCTATATGTCTATATGTCTATATGTGCATATGTGCATACGTCTATATGTCTATATGTGCATATGTGCATACGTCTATATGTGCATATGTCTATATGTCTAAATGTGCATATGTGCATATGTGCATATGTCTATATGTTTATATGTGCATACGTCTATATGTTTATATGTGCATATGTGCATATGTGCATATGTCTATATGTTTATATGTGCATATGTCTATATGTTTATATGTGCATATGTCTATATGTTTATATGTGCATATGTGCATACGTCTATATGTCTATATGTGCATATGTCTATATGTCTATATGTGCATATGTCTATATGTTTATATGTGCATATGTGCATATGTGCACATGTGCATATGTGTATGGTCTAAAGCAGGAGATGGATTCTTTTTCCTAATGCGATTAAGAATTTCAGTCAAAGGGGAATTAAAATAAAAGGTAGAGACATTAACTCTCGGCAGTTGGAATTAAAACAACCTGAATGAATCTTACCACAAATCCAGGGACTAGCAATCGCCATGTAACTGAATTAATCATTAATTAACAGATAAAGCAGACACCAAAGTCTCACCGCCTGACAAACATCAGTTAAAAGCTCCTGCAAGGTTTTACAAGGTAACAAAACTAAACCCCCGTTTAAATATATGAGGAGAGAACCACAAGTTAACTTGCTGAGACGTTCAAACCACATGGACGGTGCAATAACCAATCAAACCGAAGAGAAATGCTTAAAAAAAGAGCTTTTTCACACCGGTAACGTCAACCCAACGACAACAGTCAACCGGACTCGGAGTACAGCGGGAATGACCTCAGGGATGCCCACTCCTTGAAGTCTTTCTGTATGCTTAATGACGTCAAAACCAACTATGAGGTGGATGGGGTGGCGGCGGTGGCGGCGGCGGTGGCGGCGGCGGTGGCGGCGGTGGCGGCGGTGGCGGCGGCGGTGGTGGCGGCGTTATCTTCGCGGGGATTCAATCTATGTAATTTAAAATGATGCAGCTTCATGTGACACAAGCAGTCGACCAAATCCAAGTATTCTGCCTGACACTGACTCGCATCGTTTTGGGTTCAGATCTGAATAAAAACATTACTTCATTTTCCCGTGTGGAGACTATGTCCATGTTTTTGTATCTGCCGTGGAACTGGTTGATGTGCAAACCTACTGGCCCACCTCAAAGCGGATATCTTCACCTTCCCTCAGCTCTTACCCTCAATAAAGCTCACCGCAGCAGAGCATCATGTTCTACATAGGTTCCCGACAAGCCCCGTTCATACGGGACCAGAACCAGGGCATCGTGGGGGCTCAGTGTCCTGCTCAGGAGCACTTTGGCAGGGGCCTGGGGTGGAGGGCAGACGACCCCCACCACCTTATCAGTTCTTCGTGAATGATCTTCTATAAAGCAGGTTAAGATCAGCGTTTTGGACCAAACCAGAGCGAGCTGTTGTACCGTATCTCTGTTGTAGATTTGAAAAAACATGTCAAATTCATGTCATTAAGACTTGAAAAACAGAGTCAAGTGTAAAAAAACAATCAGATTTTCATCCATCACTTGTATATTGATCAGTGCAGTTAGATGTTGCGCACATGTTGCATTTTAACTACATTATGATCTTGATTTAGTGGCATGTTTTCAGTATTTAAGGGCGTCATGGACACGGACAAACAAAAGTAATCACAGTTACTGTCGACATCAGTTATCACCACATCGATTTTAAAAAAGCAAATGATTTCCACCTTTTTTGTTTGTTATTTCTGTTTGCATTCTGGTTTCTGGGGATCTCCAACTTTTTTCCAGTCATTGACTCAAAATATTCTGTTTCTTTCTTTTCTTCAAGTCTAAGTTGGCCTCTTGCAGCAGTTCCATGCTGTTATCTCATATCTCTATCATCTAAAGTCTCTTTTTTACTGTGGGCACCAGAGAAAAACAAGAACTGCCTTTTTTATTCAGAAGTCCAGCAAGATCTTGACACCAAAATATTTATTCTCGTGTTGTCCCTCGAGGTACGTTTTTACAAACAAGAGGTTAGTTCTTGTAGTTCGTCTGCAGCTTTGAGCAGAGCTTTAGTCAAATCCTAACTTCTCCAGACTGTCTCTGTGGACTGTCCTATTTTCCTCGATTCTGTTGAAAGAAAAGGTGTTCCACTTGAAAGACCTTTAATAGGGAAAAACGAGAATAGAGAAATTAGACTGAGAGGAAAGAGAAGTTTGTGCTCTGAGAGTAAGAAAGAATATTAAATTCTAGAGATCATAACATGTAGCGGATGGGAGTCATCTGAGCAGCGCCACACAGGCCGTAGAACAGGCTGTGGAACCAAACCGTGGAGCTCGAGATCCTTCTGCAGCTTCTGTTGATTTGTATGTGCAGATTAAGAAGCACAGCGTAAAACTAATTAATGAAGATGTGATCATTCAGCTAAACCCGGTCATCTAGAAGGTGCGTCCAACGGTTGGATGGGAGATGTCGGAAAAACCAGTAAGAGACCGAGAGACTTTGGAAATACACAATCAATAAACCTTCCTTCCTTCCTTCCTTCCTTCCTTCCTTCCTTCCTTCCTTCCTTCCTTCCTTCCTTCCTTCCTTCCTTCCTTCCTTCCTTCCTTCCTTCCTTCCTTCCTTCCTTCCTTCCTTCCTTCCTTCCTTCCTTCCTTCCTTCCTTCCTTCCTTCCTTCGCTCCCACAGTGTCGAGTTTCCTTTTGTCGACTCCTGCGGGTACCTTGGACGTAGCAACCAACTGTTCCATCTGTCAGACTTCAGATGGAACCTGGAAGGAGTCGTTTTGTCATTTGAATCTGCTCAACACGACTAAAACGTCAAAGCCGTTCTCTGGACACGGGACTCCCAGCTAGGTGAAGATTAGTCTGCAGAAGCAGCTGATGAAACCAAACGAGCCGGGAGTCTGCGCCCCGCCTCATTCTCGCTCGCCGCCTCATTCTCACTCGCCGCCTCATTCTCGCTCGCCGCCTCATTCTCGCTCGCCGCCTCATTCTCGCTCGCCGCCTCATTCTCGCTCTGCTTTCAAGACAACAAAGACAAAACGAATAAGTCAAATGAGTAATGAGGACGAGGACAGGGACGAAGGAAGTGCATTAATTAGATGGCCGGTGCTGCAGCAGCATCTGCCCGGTATCGCTGCCAAGGTCGAAGGTTCAAATCCCTGCACTCTGATTCTGATCATGTTTTCTACTGGTTCACTGCACATTTGTGATTTCACACGTTACACACTTACTGAGCAGGGATTACAGGAAAAACAAAACTTATCCTACTTGTTTGGATGATGTTTAGGACCAAGCTTCCAGTCTAACAAAGGTCAAGAAACAGATGTAAGTCACCCCAGTAGATGAAGCATTAGTGGTAAATATTCCTAAATTCATGTAAAACTATTCATATACTTCGTTAGGAAACTGTGTGACACAGCTGTAATTAAAGATAGAAAATAGGCCAACTGATCAAATTCAAGTTTAGGGAGCGAGCGTCGCCTGTAGGATGTGTCAGTGTTGCGTTTCCTTTTGATCCTGTTTTATTTTGAAGGCCTGGCGAGCAGGTCTTGTCTGTCCTGAGTGTTTGCAGCGGCTCGTCAGCTCCTTCTGTATTTATTGTCTTGTCCTCCGCCTCCTCCCTGCTCCGTTGTTGATCCTGCTGTACTCCGTCCTGCTTCCCTGGGTTCTCCACGTTTGTTCCTCCGTGTGTGGGTTTCGGGGTGTTTTGGGTTTATCTAGAGTTCTGATTTTCGTTATGCTTTTGGTATCCCTGCCTAGCAGTGCTTTTTGTTTAAATAAATTACTTCTTCAATTTCACCTGACGCCTTCTCCCCTATATTTGGGTCCTGCTACAATCTCGGAATCGTGACAGGATGAGGGTGGAGACGGAGGAGGAAGTCAGGGTTTCATGTTTAATTCAAAGAGCAGAAGAAGAACAGAGAAACACTCCTGCAGTCGGGAGGTTTCAGAACGGAGCAACCCAAGGAGCTGAGACGCTCCCGGCGTTTAATCTTTATTAATCTGAACAGAGCCCCCATCCATCGTCACGTTTCAACTCTGCTGTCTCTACTGTGGGGGTCCAACTTTTATACATTTATACAAAACCTTTCCGGATTGTTTGCTCAGAAACTCAGCCTTCATATTTTATCCTGAACTTTACAGGAAGTTGGTGAAGAGAAGCTAAGATCAGGGAAATGTGGTCTAATCCTCATCAGAACCTTCGCCGCAGCATTTCGGATCAGCTGGAGGCTTTTCTGAGAACATTTAGGACAATCTAAAAATAGGGAATTACACTATTCCTATTTTCAAGTACCAAATGCATGTTCTCTTTTCTCTTTTTTTACTGTGGAGCAAGATGTTCCTTATTCTGGCAATGCTAATAAAATGAACAACGTCAGTCCCAGTCCAGTTTCATGTGGGAAACAGGTTCTGGTCAGAAATAACTAAGGATCCTCACCTTGGTACTAGATTCCAAAGAGATTCCACTCAGTTACTTCATAACCAGACAGTTTATTCTTGAAGTGATAAGATCCAGAAACAATATAAACCTCGGTGCTGTCTTGGTTAATTGATAGGAAATTAGATGTAATCAAAGCCACTGTGCCATTAAGAGACGTGGTCCAACTGGTTTCTTATTGCTGCATGTAACGGTAAAGCAGCGTATCATCTGCATAGCAGTAAAAGTTAACAACATGCTGCCTAATGGAAGTACGCACCATCACCAAACCCGGGCTCCGGTTTGGTGGTTTCAGGATTTTGTCTCTGCTTTTTGTGGATGATGTGATCCTGCTGGTGTCATTGAGCGAGGATCTGCAGCTCTCCCTGTAGAAGCCAAGTGTGACGTCGCGTTAAATCGGCTCCTTCAAACCTGGGACCACGGTTCCCAGTCAGAAAAGGGGGGGGGGGGGCCCTCGCTGGGTTGAGACTGAGGTGCTGCCTCAGGTGAAGGAGTTTAAGTGTTTCAGGGTCTCAGGGTCTTGTTCATGAGTGAGGGAGGCGGGAGATCGACAAGCGTCTCTTTGCAGCTGCAGTATTGCCGACTGGAGGGAAAATCACGTGTTTTCCTTTTTTAAAAACACACAACAAAAGACCCCGTGAAAACAGGCACTGATGAGGATGACGTGTTTTGCTGTCTGATTTTGTATTGATACCAGTGAATTGTTGCTCTTTAAGTCGATATATCAAAACTCCTGAGTTATGTGAACGAACTGGAATCTGCAAGATTAAAAATGACTCTAAGAGACTTTGAGAGTTACTGCGACCTGGAGGACTGACAGTCTACACCAGTGTTTAATGCCGTTTCCTGATAGTTCACTCAAACTGGATCCAAACCCGAACCAGTTATTAGACATTTGATCAGAATTTGTCCCTAAATGCATGATGTAAGAAACAGGCCCTGGAGAAAGTCAGTCATTCAGGACTGCTGTTGCACAAGGTCTGGGGCAACCTGAGTGGATGTGGAGCATCGCCGTCCTGAAGAATCACCTGGACAGCAGTTTGTAGGTCAGTGTTTATCTGCAGCCTTGTCCTTGCTCTGGTTGAGCAGCTGTGCACCGTTTTCTCGTCATGTTCTCCTTCCCAGCGCTGCCAACGTGGATCCGTGGCGGTGAGCGTTCCTCTTTGCCGTTTGAGCCGGTGTTGGCGTCACGTTGTGCAACAGATGAGCATGATCCTCACAGGCAGGAGTTAACCACATTTCCCTTTTTATTTTCAACTAATAGTCCTAATATATGATTTGCTTGTTCCCTTCCTACATCAATAAAGCAGTAGAACAAGGAGAAACATTATATTTGTACACTTTCAGACGGGACGACAGAATGCTGGGAAATGGAAGTGGACTCATGAGGATTCTTGAGTGGTTTGGATCTACAAAGAAACTGGTCACAAACTGTTATTTTTGTTATTCAGTCTGCCCATAATGCCTCTAACTGCACAGAAAACTGGAACATTTGTGTCCCAGAGCGTGACGGAGATTTGAGGTCCCATCATGCATCACAGATGCTGGGTTTTTTTGTTGTTTTTTTTGAATGTCACACTGCCTCCCTCTCCTGTTTCACATCTCTGCTGAGGATAAACTCTGCTTTTGGAGCACTAAATCAATACGCCACAGCGGCCCTTGAAAAGGTTCACTTCTCTATGAAATGAAAACCTCATGGAGATACCAGCCTGCATGTGTGTCAGTGAGCAGTTGTTGTGCGTTCTGGAGCACGACTGGTTTTATCCAGATTTCTCACTTCATGTCTGCTTTCCCAGGTTTTGTTTCATTTAAGTGGCCTGTTGTCAGTGGATGCATGTTTTTGCTGATCGTGTTTTCAGACGTGACAAACACGGTCAACCAGAACATTAGGATATTTGATTTTCTCCTTGCAACAACACATCAGAAACCCCGGCTTTATTAGACCACAGAGACCAAATGGTCAAACTACTCTTGAGGAGGCTTGTGAGGTTCAGTGGTTTGACGCTTTACACCCACCGTGTTCACCAGTCACGTGGCAGCAGCTCCGCTCATTCACCACGTAGACATGATCGAGGTTCAAACAGAGCCTCAGACTGGTGCGGAAAAGTCCTTCAGGTGGCTTTGTATGTGGCACGTTGTTGCCAGACAGACCGGTCTGGATATTTCACAAACTGCTGATCTACTGGAAATTTCAAACAGACATCTCTGGGATTGACTGGGAATGTTCAGAGTTAGAGGAGAGCTCCGTGGGCAAAATGCCCGAGTGATGTCAGAGGAGAATGACCGCGCTGGTTCGAGATGATAGAGGGGCAACAGTAACTCAAATAACCACATATTACTTTAGTTGTATGTCAAAGAGCATCTCGGACGGCAACATTTCAAGCTCTGAGGCAACAGAAGACCAAACTGGGTGACAGCTGAGAGCAACAAACCGACGCTCCAGTTCACAGCGGCTCAACAAGACTGGACAATGTCAGTAGAAAACACTGATGCTCGACGTGTGTCAGCTCCGGCTCACATCACATATGCTGGACTTTCTGTGCCTGAGCTACCAAAAGCAAGGAAACAAAAGGAGGCTCAGCCCTGCAAGAACCTGCAGGAACCTGCAGGAACCTGCAACAACCTGCAACAACCTGCAACAACCTGCAGGAGCCTGCAACAACCTGCAACAACCTGCAACAACCTGCAGGAGCCTGCAAGAACCTGCAGGAACCTGCAACAACCTGCAACAACCTGCAACAACCTGCGGCGCCACCTAGCACTGGGAGGTGTGATGACAGGTCAACACAGTGATGACGGAGACGTATAAACGGGGACGGCGGGCTCGTGCGCGGGCTCGTGCGCGGGCTCGTGTGCGGGCTCGTGCGCGGGCTCGTGCGCGGGCTCGTGCGCCAACTTGCACCAGCTGAGTAAGCTGACCTGAGCGTCGCTGGTGACCACGTCCATCCCTCCGCGACCACACTGCACCCATTTTTCTGACGACCACTCCCCATGCCGTCGTGTCAGCCTGGACCCAGATCTCGGACGGATGTTTCCAGCTTTGTTACCTTTTGGCCAGGCGAGAGCAGGTCTACACCAACCAGTGGAGGATTAACTCCTAACTGGAGCCTCCCATCTGAGCAACATGTCTCGGGAGTGAAGCTGCTGTAAATGCTGAAAGGACAGATTGTTGTTTGTTTCTGGTTGTTTTCTTTAAGTTCTGGAATCCTGAAACTGTTTACTACTTTATACATTTGGTTGTTAATTAACGTAACAATATGATAAGTGACGATGTCCAGGGAGCCCTGAGACGGGACTGTGAGGCTGAGGATGGTCTGACGTCTTCACTGGATCGATTCCAAGTCAAACTTATTGACACCTTTGAAAACCACAGAGTTGATCTGGGACTTTCTGGCGCCGTGAAGCTTGTTAGAGAGCTTTGGATTCAGATCAGGTTCAAGCTGAAATCCTAAAATTAAGTCTCCCACTTACAGAGATCTGGCTAAAACCGGTTATTTGTGGACTCTTTTTACTGGTATTTCATCACTGAGTGATTTAATAGTTTGTAATGAAAACCATCATCATCATCATCATCATCATCATCTTTGGGTAGAAAGGATCAAAGGTCTGAAGTTGAATTATTTAAAATTTGAAGAGTAATTCATCACCTGGATTTTTGCACGTGGTTTCATCCTGAGAGGGTTTGACTGCGGCGTCTGGAGCTGCGGTAAAGCTCCTGATGAGCTGAAAGCGAATCATCGTTTCTCTAGACAGGGTTTTTCTTCTCCGATGAACATGATGTAAACTGTCTCTGCAGTGTGTTTGTGTCTGTGCTGAAAAGGTTGAAAAGGTTCTGAAGACCTCAAAACGGCAGACAGGAGAGGAGGTATTGATGTCCATCACCTTGAGTCAGGGCTGCACTGGAGGAGGAGAGGCTTAGATAACGAGCCGGGGGGATGGATGGCCGTGACGGCTGGGCCGCACTCGGGGA
>CM026207.1:1616599-1889099 GCA_014839995.1 Xenentodon cancila
CTGGATGATTTATGTTCTAAATGCTTATGTGGCGGTTTGCATGTGAAGGTCACGTGACCTGATATCTCCTGTGTCACATTTCTACCAGTGAACTGTCCTTTTATTGGTCTGTTCATTACATTTGGAAAAGAGCATCTGAGTGCAGATTCTGACTGTTTTTTAATAATCTAAGATTGAACTATTGGACCTATTTTTAAAGAAGAAATCCTCCAAGCAGTGACCACGCGTGCAGCACTGAACTTCCTGCAGCTCACGCTCACCAGATCTGGCAGCACAGAAGCTCCCAGCAAGAAAAATATACCCGCATGATGCAAACATGACCTGAATACATTTAGAATGGAGTATTTACTCATTAGCAATCGTATCTCTGTTTAAACTTTACACTGAATATTCAAATGATCGTTCTTCTTCCACTCCACAGTCACAGCAGCCGCTCGTCACATCATTTCATTCTTCAGGATCTCTGCCTCAGCTATGGTTTCTTCTCGCCTCAGACTCGTTCGTGCTGTTTCTGCTGTTGATGACACGATTTCTACTAGTCCAGGGCAGAACCCCACTTGGTTCCGACGGAGAACCGATAAATCGGACCGAAGAACTGACCTCAGCTTTGCTAATGAGGGATAAGTTCACCTAGAAAGGTCTGGGATGTTTCTATTCCATCTGTTATCTCCTTGGACTAAACGTTCTCCAGGTGTTTGAATGAACATAAGCTTTTCCGTCCTGTTCGGTGAACAATCATCCCTGCTGTGACGCTGACAGATGCATCCACACATTCCCTTTTCTTCTTTGCTGGTGAATCCTTGAACCCGTCCGTGATCAGAGCAGGAGTGTGACTCGTTGAGGTGCTCTAGGTTGGATTCCCCTCTTCGATCTGCCCGATCTCACGCCTGCTTTCTGCTTAACTCTGTCCTTTTGTTTGTGTCTGTGCTGCAGATCTGTCAGAGAGGAAGAGTGACCTGAGGGTCTGCGATGACTCCACCTGCCGATTCGGAGGCGTCTGCAGAGACGACGGAGCTCAGCTCAAATGCGTCTGTCAGTTCCAGGTAGAGGAGGTCACTCTTTGCTGTTACAGTGTGTGTTGATCTCTGCATGCTCAAAAGCCCTTTGAACAACATGATCAGGCAAAGACAAAATTACAAAAATGGAAGAAATCCAGGCGTTAAAATATTTCATTTCATGGGTTATTTATTTCTGGGCAATTTATCCTGAATTTTCTCCTGATTTCCTTAAAAGTATCTGGTTTTTAGTTTTCCACTGGAAAAACGTAGGCAGGACCAAATATCTGTGAAATGGAGCTTTTTATTTATTAGAACATCTTTTGAGTACGCAACGCGGAATAATCGCTGGTTGGAAAAATGATTCCGTTTTTGCATTTCAGGCCTGCAACACTTTCAGGCACAGTTTTGTCACCATTCTTCCTCTCAACTGTTAAAAGCCATTCTGGCATTGACGATACCAAGTGATGAATAGTTTCAGGTGTTTTTGTTTGGTTCAGCTGTTTGGTTCCGTGCTGGTCTACATGTTTTCCATTGGGGATAGACCTGCAGATCTGTCCAGTGCCTGCACCCTCGTCTTCCTCAGACATGCTTTAATATGGTGGGAAGAATGTGGTTTTACATGTTCTTGTTTAAAAACACTCCCCTGGACCAGATGTGGTTGAAGAAAGCTTGTAGGCTTCTGCATTAACCCCTAACTAAGAAGTGGAAAGGAGTTTTTCCAAGAACCCTGGTACAACCGCAGGCCATCACAGAACCTGGATACTGAACTTGTTGCTTCTAAACACCTGAAAGGTCCTTGGTGTCCATTTCTCGATGAAAAAAAAAGATTTGGAATACAGATTAATTTGACCACGTTTGTGCGGCGTGACGCTCCAACGCAGGTGCCTCCGAGTCCAGAGATATCGGTAGAAGTGGATGAGTTAAGACATCCGTTTTACTTTTAAAAGACATTTATAAATGCAGCTCTGTGTTGTAGATTTTAACCAACTAATCCGTCACTTGTGTGATTTACATCAGCTACTGAGGTTCCTGGTGCAGGATTGTCTGTTGTGATCTTGGGTATTTGTTGGATTTTGGTTTTCCAGTTTTCCAGTTCTCCAGTTCTACTTATAACGTCTGTTCCGTGTCTCGTTTTTCTGCTTTTGCCCTTTGTTCTTTTGTAAGATTATGGTTTTAGTTTTACATTTCTCTAGTGAAGCCTCTGTTTGTTCAGTTTACTCTTCGTTTTACTTTGAAAGCATTTCCTCTTCTGAGCGTTTTGGTTTCGACGTTCTGCTGTTCCTGTTCTGGATTCTCGCTGGCCTTCATGTATGTGTCAATATATTTCTAAAAGCTCTGCAAATAACCACATTTTAATTCTGACTTCAGTTTTGGCTTCAAATAATTGCCAATGCAGTGGAAATTAAGAATAAAACAGTTATTATGGACCAGATGATGGATTAGTGTCCATACTGGTTCTGCTGGACCTCAGATGATGGATTAGTGTCCATACTGGTTCTGCTGGACCTCAGATAATGGATTAGTGTCCATACTGGTTCTGCTGGACCTCAGATGATGGATTAGTGTCCATACTGGTTCTGCTGGACCTCAGATAATGGATTAGTGTCCATACTGGTTCTGCTGGACCTCAGATGATGGATTAGTGTCCATACTGTTTCTGCTGGACCTCAGATAATGGATTAGTGTCCATACTGGTTCTGCTGGACCTCAGATGATGGATTAGTGTCCATACTGGTTCTGCTGGACCTCAGATGATGGATTAATCTCCAAACTGGTTCTGCTGGACCTCAGATGATGGACTAGTGTCCGTACTGGTTCTGCTGGACCTCAGATGATGGACTAGTGTCCGTACTGGTTCTGCTGGACCTCAGTGCTGTTTTGATACTATAAATCACAGCATTTTACTGCAGAGGCTAGAGTATGTTGTTGGGATTAAAGGGACAGCTCTAGATTGGTTTAAATCAGATCTGTCTGATAGATTCCAGTTTGTTCATGTTCATGAGGTTTCTTCAGTACAGACAAGGGTCTGCTATGGTGTCCCGCAGGGTTCAGTTCTAGGGCCAATCCTGTTCAGTTTATACATGCAGCCCTTGGGAAGTTTTATCCGGAACCACGGCATTAATGTTCATTGTTATGCTGATGATACGCAGCTGTATCTGTCTATGAAGATGAAACAGAACCATCAGACCAACTTCAGATGTGTCTTAAGGACATCAAGGACTGGATGTCCAGAAATTTTTTGCTACTAAATTCTGATAAAATAGAGGTTGTTGTTTGTGGTCCAAACAGCTTAGGAAGGGATTAGATGGTGTTGTGATGACCTCCAGTAAAACTGTGAGAAACCTTGGAGTTATTTTGATCAGGATTTGTCATTTAAACAGCATATTAATCAGGTTTGTAAAACCGCGTTTTTCCACCTCCGTAATATCGCAAAGATTAGGAGCATCCTCTCACAGATTGATGCTGGAAAACTAATTCATGCGTTCGTATCTTCTAGACTAGATTACTGTAACGTGTTGTTGGCTGGATGTCCAAGTAATTCTCTGAAGATCCTCCAGATGATCCAAAATGCAGCAGCGCGAGTGCTGACAGGAACCAACAAGAGACCACGTCTCTCCAGTTTTAGCTTCCCTCCATTGGTTCCCTGGAAAACTTAGAATCCAATTCAAAATTTTATTACTTGTGTCGTAAACGTCCAAACTCCTGGTTTTCTCCAAGACCTGATGGTTCCTCATGTTCCTAACAGAGCTCTCCGTTCTCAGAGTGCAGGTTTACTCGTAGTTCCTAGAAGATCCAGATGTAGATCTGGAGGACGGATCTTCTGTTATCAGGAACCATCACTATGGAACCAACTTCCAGTTTGGGTGAAGGAGGCTGACACCACCTCCACCTTTAAAACCAGACTTCAAACATTTGTGTTCAGTAAAACATCTAGTTGGTGTAAACTTTAGTGTGTCAGGACCAGTAGTCACAGCTGCAGCTGCAGGACCAGACTGGAGCAGCTGGTCTTCAACACAGCTTCATCTGGATCTGCTGCTGTAGACCTGCTGCAGGGGGACCCCAACATGATCTACTGACCTGCAGTCCCACCTCTGACCACCTCAGTGTCTGCTGTCTACACCTGTTTAGATAGTGGTCTCTGTAGTCCACCAACTAACCAGGTACCAGTCTGGTGGACAGAAAACTCTTTGGTACCTTTGACGGTGTGTCTGTGTCTCTACTTCCTGTTCTACCTGCTGGTCTTCAGCAGGAGGGTTCCCCCTTATGATCCAGGTCCTGGTCCAGGTTTCTTCCCCCTTATGATCCAGGTCCTGGTCCAGGTTTCTTCCCCCTTATGATCCAGGTTTCTTCCCTCTTAAAGGGGAGTTTTTACCTGCCACTGTTTATGTAATAATTGCAGGTTCCCCCCTACTTCGCCTTGTCATTAAGGTTTTTCTCCCACTAGGAGAGTTTTTACCTGCCGTTGTTTATGTAATAATTGATCGGGGTCGTGTTCTGGTCTCTGGAAAGATCCTGGAGACAACTTGTGTTATAATAGACGCTGTATAAATAAAATTAAAATTGTTCTTGCACAGACTCCTCTTGGACATAAGTGAGGGATTCTATTCCTGATTTCCTCTGTAACATTAGTTCATTTTTTTGAATAACATCTAGGTCACACTGGTTATATTTTTTAAAGAAAAAAGTTAAAGGTTTCGTTTGAGCAGTTCTGTTTACCCAAATTACTTGTGTGTTGACTTAAATTGTATTTAGTTCAAAATATATATCATGTTTATTATGTAAATTTCAGATGCGGCATCTAAGCTGTAAAGTTGGTGGATAATTGTTTTGATCGTGTGATCGACCGGGCAGTCCTCGCGGTGCCCGCTCTGTCCTCCTCCCCGTCGTCTCCGTGCTCCCCGGTCGTGCTTCGGCCTGCTGCTTCCTGCCTTGCTTGCTGGTTCGTCTTTGTTTTTTGTTGTCTTGCTGTTCCAAATAAAGGACTTTAATTATTGTTTAGTTCTACCTCCCAGTCTCCTGCATCTGGGCCCTCACCCGCTGAATCTAACAGCTGTTTCAGGTATGCAGGTCTTACTCCCTTACGCTCTCAAAGTGAAATTTGTTTTCATGATTGCATGTGAGGTCCAAAGACGAACTGATGCTCTCAGAGATGCTTTGTGTACAGCTTTGCAGGTGGGTCTCCTGTTACAGGGGTTCAGATGTGCAGGAAGCTTTGCTCCACATCCCCCTGAAGTCCATGATGTAGCCTGAGGCTTCTCCCGCCTAAATGATGCAGCGGCGCCTTAATCCTCCTGACTAACGTGAGCTTCTTCGGCAGGGTGGAGGGCAACAGTGACAACAGCAGTAAACGTGGCTGTGGATTTATTGTTGTAAAACATGAGAAAAACCCACCATGGAACTCCTAAGGTCACGTCAGGCACCAGGAGCTGCCCGCCTGTTGTATGCTCCTCTGACATATAACAAAATCCAATTACGCTCCAGACAGTGTGTTGTGTTTGCGGTGTGTTTTTGGCCAAACATCATGAGAGAAGGCTGCAACATGAAGGCCAGTGTCTGGCAGATGCATTTTCCAGCAAGCTGCAGCTTTACTCACACAACAGGACAGTGAGAGGCTGTGGGAGAAAAGAAAAGTCTGCGATGCTCTTTGTTGTGAAAGGGAAAAACTGCCTTCACACACACAAAGGAAGGCAGACTGCACCGAGCGGCGGTGTGTTGGACACAAGTTTCACAGCTGCCCGAGCAAGTCGGCAGCTGCAAGAAGACGCACGACAGGCTTGTTTTATGTCCTGATTATAGCAGGAACCTCCTAAAGCCCCCGGTTTACAGCGACATTAAACTCAACACGACGTGAAGGCCAGGCGCCACTGTAACGGTCAAAAGCTCCATCTGCTCCAACCAGCTGGGAGATGTTACAGGTTACCTTTCTGTCTTTCACAATGTTGATTTAAAATGCATATTAATCGGTGTAACTGATATCACGGTATGTGAAAGCCCAGAGTCTGCTCCATATCGATACCGCTGTCAACCTCACTCCCATGATTAGGAACCTGATCTGAGATCTTGTCCTTGTGAGGGAGCAGCCACGCAGAGATAGTAAAATGCAAATAGAAACATTTCAACTTTGGCATTCAAATAAAAAATGACACTATAAAGGGTTCCAAAGTTGCCCAGGACAATATGTTATCAATGCCAGAATGGAGGTTCGTCAAGATGGTCCACTCTGGTCCACTCTGGTCCGGCTTGATGATCCCACTCTTCTTATCAGGACCCTCCAAGACACCAATCGTGTTGTTGAGGTTCGGCGTTTGTGCAAAACAAAATCGACTCTCAAAGTTGATCTTAATGCCATAAATCACTTGGTCACTTTACCTTTATTGTTGTCACTACGTGACATTTATGTACATATGTATATATATGTGTATACATCCCACATGCGCCTGGATCAAAAACGTCTTCACTAACCGCCCACAGCCTGTCAGAACAGGCAACAGAAGGTGATCCAATCGGACGCTCAACCCCGGATCTCCACTTTACTCTGTGCTGAGCCCCCTCCTGTTCACCATCTACACGTCTGACTGCACTCCCACTCACCCCTGCAACACCATTATAAAAGGTTCAGATGACACCACTCTCATAGCTCTCCGAGGACTCATAACCAAGGATGTGATGACAGCCTGCAGACACAAGGTCCACCGCCGACAGAGTGGTGTGATAGCAACAACCTCATCCTCAACACCAGACAACCAAGGAGGCGGTCCTGAGATGGAACAGGCTGCAGTCCGACCTGCTGGTCTCCTTCTGCTATCGAGCCACAATTGAGAGCATGTTGGTGCACGCTATCCCTGTGTGGTACCCAGGGCAATCCTGAAAGACCACCTTCACTCCATCAATCACTTGTTGTCGCATGCTGCCCTCAGGGAAGAGGTCAAAAAAACAGACTCAAGAACAGTTTCTATCCTTGGCCAGTCAGAACTGTGTGTGTGTGTGTGTGTGTGTGTGTGTGTGTGTGTGTGTGTGTGTGTGTGTGTGTGTGTGTGTGTGTGTGTGTGTGTGTGGGGGTTGTCTTACAGACATGAACTGCCACTTCCCTGCTGCTATTGATCATGTGTGTGCAGTTCCTACAGCATAGTGTGTTTTTTACCATTTATGATGCCCCTGTATATCTTTATCAAGATGTTTGGGAAAACGTGGTGGCTTAAGAAGTATCTCGTAATTGTAGTACTGTACTGTAAGTACTGTAAATGTAACTTATTTTGCAAGTACCTCCGTTGGAGCCGGCAGAAGCTGCTCTTGTTATGCTGGTGATTCAACGCGTCTGTGAAAGCAGAACGGGACTGAGAGCTGAAGTTTGACTCTGATGCAGATGCAGGAATCTGACTTTAACCCTCCGGTCAGCAGATTGATCTCATCTGCTGCTTGTAGCTTCAGTTTTTAAACTTGAACTTGGGTGTCTGTTTGTAAATCAGCAGTTTTGCTTGTGTGTTTAGTTTCACCATATTAAGACCCACTGAAAGTGTTTTACAGTGTGTTGGAAATTCCTCCTGCTGCACCCGCCCACCTGCAAGGCAAGGCCACCCAGTCGCATCATCAAACACCCGCATCAGCTGAAACTCATCAAACCTGCTCTGCTGCTCCCCCTCATGTCTGGCGATCCGCTGATCTGGTGGAGCCAGCAGGCATCCTTCTATTTCCTAACCAATCATAGTGCTGTTTTTGCTTTTTGAAACAAAAAAAAGAGGTTCAGTGTTGAAACGTGAACAACGACGTTCTGTCGTGAGAAGTCTCCACCAGGAAGGCTGATTGAAAGTAAATAAATAACATTTGAAAACTAACAAACACACAACAGAAACAAGGATTCTGACCACCTCAACTGGACCTCTGTATGGAGGAGACAAATTGCAGCTTGACTGCACTTCAAAAAAGTCTCCACTCAGACTAAAACATGGATTTTCTGACTCATCACTCCCGGAGGGTTTTGTTTTCAGTCATCATCATCCTGGATGTTACAGCTCATTTTATCATCAAACTTGAATCTAAACTGTAAAATTAACACCAACATTCTAATTCTAGGTTGACTCTGACGAGAAAGTATTGAAAATTGAAGTTCCTCTATGGGCCACTAGGGGCTGGCTGTAAAAGTGAGTCAATCTCCATTGACCTCCATGTTAAAATGTCCAACTTCCCAGCAGATATTAAAATATTTACAATCTGGGACAAAAACCTTTTGATCTCTATAATGAGATTTCACCTCCTTGGCTACTGGACTGCACTGAAGTGTTAGATTTATCTATAATGGGGGGCATGGTCTTGATTGTTGGTGATTGTTGGTTCATTCGTCTACATGGTTCATTCGTCTACATGGTACATTCGTCTACATGGTTCATTCGTCTACGTGGTTAATTCGTCTACGTGGTTCATTCGTCTACGTGGTTCATTCGTCTACATGCTTCATTCATCTACGTGGTTCATCCGTCTACGTGGTACATTCGTCTACATGGTTCATTCGTCTACATGGTACATTCGTCTACATGGTTCATCCGTCTACATGGTTCAGTCGTCTACATGGTACATTCGTCTACGTGGTTCATTCGTCTACGTGGTTCATTCGTCTACATGGTTCATTCGTCTACGTGGTTCATCCGTCTACGTGGTACATTCGTCTACATGGTACATTCGTCTATGTGGTTCATCCGTCTACGTGGTACATCCGTCTACATGGTACATTCGTCTACATGGTACATTCGTCTACGTGGTTCATTCGTCTACATGGTTAATTCTTCTACATGGTTCATTCGTCTACGTGGTTCATTCGTCTACATGGTACATTTGTCTACGTGGTACATTCGTCTACGTGGTTCATTGGTCTACATGGTTAATTCTTCTACATGGTTCATCCGTCTACATGGTACATTCGTCTACGTGGTTCATTCGTCTACGTGGTTCATTCGTCTACATGGTACATTCGTCTACATGGTTCATTCGTCTACGTGGTTCATTCGTCTACGTGGTTCATTTGTCTACATGGTTCATTCGTCTACATGGTTCAGTCGTCTACGTGGTTATTTCGTCTACGTGGTTCATTCGTCTACGTGCTTCATTCGTCTACATGGTTCATTCGTCTACGTGCTTCATTCGTCTACATGGTTCATTCGTCTACGTGCTTCATTCGTCTACATGGTTCATTCGTCTACATGGTTCATTCGTCTACGTGGTTCATTAGTCTACGTGGTTCATTCGTCTACGTGGTTCATTCGTCTACGTGGTTCATTCGTCTACGTGGTTCATTCGTCTACGTGGTTCATTCGTCTACATGGTACATTCGTCTACATGGTTCAGTCGTCTACATGGTACATTCGTCTACATGGTTCAGTCGTCTACATGGTACATTCGTCTACGTGGTACATCCGTCTACGTGGTACATCCGTCTACGTGGTTCATTCGTCTACGTGGTTCAGTCGTCTACATGGTTCAGTCGTCTACATGGTTCATTCGTCTACGTGGTACATTCGTCTACGTGGTTCATTCATCTACGTGCTTCATTCGTCTACATGGTACATTCGTCTACGTGGTTCATTCGTCTACATGGTACATTCGTCTACGTGGTTCATTCGTCTACATGGTACATTCGTCTACATGGTACATTCGTCTACATGGTACATTCGTCTACATGGTACATTCGTCTACATGGTACATTCGTCTACGTGGTTCATTCGTCTACGTGGTACATTCGTCTACATGGTACATTCGTCTACATGGTACATTCGTCTACATGGTTCATTCGTCTACATGGTTCATTCGTCTACATGGTTCATTCATCTACGTGCTTCATTCGTCTACATGGTACATTCGTCTACGTGGTTCATTCGTCTACATGGTACATTCGTCTACGTGGTTCATTCGTCTACATGGTACATTCGTCTACATGGTACATTCGTCTACATGGTACATTCGTCTACGTGGTTCATTCGTCTACGTGGTTCATTCGTCTACATGGTACATTCGTCTACATGGTACATTCGTCTACATGGTACATTCGTCTACATGGTTCAGTCGTCTACATGGTACATTCGTCTACATGGTACATTCGTCTACATGGTACATTCGTCTACATGGTACATTCGTCTACGTGGTTCATTCGTCTACGTGGTTCATTCGTCTACGTGGTACATTCGTCTACATGGTACATTCGTCTACATGGTACATTCGTCTACATGGTTCATTCGCCTACATGGTTCATTCGTCTACATGGTTCATTCGTCTACGTGGTTCATTCGTCTACATGGTTCATTCGTCTACGTGGTTCATTCGTCTACGTGGTTCATTCGTCTACGTGGTTCATTCGTCTACGTGGTTCATTCGTCTACATGGTTCATTCGTCTACATGGTTCATTCGTCTACATGGTTCATTCGTCTACATGGTTCAGTCGTCTACATGGTACATTCGTCTACATGGTACATTCGTCTACATGGTACATTCGTCTACATGGTACATTCGTCTACGTGGTTCATTCGTCTACGTGGTTCATTCGTCTACGTGGTACATTCGTCTACATGGTACATTCGTCTACATGGTACATTCGTCTACATGGTTCATTCGCCTACATGGTTCATTCGTCTACATGGTTCATTCGTCTACGTGGTTCATTCGTCTACGTGGTTCATTCGTCTACGTGGTTCATTCGTCTACGTGGTTCATTCGTCTACGTGGTTCATTCGTCTACGTGGTTCATTCGTCTACATGGTTCATTCGTCTACATGGTTCATTCGTCTACATGGTTCATTCGTCTACATGGTTTATTCGTCTGCATGATTGCATCATTTCACAAGCTGACTGCAATGATTAATAAATAATAGAATTAACGAGAGCACATCTTTTGTCATGTTATGCTGTAAAACCTTTAAAGTATAAGAACATGTAATTTAACATTGACATCTTAAGTATATTGATCTCTTTTCCATAACTTAATTAGACAGGTTTTACTATTAACCGCTCATATTGTTAATTTATTTAGATTATATTTGTTATACTTATACTATAAGACCGGCAAATAAAAGAAGCAAAATACAGACGTGATGAAACCTCTCTTCTCCAGCTTTAACATTTCCTGCCAATCATTCATTAATCTTTTCAGCTCCGCTCACGGTTCCCTCTCTCCTGCAGCATCTGTGGAGCGAACCGCCTCCCCCACCATCGGCTCCAGCACTGATCCATCTCTGCTTGTGTTTGATTCGCAGTGCAACAAGAACTACAACCCCGTGTGCGGCTCCAACGGAGACACCTACCAGAACGAGTGCTACCGGCGACAGGCGTCCTGCAAGCAGCAGAGACTCATCTCGCGGGTGTCCGACGGGCCCTGCTCCCCTGGTGAGTCACAGCGTCGTCACAACACCAGCCTAGAGAAGCTGGGGTGGTGGGGAGGCGTCACAGGAATGAATTATAATGATTCATTTGTTGACCCTGATCTGAAGGTGTGAGGACATCAGTCAGACATTTAAAGTCATTTTAGGTGATCATCTCTAAAAGCTCGTCTTATGTTTGCTCCATCAGTCATCCTGTAATGACTTCTTTAAAATGTTTGAGTGAAAATGATGTACTTTACTTGTGATCAGGTACCAGTCAAAGACCGCATAACTCAAACACGACTGTACTTCACTCTGACAAGGTGGTTCTGGAAGAATTTGATTTGACTCTAAACCAGCAATCATGGTGAACTTAATGTGAACGATTAAAAAGATGATTTAAAAGTGAGTCAGACAGGAGACCAAACCTTTCAGGTAGTGTTTTATCCTCATGCAGTTACCTAAAATACAACGGACAAAGATCACCTACCCTCTGATCATGACTCTGATGATCAGTTTCTAGGAAAACAATGAGAAAGTCAGATGTGAACAAGCCCTGTTGTTTTTATCAAGGTTTAAATGACATCCACGTTAGGAGTGCCGACTGAAGGCTGCACCACTCTAAAAGAGCTTAAACAGTTGAACTGATTTTAAAAAGTGGAGTTCCTCAACATGAGGCCACTCTGCAAAAGATCCACGATTTACCCTATTTGGACTGTTTTTGTCGGAAATCTTCTCAAGAAGAAAATTAAAGGAAAAAGGTTTGGAGATGACAAGACCAGGAACATCAGGAATTCTTTGCAAAACTTAGTAACTCAGGGCTGTTTTGGAAAAAGAAATATTCTCATTCAGTCTGCCTGATTGAAAACACTTTAAATATAATAAATGGATGGAATAATGGATGTAAATGGATGATTTGACATTGATATGGCTCGAAGGTTCTTCCAAAACTGCCCCAGATTGTCTTGTGATGTGTGACAGATTTAAACAGAACGAAAACCGAAACATAAAGAGACGCTTGAAAGAAAAGAAATAAAGAAACTTAACAGAAACCCTAAACCATGACAGACAATTAAATTTAGTTTCCAACTTAGAGTTCCACTTGAAAGCACATGGTCCAATTTGACTTTTACAAGAGACTGGAAAATTAAAATAATCCATAAACCGTCATCTACCTGTTAATACTGTGTGTGAGTTTCCCTCACGTGACTTTTGTTTTTTTCTACCAAACAAATATAAAGCACACAAACAGAACAAAGTAGAAAGAAAAGAAGTAGAAGTGGCGCATTTTTCCCTCAGGATGTATTCATGCTGGAGACATTTACTTCTGGACTACATTTAATTGGAATCCAGCTGTTCGAAGCTGAGAAATCTTACAAGACAAATTTCAGTCCGACCGTGGAACAAAGTTCTGTTCTTCTACATTTTCTCTTTATTTTCTCTTGTTTTTATAAATGGACCAAAATGTTGGATGGATACACAAAGCTGCGTTTGTATAGTCACAGAAAAATGTCCAGCATACAGTCACTTCCACTAAAATGTTCTTGAGGCGCGATAAAGGTCTCCAGAGAAAACGGCGGCTGGCGGACTCGCTGGCGGACTCGCTGGCGGACTCGCTGGCGGACTTGCTGGCGGACTCGCTGGCGGACTTGCTGGCGGACTCGCTCGCGGACTCGCTGGCGGACTTGCTGGCGAACTCGGTGACGGACTCTGACTTGGACTCGGACTTGCTGGTGGACTCGCTGGCGGACTCGGACTTGCTGGTGGACTCGGATTTGGACTCGGTCTCGCTGGCGGACTCTCTAGCGGACTCGCTGGCAGACTCGGACTTGGACTCGGACTTGCTGGTGGACTCGGACTTGGACTCGGTCTCACTGACTTGCTGGTGGACTCGGACTTGGACTCGGTCTCACTGGCGGACTTGCTGGCGGACTCGGTGACGGACTCGGACTTAGACTCGGACTTGCTGGTGGACTAACTGGCGGACTTGGACTCGGACTTGCTGGTGGACTCGGACTTGGACTCGGTCTCGCTGGTGGACTCGCTGGCGGACTCGGTCCTAATTACTGTAATTACTGTCAACTTTTGCTTAGTTTAAAAGAAAAGTTCACAGAAAGTGAACTTCTACTGGTACCTTCAACAATGCTGAGTTAAAGGGAAATTGACTTAAATCTCAGAGATTTAAAGAATTATTTTGTCTTCTCAGATATAAAAAAGAAACAGCTGAACATGGTTGAAGTAAACCCAGAATTGGAACCCGGACCGTGACGGGCTCACGTCCACATCGACAACATACTTCCTGTTACACCCAAAGCTCAGATGTGAAATTGTAAAACCGAAATCACAGACACGGGTCAAGAAATAAAGATATGGTGAGAAGAAGCACTAAAACATTCTGGATCAGCTACGGTGGTTAACCTTTAATGTTTCATATCTGAAACATAAACTTCTGGAACTTCTGGAACTTCTGAAAACTTCTGGAACTTCTGGAACTTCTGGAACTTCTGGAACTTCTGAAACTTCTGAAACTTCTAAAACTTCTAAAACTTCTGAAACTTCTGGAACTTCTGAAAACTTCTGGAACTTCTGGAACTTCTGGAACTTCTGGAACTTCTGGAACGTCCGTTATCAAAACTAAACCCAAAAAAATGTTTATACAATAAAGTAAAAAAAAGAAAAAAAAGAAGAAATAAGAAAATAGTACATAAATGACCCTGTGTTCTAATGATACAAACTTTATTATTTAAAAAACTAAAGACAAAATTGGGGGTGTTTTAAATGTCGGTTTATAATCAGCACTTCAAATATAAAAAGTTAATTTGTCACGAATCTCCGATGCAGCTTTTGTAACTTCCCCTTATCTCGTCTTTATTAACGCCGTTAATTGCACTCCTTCATTCAGCCTCCCTGCAGCATTTCCACAGCGTTTAAGTTCTTTGTCATTATATTTTTAATTGCGTGCACGTCAAACGCTGAGAGCTCGCGCTCGATGTTTTTCCTCTGAACTCTGCAGCACGTCATCAGCAGAATTGATTCCTGAGAACGAGCAAGTTAATCAACTGCAGATCAATTTTAATTAGGAGCTTCGGATGAGAGTCATTAAAGTCCTCCAACGCTGAGTGCTTCTGAAAGTTCAGGGTCTCCGTTGGAGGTCTTCCAGGGTTTTACAGACACACGGCAGCGACGCGAGGATTCCTGCGGTTCCACTCGATGACTGAGTTTTATAAATTCTTCATTAGCAGGTCGTCAGGACTAAAGTCAGGGATTCGCATCAGAGTGTCGCCGGAACAAACCTGAGTTCAGACTTGTGTCATCTCAGTCAGGAAGGAGGAAACAGCTGCAGGATCACGGCGGAGGTTTTAAGAGTCTGCTGCTGGACGTTGACCGTCGCCCCTCTGAAAGTTTACAAGCCTGAAAGCCAAACGGTGAAAACAGTTTGGAGAAACCAGTACTGGTGGTCTTCCATCTTCTGCTCTCGCCGAGAGTCCTTGAGCAAGGCTGTGAAGCCCAGCAGATGACGCCGTAAATCCAGCAGCACTGCATCTTGAACAGTCACGTGAAAATGACGACGCAAACACAGCGGCGTGTTAAGACTGAAATGAACCCAAGATGAAGCCGAGTGTGAACAGGTGCGTGTCGTGGTTCAGTTCATAGCAGCAGATTCAGCAGCAGCACGTTGAAGTCGTCGTCTTCTGTGACTTCAGTGTGTCTCTTTGTTGTGGAGGAACTTCACAGCGCTGCTTCAGGCCATCGAGGTCAGCAGCTCTTCTGTGCGTGCACTGGCGTGATACGCTGTCTGGTTTATGTTTGCTTGTATGTGTGCAGATGTGCACAGATGCTGGTGAAGCGAATGTTCTCCAACTTCATCTTGAGAAACTCAGCTCCCCTCCGGATCTTTTTATAGTCTGTTTTGAACCTATGAAGACCTGAGACCACCAAGTATGATGTTAAAGAAATCAGATTACTGATAAAAGCTGACAATAAACAGATTATTAGGGTTTAGGTGGTTTTAAGCTACTTAGAGAGTCAAACAGATGGAGCCTACAGCAGCAGAACTCCTAATGCCACATTAAAGAGACAGCAGAGTACATTAAAACTTTTTTGCTGCTGTTAATGCGAACCAGATTTGAACCATCTGGCATCCAGCGAAGCTAAAAGTAACCCCAAACATCACAGTTGTCCATGTTCGCTCATGCCCTGCTGCTGCCACCTCCAGGGATGTGATGCTGTAGTGATCACGTCCAGATGTTCGTGTTTTCAAAGCATCGGACGGTTAAAGTCTACAATTAATTTGTTTGGGCCAAGAGCTGATGTCACACACGATGTCACGCGAGTGTCTTCATTCGTCATGAAAGATGCATGTCGTGAAAAGCATCTCAACAGGTTGGCACGATGCTGATCAAACTTCACTCTCCCAGAAACTCTTTGTCGTGAGTCGGTGGTCTCCGCAGGCCGGTCAGGGTTCGTGCTGCCGCCCGCTCCTGAGTAATGACTTGAGGAAACACGGCATCACCAGAGCAGCAGGGCCGCAGTTGGCGGTCAACTCCATCTGCAGGGGCAGCCGGCTGATTTCCCAGGAGGCACCGCCTGGCGCTCTGCTCTTATTACCTGCTACAGTGAGGATCTGGTGCCGCTGTACCCGCTCTGCTTCCCTCCCCTCCCTCCTGTCCTCCTGCAATTTTCCTTTCCCAGAGATTTATGCTTCCTATAATTGGAGCGTTCGGCGGCTGTGAGCCGAGGTGATACTCTGCTGAGTTTTTACTTCCCGTCGCTGGAGAGGAGGAAGCACGGTGCTCCCGGCTTCTTATCCAGAGGTGATGTGAGGCCGCGCCTCTGGGACTGTTCGCTGGGGTCAGCGGTCCGATCCTCCGCATCAGCATCAGACCAGAGTAATTACTCTCCAAGTCTCCCATTGTTTGTTTTTCTGTGAAAGAAAAACGCCAGCAGCAGAGAGCAAACTTCACACAGCTGGACCTCAGAAAATAATGTGACATCAGTGACCTTTACTCTCAGTCACAGCCTGAAATCACAGAAACTTTGTGAGACCTGCAGTTCCTCTACTGACCACCAGGGTCTGGATCCATTGACCTCCGTGTTAAAATGTCCCACTTTACAGCAGAAATAAAACACTTTGCCCTGACTTCTGAGCTGTGTAGCAGAGCGTCGTCATGCTTATTTTAAAGAGAATATGTTTTGATGTGTTCTTCATTTTAACTAACACGGCTCCTCCGGCGCGGATCGGCTGAAGGAGCCAGAGCCACGCCGGTTCGTTCCAGTTACTTTCCAAGTGGACGTCTGCTGTCTCATGCTATATCGTATCAGGCTTCATAAAATAAAAAAACTTAACGGAGAAAACTAATCATACTCGTCACAACACAGTGTTTCATCAGCAGTGTCGTGAGTTAGAGGCGTCTCCAGACCTGCTTCAACACAGACCACCGCAGCAAGTCCTGGTTCCATCTCCTCTAGTCCTGGTTCCATCTCCTCTAGTCCTGGTTCCATCTCCACTAGTCCTGGTTCCATCTCCACTAGTCCTGGTTCCATCTCCTCTAGTCCTGGTTCCATCTTCTTTAGTCCTGGTTCCATCTCGTCTAGTCCTGGTTCCATCTTCTCTAGTCCTGGTTCCAACTCGTCTAGTCCTGGTTCCATCTCCGCTAGTCCTGGTTCCATCTCCGCTAGTCCTGGTTCCATCTCGTCTAGTCCTGGTTCCATCTCCACTAGTCCTGGTTCCATCTCTGCTAGTCCTGGTTCCATCTTCTCTAGTCCTGGTTCCATCTCCTCTAGTCCTGGTTCCATCTTCTCTAGTCCTGGTTCCATCTCCGCTAGTCCTGGTTCCATCTCGTCTAGTCCTGGTTCCATCTCCGCTAGTCCTGGTTCCATCTCGTCTAGTCCTGGTTCCATCTCGTCTAGTCCTGGTTCCATCTCCGCTAGTCCTGGTTCCATCTCCGCTAGTCCTGGTTCCATCTCGTCTAGTCCTGGTTCCATCTCCGCTAGTCCTGGTTCCATCTCGTCTAGTCCTGGTTCCATCTCCGCTAGTCCTGGTTCCATCTCGTCTAGTCCTGGTTCCATCTCCGCTAGTCCTGGTTCCGTCTCGTCTAGTCCTGGTTCCATCTCGTCTAGTCCTGGTTCCATTTCGTCTAGTCCTGGTTCCAACTCTTTAGGTGGAGTCCTACCACGGTGTAATCACCAGAGACCTTTCAATAGGTCCTGAATCTATACACCAGGTTTGGTGTCTTTCGTTTGTAGTTTTTGCTGCCAAAACACTTTTAGGAAATAAATATATAAGAAGATATAAGAAATGAGGCCAGAAGCATCCTCAGTATTGTGAGCTGCCACCGTCTTCGGATGAAGCTGCTGGTCAGCAGAAGTTGCAGGTGAGGTCAGGAGTTTTGTTGTGGACCAGGTCCTGCCTGCTTGTTTGTGCTGGAGCTCAAGATTTTTGAAAAGAATAAAAAGTGACATGATGGGACACATTTGACCTAGAAGGTGGAGTAAAACATTAGATAGCTTAAGTCAGATAAATGATAATGTCAGAAAAGGATAAGAATATTTCCCATCTACCAGATTCAACGTGTAGTTCTGAGCTTGCGTCTCTTTAGGTCGGAACATCGTAAACGTGAACTGATCTGTAAAGCGCACCGCTCTGCATCTCTCAGAGGATATTTTTATTTCACCTCAGGTACATGTTTTACTTTCACGTTCATTTGCACACTTTATTCCCGAATTAATCATGTTTAAAGTTGTCTTCATGTCCCTTTCTTCTTCTAACCCTAACCCAGTTTTTCTGACTTGCCCCACATTAGTCAGAAAATGAACTTTATTATGCTTCTGTAAATCAGCTACCAGACGTTCCTTCATTCTTCAGCTTCAGATCAAATCAGTGGGATTTCACGTCCTTCAGGACTCATGCTGCTGCTGCTGCTGCAGACATTCGCTCGGGGTTTGTTTTCACTGGGAAGTCATTTACAGATGTGCCTCGGCACGGGAAGAAAACTCTCCTGCATGCTTCATTAAACGTGTTTAATTTCCTCCGCAGGTTTTATTGACTGTCAGCTGCGACAAAAGCAGGAGTTAACGCGTCCGTGCGGGTAATGAGCAGTTCGTTCTCATCATGATCAGTTTTGCACCATCTGTGACTTGTTGATGAACGTAGAACACAAACCAGGACGCTGCTCCACGTGTTGATTTTTAAAAAAAAGATTTTCTGAAACCTTTGATGTCTATTAATAGAAAGAGTTTGTCTTGGAGCTGCCGTCCAGATGTGCTGCAGCTTCTCTTTATCTTCTGGATCAAATTCATGTGTTTATTTTCGAGCATCTCAGCCTTTAATTTGGATAAAAATTGAAATTAGAACTTGAAGCTCCTGGTTTATACCTGATACTGTGATATTTTGTTAGGCAGGGATCCGGTTAGTTTTTCCGGTTTTCTTTTCCAACCTCAGTTCTGTTAAAGTCTGCGTCTTGATTTTCTTGTGTTGCATTTGTGAAGCCTCTGTTTGTTTCTTCAGTGTACTTTTATTTCCCGTTTAGTTGTTTTTGTTGGTGTATTTTTTTTTCTTTTATTTGAAATCTTGTGTGTGAGTTCTAGGGAGGTTCTAGGGAGGTTCTAAGGAGGTGTTCCACAAGGCGTAATAAGAGGGTTAGCGAGTTCTGTTGAGTATAGACTCCAGGATTTGCAGGTTCACAAAGGTTGCTGACTTTTATTGTTGGATATTCATGCAACTTCTGCTTAAAGGCAAAATAAATTATACTTTTGTCACATTCAGTGAATATCTCCTCACCACTATAAAAAAAGAAAGAAGAAAAAGCCGTGGAACAAAACAACAAAATATGAGGTAGTTCTCCATGTTTTGTTAATGTTTTGAGTCACATGTCGACAAACAAACATCATCCAGAAATTGCTTACCCTACCTTTAACCCGTAACCTGCTACAAAGCAGTTTATGTTGAGAGTTTTGTCTTAAATTAGCTGCAAAATCCTCAACTGCTTCCTTTCATCATATCCTGATAGAAATGTTGAACGCTGATGTCACCTGTCAACCAAATTTAGAGCATAAATAAACATGAAGAAACGTCAGATTGTTGAATGATGGACAGAAATGTAGTAATTCAACCATCATATTAAAAGTCAGTGGTGCATTTCCACGCTGATTTTATTTGCCAAATTTAATCACAATGCAAAGTTGATTCATTATTTTCTGAATTTCTTAGTTTGTTCTGCAGATATTTTAACCTTTTATTTAATAAAGGCTCTGCTGTGATTTTAATAAACTCTTTTGATCAGAAATTGATGTTGAATTAACTTCTCAGCTGAGAAAAAACATGACACCGAAAACAAGATCTGCAGTGGCGTCTGCTGTGGCAACCCCGAAGGCAGACTAGGGAATCAACAAGTCTGTTCTGAACTACCAATATTTTATCAATAACTGTGTGTATGTGTATGTAAAAGTTACTATATCAGATATACTCATTCATTCAGGCTTCCATATCCGCTTAGATCCCGTTCAGGCCCACGGCGATGCCGAGTCCATCAGAAACTAGTGGATAAGAGACGGGATACGAGCTGGACATGTCGTTAATCCATCCAAGTATCCGAGAAAATGTAATCAACTGAATTTAGTCTTTTTGTAAATCTAGATAAAGGTTTGAGAACGTCGACGGTGCATTATGTTACTCTAAACAGACCATAGAAACGTAACACACTGTTGATGGTGATGTTGTTTGTTCTAAAGCAGTATTTTTTATGAGTTTCAGGCTCTTTTCTTACTAATTTCCATTCAGAGAACCTGCTCTTCTGATGAGGGACGAGCCAGTTGAAGTGTGAGTGAATTTTATGTGAAAGAAGCACCAGATGACTCTTTTCATGTCGTCCCGAAGTGAAAAAAGGACCTTTTATTAATTCAACTAGTAATCGGCTCTCCCAAAGACAACCTGGCTGTCCTCGGCCTTCATCCTGTCCACCTGCGTCTCCTTTGTCTCTTAACTGTCTTCAGAACGCATAAAAACCGTAAATCATCTCTCCTTTGGATGGAAATGTGCTTTTTGTTTATATTCTGAATGAAACTGAAACTCAGCCCGGGACTTCTCAAGACACATTTTTAGGCCATAAGACATGATTTGTAAATGACTGACACTAATGTGACCCACTTTGACGGCCTGGTCTTAAAGAACTCAACTCTGACTTTGCTGACTCCGAGTTAAGTTCATGCACTGCGACTACTAAACGACATCATCGCTGCAGCTCCATCACCGGGATTCACCATGACGACGCCGGGTTAACGGAGGAGATCCACCCACCTACATCAGCAGATGAGAGCTTTTATGGAGATATAAAGTTTATTTTTAGAACAGTTTTTATTGGAAAAGTAAGAAGAAAAGAGAGCTGGCATGTGATAGCAGAGTGAATGAAAGTGCGATTTAAATATTTAACGACTGTTAAATGATGGTAAAAGTGGAATGACGTGTAACAGACCACAGACTGAAAACCAAACATGGAAACAATAAAAGATGAGGTATAAGCCATATTTCAGAGGGGGAATCTAACTGTAACGGGCTCGGATGACGCTGGGAACAAGGAAGTTCCACGGGAATGTCCGGTCCCAGGAACACTTCTCCCAGCGCTGCACGCCGCTGCTGTTACTGGCCGTGTCCACTGTTCCCGTTGTTAGGAAGAAAACAAGTCAGAAATGGATGAATAAAGGAGAGCGGGAACTAGGGGCTCGCAGCGTTGGATGTGTGTCGCGCACGGACAGATGACACCGTGTGCAGGACACGCGAAGGAAACCGCAGCTCGACTCTAACTGCTGCGGCGTCTTCAACCAATGAAAAGAGCCGTCACAGCGCAGTCGGGTGTAACGTGATCGATTAAATGAACACGATTGAACGTGATTGATTACCTGATGAAATGAAATGAAATGAGTGTCAGCTTCATGAAGGAGTCCAGACACAGAGGAAGTCGGAGTTTGTGGAACAAAACCTGAAACCTGCCCACCACCGGTTTCTGTTCGGAGTAAGTTACCATGGCAACAGAGTAGCAGTTCCATCGCTTTCTGAACTCAGCGCTTTCAGACTTTAGTCAGTTACCTGCTTCTGGATGTCTCTCACCCCCCCTCACCCACTCCCCCCCCTCTCTCACCCCCCTTACCCACTCCCTCCCCCTCCCTCCCTCTCTCTCTCACCCCCCTCCCTCCGTCTTTCTCCCCCTCCCTCTCTCTCACCTTCCCTCCCTCCCGCGCCTCTCCCTCCCCCCCCCCCCCCCCCCTCACCACGACTGCCTCCTCTCTCATGACTAATGTCTCACCGCGGTTTTGTGAAGAAGTGTGGATGTAAAAGTGAAACCCAGTTGAACAAAGCAGCTGGTGTCCAGTCCCTAATGCAGCCGCAGGATGCCAGAAAGTCCAAACACAGCGTGCATTTCTGTATTCGGGGCTTCGGTGCCAAGGTTCAGATAGGTGGTCCATTTCCTGATGAAGCTACAACAAACGGCGTCCTGTGCGCTGGCTTGGACCTGCTGCAGGTCTTCATGTGTGCAGCCACGCCGTCGTGTCCGAGTCTGCAGCAGGATGACTAAAGTCTGCTCCTCTCTATGGCCGACAGTTACTGGTATTATTATCCCTACGTGATCAATGAGTGACAGCTGTTTTGCTTTTAGGGAAGCTGCTGCTCGGTTCACCAGACCAAATAACCTGACAGGTCCTGACCGTCGTGTCTCTCTTCTCTTTACAGATCCCGGTTCTGGTTCAGGAGATGGAGACGGTGAGTCTGTGTTTTGTCTTTGGGCTATTTAAAGATTTAATTTCCTGCTTCGCTTCTGCCGCGAGGGAAAGTCAAACACAAATCAATTACAGCTGGGTCTTCATCTGCGCTGCACAAACAGTGATGCGAGGAGTCACTGCTGAGGTCAGAACCAGCCCCCGAGTGCGGCGTCTTCCTCTCCGTCCTCTGCACCTCCACACCGCCCTCGCTGCATATTAAAGCCTTTGGATAAATACGTGAAGAGCTTTTCATGTCCCTGAGGAACATGCTGATTTTCTCTGTCCTGTGGGACCTGAGCTGATGGCCTCACTGTTACCAGATTTGGCGACAGAGATATCTTGCATCCACCTGTGAGCTCGACTGCAGGGTTGCTGGTTTAATTTGCTGCTGGAGCAGGTTTAAACGTGAACAGCGCCTCCAGCATCTGCGTGTGGGCGGGGTCAACGAGCTGCTGCCTCACAGCAGGCGATGGATGGTCGAGCCTCTGTCTGAATTATTAACTCGCTCCAGCACCGCTCTGTTCATCTTCTTAAGACAGTTTCAGTTGCCAGAGACCCAGCTAGTCAACCATTTCTGGAGCCACAGGATTTCTCACAAGTTCTACAGGTCTGTAGCAGGGCTCCAGTCCAGTCCTCGAGGGTCCGCAGTCTCTTTCCATCAGCACTGTTGCCTCGCAGCAAGAAGGTTTCTGGTTCGATTCCCAGGCGGGAGTCTTTCTGTGTGGAGTTTGCATGTTCTCCCCATGCTTGTGTGGGTTCCCTCCGGGTACTCCGGCTGCCTCCCACAGTCCAAAAACATGCAAACTAGGTTAACTGATGATTCCAAATTCCCGTAGGTGTGAGTGTGAGCGTGCACGGTTGTTTGTCTCTGTATGAGGCCCTGTGATGGACTGGCGACCTGTCCAGGTGGACCCCTGCCTCTCACCTGTAATGAATCGGGATCGGCTCCGACAGACCCCCGTGACCCTGGAAAGGATAAAGCAGGTGTAGAAAATGGATGGATGGATGGATGGATGGATGGACGGATGGATGGATGGATGGATGGATGGACGGACGGACGGACGGATGGACGGACGGACGGATGGATGGACGGTGACGATGGAAGTGCAGATTTGTGCAGATTTCTCCACATTAGTTAACCTGCTTTAACTCTTTAAAGTCCTGACATTTGAAAAAACACACACACAATAAACATCCAATTATTAAAGTGTTTATTATATTGATATAAAAACCAGTTAAACCAGTTTGGATTGTTTCCTGTTTTTTATGTTTAAAACTAAAAACGAATCTTCTAATCTAAACTAAACTTCTCATCAACTCCCACATCATCGATGCCAGGACCGGCTCAGGACCGGCTCAGGACCGGCTCAGGACCGGCTCAGAACCGGCTCAGGACCGGCTCAGAACCGGCTCAGAACCGGCCGTAGAACGAGCGGTGGGTGTGACTCCTCCCACCGACTCCAGATGTTGTGGACATCTGTGAAGACAGAGGCTGTTCCTCTCCTGCATCCCTGCTGTATTTGGATGAAAACAAGTACCAGACATGTCGTTAGGAGGAGCTGAGCTTCAGGTGCGTGGGCCGGCATCGCCGCCATCCTGCGTCAACTCTGCTGAGGTTCCGTCAGTCGGTCTCGGATAAACGTCACAAACAGCATCAGCTCTTAAGGCTCAGCGTTTGCACTCATCGTCTCATTTAAAGACGTCTTCCTTGTATCAGCCTGGATTGTCCAAACCATGTTTATATTATTATGTAATAATATCACAGCTTTCATGATACAACCCGTTCGTGTGTCTGGACCCGTTTCCTGTGCTGATTCACGGCTGCCGTCGTCCTGAGCCGTCAGTCGGCTCCTTTAACCTTTTCACTCGCTGTCTAATTAGCCTCTTCCTGCCCGTTCCTGCCTCGCGACGCGGCTTCGTGAGTGTGAGGGGGTGTGTTGTCTTATCTTGGTGCCTTCTTGTCGGGATGTGAACAGACTTCACGACGTGAGCCTCAGTTGTCTCAGCAGAGTTAGAACCATCATCTGGTCCTGGTCCAAACGGCATCCTCTGGCTTTGATCATGACAAAATCCATCTTTGGTGCTTAATTTTTTTTTTTTTTTATAAAAGCTTCAAGACTCTGGGAGCTGTGCGGACATGAACACGACTCACCTGCAGCTTCACGTGTCTTGAAGGATTTGTCCCAACTACTTTGTGCGACCCGATTCTGCTGGAGACCCAACGTGACCTGCGCCCAGAGAACCGGACCTCGACAGGTCCAGACGCGCAGGGCTGTTCTTTCAAACGAGGAGTCACTGAAGCAGCAACGTCTCCTGGATTCTTCGGTCAAACTGACTTGACAACCACAGATTGAAAGTTTGGAAAATGCTAATGAAATCAAAATTGATTATTGGATTTACTTTGATTTTAAAGCTCCGCAGACAGTTTGAACTCGAGGTATTTAATAGTTTTCCTGATCAAGTTCATCTCATTTATAAATATATTCCTGCATTCATGCATTTCAGAAAACGACGGAATGTGGTTCTCCGTCATCAGTCTTTAATGAAACAGATGTGGCCTTGAACGCAGCAGATGTTTCTGCGTTCCTGCGTCACTGCTGCCGTCACACAGGACGAAGTGACTTTTGGACCGTGATACAACCCCAGACCACCTCGGAGCTCGGCTGCTGGACTTGCTGCTGATAACAGACTGGATCATCCTTTCTGCTTTGGTCCGGAGTCCCCCACACTCATGACTTAGAAGGATCTGGAATACCGACTGATCACAGTAGACATCTCCACTGTGACGTGGGTCATTCCAGACGCTCTGATCAGGCAGCTTCTTGCAGGTTTCCCGGCAGCAGGTCATGCTTTTACCGCTTTTCTTTTTTCATGCTTTTCTGCTGAATCATCGTTACAATCACCTGTATTCCGTTTCTTCTGCCTCTTTTATAGCAGCTCCAAATATACCAGCATAAAAACGCTTATTAGCAGGTGTTGCCGGGCTGAAATGCAAAAGTGGAGGCAAATGAACAAATAAGAATGACGTTCATGTGGGAAAAAACAAAAACATGAAATATCTTGGTTCATGCTCTCTGCAGAGAAATAACAGTGAACGTCTGTGTAAGAGTCACTTTTCCTGTTTTACAAGATGAAGCACAGCAAAACATGGAAAACCCATATGTGAAAAAACATCACTGCTTGTACATCATTCAGGGAGGTGGGTGTGGGTGTTGTGGGTGTGGGTGGAGCTGGGGCGGAGCCTCAGCATCTCGCCTCTCTGCTGCAGATCCTCATCAATCCATCGCATCCTCTGGACCCCAACTGAGCTCTCCATGTTCAAGACATCCACACACACACACACACACACACACACACACACACACACACACACACACACACACACACACACACACACACAGACACACACAGAAACCTTGATAAGTTATTGTCAGCATGCTGATTCTGTTAAAGTTGAACAGTAAATAGAAAACAATCCGAGTGAGACCTCTCCATGTTTGTTAAGAATGCAGCTTTGTTTGCACAAGGACGTGGCCTCAATAATACGAAGACTTCTGCTGTTTAGTTATCAGCGAGACATCGATTTCTGCTCTGCGGGTTTTGTTTGTGGTTCAGTTTGACTTTGTTTATCTTCACGTAAAAAATGTTGTACCATGCTGTTACTGAGTACAAAAGAAACATTCACCAGACTTGGAAAAGAACTGTTTACATCTGCAGCGTGTCCTGGTGAAGGGCTTTTTGTCTCCTCTCAGGCTAATTTATCTCCTATATATTAACAGTGGACAGCGTTTATATGCATCATCAATCATACCGATGTCTCTGCTGCTGCTGGATGTTATCACATGTGAGATAAAGTCGGTGGGGCTCAGCCGAGTTGATGGTTCTTTAATTAATTACCGGACTCTTCGTGAATTTATTTATATCTTTTTTTCCAATCCTACAATGACATTCGTTAGTTCGGCCACCTTCAGTGGAGCGGCATGACCTGGGCTGCAACACAACTGCAACACAACTGCAACACAACTGCAACACAACTGCAACACAACTGCAACACAACTGCTGTGGCTGGAAAGAAAAATCCTCCTCATAACAAACAATAAAACTTCAAGTGTTAAAAAACCAAAAAACTCAAACACTTCATCTAAATCTGTTGACTCGTGTCATGTTAAACGTCTGAACCTGCATGCGTGTGAAGCAAATGTGAAGCAAATGTGAAGCAAATGTGAAGCAAATGTGGAATAGTCTGAAAGTGTAATACCACAGCACCACAGCACCACAGGTGACAGGTGACCTGGTACCACCTGGGTACCTGGTCCAGCAAAGTGCTGGTCAAAAGCATCAGCTTTTCTCAACAACCGAACCAAGACTCCCAAAAAAAACGCTGGTCTCGATCAATCATCTGGTAAACTTTGGTGTGGTCGTGTTGATGTGAGAACCTTCCACACCAAAGACGCGCAGCAGACACGCCAGACCAGTGTTCTGGTTTTGAAACGACGCAGTTGGGAACTCTTACATTATTTTTGCTGCAGAAAAGAAACCAAGTTTACAACCTCATCAGATTCCAGTGATTCTTTAGGCAGAAATCAAAGTTAGATTTTAACGTGGGAAGTTTAGCAGCCTCGGGCCAGCTTTTAGGCTGTCGTTACACCTCGCGTGGATTCATTTCTGTCTTCCTATAAGACTGAGCTTTTTCTCAATTTCACAACAAAATTGCACTTGATGAATCATGAAAATGGCTCCTGAGATGAAAGGCGGCTGGAATAATCCCCGCAGCTTTGATATTTGATGTCGTGGCTGTTAGCGGATCATCTGCTCTGAGCCCCGCTGGAGGACGGACGTCATCATGCGAGATGGAATTAAACGCATCCCCTGTAATGACGATAATAATAATGTCACGAGATGATAACGTGTCGCCTCTGTTTCCATTTGGCCGATCGGCTTCGGGAGCCTCTTCACACGCTCATCTGTGTCTGATGGACAAGCCTGAGAGCCGTGATGCGTGATGATGGCGGTAGAGGCGCCATCGGCATTAACGGCACAACGCCGCAACAACAACTCTGAGCTGGAGGTCCCCGTTCTGGAAAGAGCTGCACAAATAATAATGACACATAAAATCTGATTACATGGTTCAAGGTCGAGTTTCCCAGTCGACTGAACAGAAACGAGAGCTGCAGTTAAATCACAAAGAAGAAGACGCCGTTGCAGGTGATCAGCGACCCTCGTTCCACCGCAGAAGGTTTCATCTCCAGAAGCTGGAAAAGCTAGTCCCGACCATTCACTGGATTTTTAACAGACAAACATTTTATTTTGTATCTGAAAACTAGTAACCAGATTTTAAGGAGAACAGGCTTAGTAAAGAGTTGGAATCGTACAGATTCACTGGTTACGTCTTCAGAGACCCGTGGGGACGTCAGTGGGTGTGCAGATGTTCTCGTGGACTCTAGACTGTGTTTTACTGGATCGTGGTGGAGTTAACTCACTGCTGCTGTGTAATTCCAGACTTGGACCCCCCACCCCCTCCACAAGTCCCTAAAGGTTTCTGTTGTGAGACTCCGGTTTTATTTGCTTACTTTTACCGTTTACTTCCTCAGAAAGCTTGTGTTTTCTCTTTAACCGGTATTGGCTTCACTTTCTCTTTATGTATTCTGGTCAGCTTCATTTATGCTTTTATTTTAGATTCTGCACTTTACTTTCGGTTTTCTTTTGGGGACTTTGCCTCCCTTGTGCAGTCTGTTCATGTTGATTGCAGTTGGTTTTACACCAGAGTGCCTTTATTTTATCCTTTATTTATGAGCTCCATCAGTATTTCTACTCCTTGGTTTCCTTTGTTCAGTAACAGCTCTTTATCTTAGTTTTCCTTTGTTCAGATGCTTTGTTTTCCTCTGGTACCTGTTGTGTTTGTTTGCAAATCATTCAATTCTTTTTTCTGTGTTGAATCTTTCCCTTCTTGTCCCGGGAATCTGGGTCCTCCACGCCACTGCTGGCACTGTGCTGTTTGTCTCAACACACAAACCGTCTGCACCGCCACACATCTAAATCATCAGTAAGTAGGGCGCGTGTTCCATCATCTGCTGTGAAGTGCCTTTTATTTCTCACTCATTTTTGAAGCACTAATTTTTCTGGGACATCAGTGCACAGCTTCCTTTTGACGGGACTTTTCCCAGATGTCTCCCTGAAATCTTTCATCGATGCTCCATCACTCACTGAACAAGAGTGATGTTTTGATGTAGTGCTCACTTTTAGTCTGCTTCATCCTTCTCTGGGAACAACTGAACCAAACTTAGCTCAACTAAATGTCCTACATTTAGGCTGAATGTGCAGGTTATTTGTGCGACATGAAATCCACTAATTCATGTTGTGCAAAACACAGATATGAACAAATATGAAGGGAATTATTGATCTATTGGTGCCTGAATTTCCATCCATCCATCCAACTTCCACTTATCCAAGTTCAGGTCACGAAAGCAGCAAACTAACCAAAGAGGCTCAGACCTCCGTCTCCCCAGCCACCTCCTCCAGCTACCAGCCACCTCCTCCAGCTACCAGCCACCTCCTCCAGCCACCTCCTCCAGCCACCAGCCACCTCCTCCAGCCACCAGCCACCTCCTCCAGCCACCTCCTCCAGCCACCTCCACCAGCCACCTCCACCAGCCAACTCCTCCAGCTACCAGCCACCTCCTCCAGCTACCAGCCACCTCCTCCAGCAACCTCCACCAGCCACCTCCTCCAGCCACCAGCCATCTCCTCCAGCCACCAGCCATCTCCTCCAGCTACCAGCCACCTCCACCAGCCACCTCCTCCAGCAACCTCCACCAGCCACCTCCTCCAGCCACCAGCCACCTCCTCCAGCAACCTCCACCAGCCACCTCCTCCAGCAACCTCCACCAGCCACCTCCTCCAGCCACCAGCCACCTCCTCCAGCTACCAGCCACCTCCTCCAGCAACCTCCACCGGCCACCTCCTCCGGCCACCTCCTCCAGCCACCGGCCACCTCCACCGGCCACCTCCTCCAGCCACCTCCACCAGCCACCTCCACGCTCCGCCAGCCACCTCCTCCAGCCACCTCCACCAGCCACCTCCACCCTCCACCAGCCACGTCCACCAGCCACCTCCTCCAGCCACCTTCACCTTTTCCAGGGGGATACAAAGCAATCTGAGAGATGTGACCTCTCCAGTGTGTTCTGGGTCTTCCAGCAGGGCCTCCATCCAGTTGGACACATTTGAAAAGCCTCCTCTTGATGTGGAGGAGCAGCATCTCTACTCCAAGTCCCTTCCAATTAGTGGAACATCTCACGCTATCTCTGAGGACAAATCCAGCCGCCTTTCAGAGCAAACTCATCTCAGTCCTCTGGATCCTTGATCTCGCTCTCTCAGGCTCTAACCACAGTTTGTGACCGACCAGTAAACAGACAGGGTCACCAAGGAGGAGGGACGCTTCACCTCTGACTTGATAAGGACAGCTATAACAGACGCGTGTCTCTGTGTTGGTTCCTTTTGCAGATGATGAAGGTTCAGGCTCCGACGTTGGGAAGAAATTCACCAAGTGCAGCACATGTAAATATGGAGCAGAATGTGATGAAGACTCAGAAGACGTCTGGTAAGTGTCAGAGTAGTGAAACTGGTTTGTTTCGAGTGAGCTCGAGCTGCAATTAGAGAAAAGCAGCAGGTCACAAGGCTGAGTTTGCCTTCAGGCTGTACGAAATCACAGACGTCTGTTCAGAAAGCCTCCTTAAAAGCAGAAAGATACAGCAACAAAGCGCCCTGACAACGACTCTGACTGATTACTGAGGAAGTCCCAAAAGTAGATTGTTGATTGTTCACAGTCTGGTGAAACCAGCGGCTGATTTAGCAGCTACAAATCAGAAACCATTGAACACCACTTCTGCTCACCTGCCTTCAGGAGGTCCGGGCTCGGTTCTCCAGGTTGTTCACTAGCTGGTTTTTATGGATGAATATTAGCAAAATTGAATTTGAAATTGTCAATTTTAGATTCAAAATCAGATATAAATGTAAGACACGGTATATGCGAATAAAGATAAGAACACATAACCACACACGTAAACCACCAAAGATGTAGAGCTTTAGTGTTTCAGATGACTTTTATTGGCTAGATGACTACTGATGATGTCACCAGTCAACAAAAACATGACCACCCACTTAATACCGGGCAGGTCCTCCAAAAAGAGATGTGACCAGTCCGGGTCTGGACAAGGTGGAGGGGGGTCTTTTCAGGCTCTGGCCCCCAGACCGTGGAACGCTCTGCCCCGCCCCTGCAGGTTGCTGAATCTGTTGATTGTCGTGAGAAACAGCTGAAGACTCTTTTGTTCAGACAGACATGTCTGAAATTCTCTGATGAGCACATTAAAAACCGTTTGGGGAAAAAGTTGATACTGGAATCTCTGCAAGGCGGAAGGCAGGACGTTTTTCCTCGTCCTCGTTTTTCCGTCCCAACAGGCTTTGCTGTCGTCTCGTGAACCAGTCGGGTCCTCAAACGCTGATCTTTGAGGCCGAACATCTGTTTAATGATGGAATTAGTTTCAGAGGGACATCTGCATTCGGATCAGAGAAGATGAGACCACAACGACATGACGGGAAATAAAAAACACGCTCTCCTTTATTGCTTTTGATGAGAGAAGTTTTTCTCTTCTAGTGGGAATGTGTGAAAGTTTATTGATCTTCATTAGTAATAGTGACTCGGTCTGACCTGTAGGGTAAAAAGAAAAAGTACTTTAGAAAAGTGCACTTTTTTTAGAAAGCAGAACTAATTCCAGTAACTGCTGTGACCAGGATTCCCAGGAGGTGCGGCGTCCTCCGACCTCGGAGTCGCGGTGACGCCTCCTCTCGTTATTAATCCACGGCGTGTAACTCGGGGTGTTTCTGGAGTTACTATGCGATCGTGAACGAGGCGTTTCAGTCTGTCATGGTATAAATCTGAAACTCCGACTTCCAACTCTTCTGCGTTTCGGATGCCAGATTTTAGCTTCATTCTTTATAAAATTCATCAAGAAACAGCGGTAGATGTCACGATTGGCTCGTTGAAAGAAGTCTAAAAACATCACTGCTTCGTAGAGGGTCAGCCGTGACACAAGGTAAGAAACGAAACCCCGACAACCGCATGTGAGTCTTTCGTGCACTTTAAACGTGCCTCTGCAAAGGGAGTGCATTTGAAAATATTAATCACGTCCTGCAGCAGCCTGCACGTCAGAGGAAGTTTCCACAGGATTGAAATGAGCTCCTCGTATCTGCAGAAGCAGCCTGTAGAAGATTAATGAGCTGGGTCGTGATTTCACTAAATGTACGTCAGCTAATGATTCATCTCTGATGGACTTTGCGTGGCAGAAAGGTGTTCAGCCTTCAAGCTGCAGACACAACAAACTGGTCCTGACATTCACTTTCCCCCTCAGGTGCATATGCAACATTGACTGCAGCGGTCACAACGAAAACCCGGTGTGCGCCACCGACGGAAACTCCTACAACAATCCCTGTCTGGTCCGGGAGGCGTCTTGCATGAAGCAGGAGCAGATCGACGTCAAGCACCTGGGCAGGTGCCTCGGTAAGGTTTTCAGATATTCAGATGAGTGCAGATAAGATTCATGCCTGACAGAGGTCAAAGGTCATAGCCCCGTGTTTGAGCAATACCTCCGGAAGCTGAAAGCGGTGCAGAGGAGCGTGAATGAAGTTCATGTTGGGTCGGGAGCGTTCAGAGCTCCACCGTGCTCTAATCTGGATCCGCCGCAGTTGTTGACAAGTTAATCAGACTGTTCTAATTCAGTGAAGAGAGGAAGAGATTCAGTTGAAAAAAACGACTTCAATCCAGACGCTGGACTCGAATATTTACCCCGATGGACCAGCGTCCACATTCCCTTCACAGCTGTTGTTTGCTTGAGTTTAAAAGTTTAAAACCCTTTTTTTTGGCTTATAGATTCTGATAAGTGCTTATCCTCATGTTAAGTTTATGGAGTTGTAGACAGTGAATGTTAAAAAGCATTATATTGTTATTAAAATTGATGTTATCTTGGAAGTTAGAAACAACAAATAAGTCCAAGTCCGAGTCATTTGATTGCGAGTGCCGGCCAACGTGGAGTCTTGATTCAATACTTTGGTAATCCAAAAACACCAACGCTCCGTCCTCCGTCCAACCTCTGCTCACATACCTCCTACAGCTGATGGAAACATCTTCCACTTATCTTTTGATTAGGTGGTTTTTGTTTTCCATAAGTTTGAAATGCGCACCGCCGTGTCTTTGTTCTGCCGCTGCTCTATGAACGCTGCCTCGACGTGCACGAGCTTCGGTGTCTGCCTGAGCTGATGGGACGTGCAGCAGCTGCCTTCAAGCACCGAGCCAGCTCCGTTTTAAAGGTGGAAACTGTTGACTCACTCCGCCGCCGAGGGACGTGTCATGTCTTAGTGCGTGGCGGCTCAAAGGTGTCACGGTGTGCAGGTCCTGATTCAGGGCTCCACCCCGTTTCTAATGAAATATTGTTGATATCAGGCCTCCATCAGCCCAAACTGCGTCTGACTGCCACAGTCAACATCAGCCACGAGACAAATGGTGAAAATCAGAGAACAAATGTATGAAATGTAGGTTAAACATCCCAGAAACAAGGTGGGTGCTGGGTTTTTAAACAATCAATATTAGTCCACAGAGATCAAAGGATGAAAGAGCTGCACCTTTATTGATTTAAAGACCTAAGCTGCTCTTAAAAAAGCCGTCTCTAATCCGAGTCCTATCTGAAATAGTCAGTTTTCGAAAACCCTGTTTCTCTGCTTCAAGTACACGGAAGCATGAAATAAACAGCATTTTAGGTCTTGAATCTCCAACGTTTTATTAAAAATGACTGCCTTTTCATCTATGTTCAAAGGAGACTGTAGATGGACGTAATCCAAACCGATCCAGTCGGAGGAAGGCAGCAAAGGGAACGAAACAGTCATAAAGCGCAAAAATCAAGATACATGAGCCCAAACGTGACAAAAGAACAAATCATAAAACCGCGATAAACTAACAGACCACACGTGCAGAATAACAAACACGTGGAAGCAGAAGTACAAGCCAGCTTTGTCCTTCTAGTTTTCGTAAGCCAACAAATAAAAAAGAAATGAAATGGCACCTCATTTGTTCAGATTACAGCTGCTCAGTCAAGCTTGTCCTCCGATGGAGACAGATGTTCTGCATGATCCCGCTGCTCACACAGAATCCCAACCAGGTTCACTTCATGTGCACGTGTAACTTCCAGTGTGCTATCAGAATTTTATATCACTTATGAATTTAAATCGAGAGGAATTCTCCTGGTTTTACCAGGGCTTTTATTTTGGAAGCATGAAAGTCCCTTTTTCCTCCAGAAAGCACTGGTTTGTCCCAAACCAGTAAATTGATGGCGACAGTTCACTGTATGCAAACAATATTTATCTCAAATTAGGTAGTTTAGGTGTGAGGTAGTTTTGTCCTTTTGGCTTGGGTTTGTTTGAAGTTGGAGGAAAGACCTAATTAAACGTAACCTTGTGAAGTTTGACGTAAGAAATAATAACCGGAGAATAAACAGAGAAGTTTTTCAATTTGAAGTTTCTTTTGGGGCTTTAACCAAAACAAATGAGGCAACTATTTCTTTGTTTCCACCAGGATTGGGGCTTATTAATGATACAGTTATTCCAGGATCTGGATCTTCTTGAAGCGCATCAAATAGTCAGTGTTTTATATTTGTTTATGTCAATTACAGACACAAAGAACAATTCTGTTGCCATGGAAACAGAACTGTGAGCACAGATTGCCGACATGATGCCGACATGTTAAAAATGACCATGAAGATGTTAAATGTTTAATCCACTGTTGTATAACCTGACAACTGGATAAAGTTAAAGTTTAGTTTCTCTGATTTCCACCGAGGTTGATAGACGTTGATTTAATGTAAATGTGCGCTCAGTCTCTGGTTTTAGGAGGCAGCGTCCTTCAGGCTTCTCTCCTGTTAGTCTGTTTTGTGTCCGACGTGGAGATAGAAATCAGTCCGTGTACACGACAGGAAACCCCCAGCGGGGTGGAATGCTGTCCATGATTCGATGGGACCAGCTTGGTTGAACTGCTGAGTGACGGGCAGCTCTCAGCTCCGGCGGTTTGAGCTCAGATCCATGAATCTGCCGTCTCACTGAACCCTACGTGGAAAATCTCCGTGTGACTTTTGAAAGCAGCGTCGTCCTTCATCCCGACCTGAAACAAACGGCTGACCTGTGGATGAAAACATCAGCCGGAATAAAAGACTGGGAATGTTTTGTTGTCATTTATGGAGCTTTAAAGACACTTATTTCACCTGATTTATGGGACATCTTCTCATTTCTTCTTGTCCTTTGTGTCGACGTGTCTTTGCTTTTCATTTTCTTTCTTATTTCCTCTCTATTTCTGCTCATAAAGTTTGTGTGATTTATTTTATTTGTGTTATTTCCAGTTAGTTTTATTGTTTTAAGTATTTTCTCTCTATTTCCATTGTTTTTGTCCCAGCTCTAGTTTATGTTCAGTTAACGTCCCTCCTTCTTTTTGTGTCAGTTTATTTCTTGATTGTTACTTTTGCCGGCCGCCTTTCTTGCTCTTATTATTTTTAATCATTTTTACTACTTTATTCTTTTTATTTCACGGCTGCTTTGTCACAAATATGGGTGGTTGAATGGGCGGGGCCACATGGTCCTTGGCCCCCTGAAGAGGCTCCGCCCCTCACTTGTTTGTGGAGCACTTCCACGCCCATACGTGGAAGTTTGGGCGTGGAAGTGAGTGATGCTAATGAACCAGGAAGTTCCTCCATCAAACAACTGCGAGAAGTTTTAAAGGCTCCGTTTGACTTGAGTTCCCCAGAAACCCGGTTAATGACAGTTGTGGAGTTTGTTCGTTAGTCACTTATCCCCATGTTGTCATTAATGCGTAAAGGGACATTTACTTACTGCTGTCAGCTCCAGTTTGACAAACATTAAATTAATGAGCAGCAGCCAATTAACAGCAACTTACTTGCGTTTAAGCACAAACATTAATGTTTAACTGTCACAAAAAAAATCAATCCATTAATCAGTGTTCTTAATGTGTCATGTTTGTTTGAAAGTATTTTGTCCAAGCTGATAAAATATAAATTGGTAAATGTAAAATTATTGAGCTATGTGTTTTAATCACTTAACTGCTTTGACGATTTGATGAATCGAGGCGTGGGAAGGAACTGAGAACTATTTGGCCCCTTAGCTTCTAAAAACCCTCGATCGTCCTCTGCTTCCATCCTTACTCACCTTTTTCTCTTTTATCCTCCCGTTTTTTACTTGATATTCTCTTTCTGACCTTTATACGTCTTTGCTGTTTTTTATTTTCACGCCTTCTCCTCCTTCCTTTTGTAGACTTCTGTCTTTCTCTCTTCCCGGTTTTCTCTTTGAGACTGACTTCAGTGTAACTTTGAGCCCCAGGCTTGAATCCTCCTTGCTGCTCTTCACATCTTATCTTAAAAGCTGCAGATGTTGCAGTCAGTGCTTCACTGCTGACTGCAACAGTGTGACCGTTTAATAAATCAGCCTCGTTACTGAAAACATGTCAGACAAATGAATGCACCTAATCACCGGCGTTTTCAATTCGAACACAAACCAAGCGTGCAGGAGCACAGGAATGAATCAGAACCTCGTTAGCGTCCTGCACTCATCCAACCTGCACGTTTACGATCAGTCCACCTGAAATCAAGTCTTAGCTTCAGCTCAAAGTTGCCTGTTGTAGAAAAATGACTTTGTTCAGTTGCACATCCAGCAGATTCAATTCAGCTTTTTTTATACAGCGTCTATTACGACACTAGTTGTCTCCAGGATCTTTCCAGAGACCAGAACATGAACCCGATCAATTATTACATAAACAACGGCAGGTAAAACTCCCCTTTAAGAGGGAAGAGACCTGGATCAGGACCTGGATCATAAGGGGGAAGAAACCTGGACCAGGACCTGGATCATAAGGGGGGGACCCTCCTGCTGAAGACCAGCAGGTAGAACAGGAAGTAGAGAGAAGAGACACAGACACACCGTCAAAGGTACCAAAGCCCAGATCCATCAGTATAATCATCTGTTACCTGGAGAACTGAGAGTTTTCTGTCCACCAGACTGGTACCTGGTTAGTTGGTGGACTACAGAGACCACTATCTAAGCAGGTGTAGACAGCAGACCCTGAGGTGGTCAGAGATGGGACTGCAGCTCACCGGTTCGTCTCTGCTCTGCTGAAACGGCTGCCTGCTGTGGTCCACACTGGTCTGACGAGACTGCTGACAGAAATGCAACTGGAGTTAAAGTAAAAATTCAAAAATACAAGCCATGATGACAGCTGCCAGGGAGTCGTGGGCTCCTGAGCTAAACCTGGTGCAATTTTCAAGATCTCATAGGTGGGAAACCTCAGGTTTATATGCAGTCCTGTCAACAACGATATCTGTAACATCGGATGAACCAGCACTGGTGGTAGCCCTCCTGGAGAGGACGAGAAGATGAGGAGCAGCAGGAGAAGGAGGATGTGGCTACGTCAGTGCTCCTCAGCTCAGGTCCCCTTGTCAAGCATGTTTTAGACGCTGGCCTGCTTCAGCACACCGTGGTACACACCGCTGACTCGGGTTTGTTCTTCTCGTCTAAACTTCCTCGTCATGAGCCCGACTTTCTCAGTTCAGGCTCAGCTGCCGTTCTGGGGGCTGTTGTGTTTCGGTTAATTGATTTATCTATTATTGTTTTATTTCAGGTGTCAACCAGGTCTGTCTCCTGAAATAAAGTTATTTACAGATTTAAGTTTTTCATTTTACATTTAATCTATCCCTAATGAGAACCGCGAGAGTCATCACTACACACACACACATCACGGAGGCATCAGACACGTTTACGTGCATTAATGTTCTTATTTTTCCAACATTTCCAGAGTTCTTGGTTTCAAACAGTCTGACTCAACAAAGAAATTCCGAATGCCACTCCGGTTTTTATTTGTTCTTTTTAAAGAAGTTCACTTCATTTCCCCCGTAATTCATCTAAAAATCATCTGCTTTCAGTTCTTCACACTTCCAGGGAAAAATCCAAGATCAGACTTCTAGGACGGCTCAACGCGAATTCAGTCTGTGCAGGGCACAATCTCCATAAATGAGAAGTTTCACTGGGAATATTAGTGAAAAATTAAGACTGTACCCCTGAGAGCATCCACCTCATTGTCTGACTGACTATCACAGCAGAAACGTGAGATCCTGTCACTTAGTTTGGGGTGGGCGCGGTCTGAAAGGATGTCTTTCAGCGAGCTGTTGACATCACAGACCCACACCAGAGCCTCGTCAGCTTTATCTCGGACCAACATCACATCATGCTGTATTCTCTGTGCCCCTGAAGTGAGTTGCATGACATCCTTTCTCTTATTTCAGAGAGGACATGCCTTGTATCTGACTCCGCCCCCTAAAACCAGCTGTTACGAACAGAGCCGTGAAGACACGACTGAGAAAGCAGCAGCTGTACTGGACCTCCGGCATTTTGACTAAAGCTTGTCAGAAACATTTCATAAAGATGGGAAAAAACTAAGTCTGCATAATATGTCTCCTTTAATTTACAGCCTAAATTTAAACAACCTTTTACTAAGACAAAAATAATGTTTGCATGGCTGCTTTCTTGACCCCTTTTACTTTGGCAAACAACTCTCTAATGAGTCTCTTGCTCTGCATGATCATTGTTTGGTATTAATAATGAAAAGATTCAAGTATTAATCTCATTTCGTGAGCTGATGACCAAGTGAAGTCAAAAGGATGAATTTACTGCAGGGCAGGTGTTAGAAGTGGTCAAACCGTCGTTTCAGTCAGTCAAGCGCAGCGGTGATTCATGGGTCACCTGTGAAATCAGCTCACATAACTCTTGATACCAAAACAGCCCTGGAAAAGACTCATTCTACCCAGGAATAAGCTTTACTCCGACGAGGAAAACATTACCGTTCTTTATTAAACCCACGTACCCAGAACCATCAGTGAAGCGATTTATCATCTGTCAAGGTCGTTATGAAGCTTCATTTACATTTAAAATGTTCAGAAGTCTGCGCTGGATGTGCTTAGATGACACTTTTATCTTCAAGTATCATCCGTGCAGCTTGATGGGAGGTCAAAATAACGTGTGTTGCGTTTTCTTTGTGACTGTGACATGTCATTCCGTTTACGTGATCGTCCGTACACACAAGCCGAGGTGATTTCAGCTTTGTTTTGTGTCGGACGTTTATAAAAGTACTGGTTTGACAGGCGTCTCGGTCCAGTCGCCGCCTCCTCGTTATGAGCCGGTGAAACCGAGGCCTTGAACTTCAGTGTGTTTGCGTTTCTTAGCAGCAGTTTGCTGGACATTCAGCGGTTAACTTCTACAAACTTCAAGGTGGCCGCCACCGAAAGAAGACCCAGATGAATGTTTTAACTCTGAAATGTTCCTTTAAAGTAAACTCAGACAGGAGCAAGAAAATTAAAGTCTGCAGCAGATTTTCAGAGTTTAAAGAGAAGCATCTGCCTGAGCAAATTGTCACAGCTCGAAGCCTTGTTTTCCATTAAACTCACCATAAACAGCAATAACACCTCCAGCAGTCTCCCGTTACTTCTACTTTTACTTTGACATTTTGTCAATTTTGCAGGTTTTCTTCCGTGCTGAATTCTTAAACATGCTGAACGAATTTTACTCGGAATGAGTCACGGCTCTTTTGATCCGTCACCGAGCAGTTTTCCCTCTCTGAAGCGTTGGATGCAAACCTGATTTGCAGTCACAGTTTGTTGTCTGATATCGTTCAAAACTGGAGCCAACACCCAGTAAAGCTCTGAGTCTCCTCTCAGATCTGATTCATGCTGATAGACTCACCTTGAATCACAACGTGCCATCTCGCTGGAGACGCGCTCGCTGTGGGTGCTGGCAGGCGATCGTAACCCAGCAGGGTTTATGGATTTCTTGTCAGCGGTTGTAGGTTGAAAGTGGCCCGTGACCAAATGTCTGATGGGCTGAGGGACTTGGCAGAGGGAGGATGGGTGGGGGAGTACGTGGGAGTCCAGCGCCCTGAGGTGAAGAGCACCTGCCCCTTCTCCTGATCCTCTGTCACTGCAGGGCGCTGCGCCAACAGTGTGGCTCACCAGACCTCACACACCAACATCAATGGACTTGAAGAGCAAATAATCAAGTTACTGTGCTGCAGTGGCGTCTGGGTCAGATCTGGGCCTCCAAAATATTTAGCCCTCAGCGACACATGGGTTAAAGTTTCACCTGAAAAGTTAAGGGTTATTAATGTAACCACAAGGATGGAGTAAATCCCACTGAACACGATCCAATGCTGCTTTCTCTCCTGTGTCAGGCACCAAAACGACCAAAACGAAGCTCCTCATGTATGAAACATTAAATAAATAAATGAATGTGTTGGTGCACAAAAAATACAAAATGTGAGAATACTGTGCTGGTACTGGTGCTGGTGCTGGTACTGGTACTGGTGATAGGTGCTGGTGCTGGTACTGGTACTGGTACTGGTGCTGGTACTGGTACTGGTACTGCTGCTGTTGCTGGTGTTGGTGGTGGTACTGGTGATAGGTGCTGGTGCTGGTGCTGGTCCTCGTCCTGGTATTGGTGCTGGTCCCCGTCCTGGTACTGGTGCTGGTCCTCGTCCTCGTCCTGGTATTGGTGCTGTTACTGGTATTGGTGCTGTTACTGGTATTGGTGCTGGTACTGGTATTGGTGCTGTTACTGGTATTGGTGCTGGTACTATGCTATCACCAGTTTTCAGATTTGAAGAAATAAAACAAAATATCTTGTTTTAGACACAGCGGCGTCTGCGTCTATATATACGCTGGCACCAGCTCTGTAAGGACGCGTTTATTTTTTAAGCCGACATCATACTCTAGTCTACATTTTTCCATGTTGGTAATGCGTCTCACAAACATTCTTCAGCATCTGGTCCTTGGTATCAGTTATGCAGAAGTTTCTTTCCCAGATTACTGGGTAGCAAAGAGAAAAATGAGATGGGGTGGAGGGGCGGTGGGTTGGAGGGGCGGTGGGTTGGAGGGGCGGTGGGGGGGGGGGAGCGGTGTGGTGGAGGAGCGGAGGAAGAGGAAGACAAAGAGAACGAGAGCGAGGCTTCTGTCAATATTTCTTCAAGAATGATGGAGCATTAAAAATGGATGAGTGTGTTTGCTTTTTGTGCATTTTACTTTGTGGCTCTCTCTTCGAGTGTGTGTGTGTGTGTGTGTGTGTGTGTGTGTGTGTGTGTGTGTGTGTGTGTGTGTGTGTGTGTGTGTGTGTGTGTGTGAGATTTCTCGTTTAAGTATCGGCTCGAGGACCAACAGTGTGAAGATGTTCTCCTTCAGAGTGGGGACATTGATGGCATTTCCCACTTGGTTGTTGTTTTATAAGGCTGGATCAGATCTGTGTCTGATTTTGGATTATTTTAGGCTCAGATTAGATGAGATTAAGAACAGACTCAGGATGTCAGGACATTCTTATCAGACTCCAATATTGTTGTGTCTGACGCGTTATTGGGAAATGTTTTATATAACCAGGGATTCTCTGCAAGACGGCGTCACGTGTGTTTGTGTGCTGTTGTTTTTGCCACCTCACTAGAACCTTTTCTGGCGAAATCTCTGGCTTTGGTGGGTCAGCCGTTGTCAGGGCACAATCCAGGTCCTGAAGAAGCAGAAGGTCATATCTGAGGTCCAGGTTAGGTCAACGTTCATGTTAAGATCTTCACATTTAATGGAAATCAATACGGTGTCCCAATATGGATAGCAGTGCATGTGTGTGTGTGCGTGCGTGCGTGCGTGCGTGCGTGCGTGCGTGCGTGCGTGCACATGCGTACCATTTAACATTCCCAGCAGCTTCTTCTGCAGACAGCGTGAAAACCTGAAGCCTGTCGACAGGCAAATAACCACAAAAACACATTAAACCAAAGCCTGCTGCTTCTTTGTTCTTCTTTTTTGCCAGCTTCCATCACTGTTGGATGCGTGCACACACACACACACACACACACACACACACACACACACACACACACAGGCTTGGATTGACCCTTCAACACTTCTACTTGGATAAACAGAGTCCCCCGACACACCCCACTTCCTTTAGTCTGTCCTGAAGGGTAAACAAAGCACACACACACACACACACACACACACACACACACACACACACACACACACACACACACACACACACAACCGATAAAAGGTTCAGAAGAGATATGACACAAGACAGCAGACAGGAAGTCTGTCAAGCGTTGACAGTGAAATCCACCTTATAAAAATGATCCCAGAGCAACAGCGAGGTGTAACAGCTGAAATCTTATCAAACAAGTTGTTTATCCTGACGGAGAAACTCTGATTGTGAGGTCTGAATGCAGCTGACTACATCCTTTTGTCTCCTTCACAGCTGATAAGGAGAAACTGGGCAAGAAAGACGAAAGCAGCCTTTTCAAAGTAAAGGTATTAGGTAAGAGTGTCAAATGTTGTTGCAACTTGTCTCATTTGTGCCTCCGAATAACAACATGAAATATTTTCCAGTTAAAAGGTAAATTTGGTTCAGTTCAATATACAATCCATCCATCCATTCTCTGCCTCTTACCGGGTCACGGAGGTGTATCCAAGCTGGTTGGGAGACATGGACTCTTCATCCGGGTCTGCCTCAAGGCCTCTTTGCACAGGACGAGTCCAAAACACCTGTTCACAGTTTGGTCAGAACTCAGAACCACTTACGCCGTCGCCACGGTTGAGCCCAGCCTCCCTTTGACGAGAGCACATTTGTACTCACACCCTCCTTCTTTGGTCACAACTCACAACTCCGATTCGGAAAAGGTTGCCCAGGCCTCCGAGGCCTCACACCGGACCCTGACGGCATGTCTTACAGGTCTTGGGTTCTCTGTGAGCCCCTCCCCCAGGCTTGGCTCCAGGTTGAACCCAGTCCAGGCTACCCTCGAACCACCGAGGCACTCAAACTCCACCTTCATAATAAGGTGGTGATTCATGGAGAAGACCTTCCACCAGCTTCAGCTGATCCGTGAATTCATGGAGAAGACCTTCCACCAGCTTCAGCCGATCCGTGACTCACCACGGCTGCTCTGAAGGTGGTCGCCCATCTTCACTCCTGAACGCTCCACCTTGGGTTTGGAGGTTCAAGACCAAACAAAAAGCCTCCACATTTGAGACATCTCGTAAGACACTGTGTCCTGAGACAAAAGAGACATAAAAAAAAACAAACCACTTTTCAGTAATTTTCTTATCCCTGTGGGAATATAGGGATGGTAAAGTGAACAGTTAGTGGAACGATGGCCGGCGTGCTGTCATCAGTGACGGCCTAATTAGAAACCCACCCACCGGACTCGCTGCCACTGACGGAAACATCAGCGTCTCTACTCAGTTTCACGTTAATCTGTCCTGAGGTATCACAGCGTTCCAGAGAGGGACATCCTTCCAGCTAAGCTGGTCGTCCACACATTAATGACCTGGGAGACGTGTTTATTTTTACTCAGATTATAAAACCACACCGTAAATCCACTTCTCCGCGGCCTTTCCAGGCTGTAAACCTGCGTCTGAATGTGCTGAGGAGCAGTAACTGCAGGACGAGACGTAATGAAGTCTCTTTAATAGGCCCACATAACAATATTCTCACATGGGGGCAGCAGAGCCGTTAAATCAAGACCAAACAGATGTAAATCTCTGCCCACGCTGATATAAAGTGAGAATCTTCTTTGTACAGCTGATCTCGGCGTGACAGTGTCAGGTCTCATAAGTAAACATGCAGATTAGCGAAGCTTTACGAAGGCAGTCTACAGCATCCTGCTGCATGATGCAAACGTTGAGTTGAGATGAAACACAATCCAGAGGGGTTTGTTATCTCCCGCCATCTCCGTGAATTGATATCAACAAGTAAAACATCCCAAGGGAAGAAGTTCCTCCACAGCTGCGCTGCTTTGAGTTTAAACTTGGACTCATCTGCATCGTCAGAATCCCAACCACGGAGGATGCTGCGGCACTTTTCCAGCTCAGCATTCCCAGGAACGCCGCTCACACCCCTGTGTGCTCTTCCCTCGTTCGTCCGGGGGCCTACATGCATCACACATCTGTACTTTAAGATCATTCATCACTCAACCCCAGTAATAGACAAATAAACACATTTCTCTCCCTTCCTAACCACATCACATGTTTTTATCACCTTCCAAAGCCAATTTATCCCAAAGGCTGTTCTGACTCATTAAGCAAAACAAACCCTCAGTTGTTTAGCGCAGGAAGAATTAATTAAATTAATAATATTGAGTTGCTAGAAATAAGAAAATAGAAGATTAAAATAACCCACAAGATCAGCAACGAAAAGAGGTTTCTAGACTCTGCTTGAGGCTGGAGGAGACTCGGTAGAGTCCAGGTCTTCTCCGGTCTAAAATCTGCCTCCTGGACTTTGACTGGGGACCTCAGACACTGCTTCAACAACGTCTTTGGCATCGGCACCATGATGCACGGGGGGATTTTCAGGCCTGAAAATCGCCCATAAACGTTCTGTAGCGCCCGAATGTTAGAACGACAGTGTCGCTGGCTTTGGACGTCCTCTAGATGGGTGATGTCCTGGAGCAGATACGACTGGCAGGTGTGAGTGCTGGTCGGAGCTGCTCTGGTCCTGCTGCTCCGGTGTATCTGGAACACCGCCTGCTGTGAACCACACTGTAGTTTCCACGTCATACGTTTGTCTCTGTAAAACCCTCTGGTGTCTGCAGCGGTTACAACAGTCCTCGTGTCTTTTATTGTCGTGTCTCCTCCATTAAAGAAACCACTGGTCTGAATCACGGAGACGGTTTCTACGCCGGTATGCCGATCCCCTGCGCCGACAGCTACGCCAGCTTCTGCGTGCACGGGAAGTGTGAGATCAAATACAACATGGCAACCTGCAGGTTTGGGACTCCTTAAATATGTCAGTGTTCTGCTTCCTTCACTGCAAATACTTTATGCTTTAAGTGGGGCATCGTTGTAATGCAGACAGGCTTTTAGAGGTGAGCCTGCATCTGGAGGCAAACGTGAACGGGAGCATCAGTCAGGGACACGGCGCAGCGGTGAGGCTGAGCTGCAGTTTCACTGTTTACACAGTCCGACAAATGCTCCAAGTGTTGCTTTTGCAGCATTTTAAATGCCAAAAGCAAATGTCTTTGTGAAGAAAAAAAACATTAAAAAACAGCAGAATAAAAGAGCAAACTTTCATTAATAAAGCAAAATTTGGTCATTTGGATGAAAATCTGTTGTTTTTAAATATATTTGCTGAAATTGTCATGAGGTGGACAATACTACACCTACTACACCTGAATGAAATCAACCAGCCCAGGAGTGTCTGTCAACTGGCACAACAATCGCTGCTGCCTCCGCTGTTGCCATGGCTACCAGCCTGCATGTGCATTTAACTGCCCCCTCTGCAGGGGGGCGTTTTGGAGGCAGAGCTGAAGCGCAGCAGAGATTGAGGGGGGAGGAGTCAGTTACAAAGCTTGAGACCTGTAACCAGTTTTTTCACTGATTTCATCAAAATCTGATTTTGTTTATTGCAGCCGTGTGGACACAAAAATGTATTTGTCACCTAATTTTCTGATCCAAGTTGAGGCACCTTACGTTTTGTGGTTGCGTGTTGGACATGTTTGACTCTTGACTCGAACATATGCTGTGTCTTGTCCCTGTGTGCAGACGTGCTCAGATGTTTCCCTGCTGAGACGTTCATGTCCCCTCACTAAAAAGGCTCATAATCACAAAAACACATTCTTGTCTTTGAAGCTGCAGTTTAACGGGTTAATATAATTCAAAGTGTTTTCCAGGCAGCAACAGGCAGTTCCTCTACTGACCACTGGGGGCTGGCTGTAAAGGCAAGCCAGTCTCCTTGGGCCTTTATGTTCAAATATCCAGCGTTGCAGCAGCTATAAACATGTTTATGGGCCTGGATCAAAAGATGGTTTTGGGCTCCATAGCTGGATTTCACATCCATGACAACTATATAAGGGGTGATTTATCTTTCTTCATCCAGTGGAGTTAAATGTCACTTCCATTTCATTTATTTTACTGGGCTGTCACATTATCATGACAGTCAGATACAAGACACTTGTGTATAAACGTGAACCATCAAACCAGATCGTTACCAAGTTAGAACCATTTGGAGAATGTGTCTTGTATAGTGAATGTGGTGTTAAAGCTGTATTCACTCAAACTTTCAAGACTATAAGCCCATTTTACCTAAATATGAAGCCGCCAGAGGTGTGTGTTACACTACAAATGTTCTGTTTTTACTGCAAAGTCTGTTTAGACTTGGCGATAATCCAAATGCATTTTTTCTGATTCAGATGTGACGCAGGCTACAAAGGTCCTCAGTGTGACGAGCCGCAGGACTTCAACATCCTCTACGTGGTTCCGAGTGGACAGAAGCTGCACTACGTCCTCATCGCTGCCATTATTGGTGCTGTGCAGATCGCCATTATTGTTGCCGTGGTGATGTGTATCACTAGGTAATGAAAGTTAACTCAACTTAAGTTTTGACATTGAAAAGATTTTATGAAAATCAGTGACAAAGTGGCATTTAGGCTATGAAATATTATTCTGTCGTAAATAATTGAACTATTGTTTTAGACAGTTTTACAGTTTATGGTAGTTTGCTCAAATTTAGATCTATTAAAGCCACTTTATGTAGCAGCCACTTCTGACCACATGGGGGCAGCATATCACAAGAAAGTTAATGTTTCAGGTCCGAGCATAAGAGGAAACGGCCAGTTTTCCTCTGTAATGTGAGCTTGAAAAAGCAGTTCCTTTAATGACCACCGGGGACCCACTGACCCCAGTGTTAAAGCCAACTTTACAGCAGAAATAAACATATAAAGTCTCGTACAGAAAACCATTAGCTACACGAGGGCGTCCGGGCTGGTGCGGCGACAGGCTTCCTTTCAGCTCCAGCGGTTTGAATGTTGTCACGGCAGCAACATGGACAGATGAACGTAGTGGTTGGCATCATAGGTCTAAACGTCAGCAGCTTGTGGTGACTGAGATTAGGTGAGCAGGTTCCAACCAGCCTCCACCTAAGTGGTGAAGCAAACGTTGGCGTTGCCCAGAGCAACGAAAAAAAAGGGCTTCAGACTCTTTAGGAAACATATGTCTGACATCACAGAGTTTTTACTTTTTTAAAAATTGCTGTCGGTCCATAAGGCACAGTATAGTGCACATATAATATTATAAAATGTGCCGGACCGTCCCCGCTCAGTAGTGCCTCAAGTGGTCAGAAGTGGTATTGCTTTATAGAGTGACTTAGGTAGGTAACGTTAGGTAAGTTCTGGACCTGTCCGAGTATCAGTAAGATAAAAGATCAACCACATAAAAGCCTTTTAAAAAAGAAAACTGCAACATTACTACACATCTGTGACAAAATGTTGATGTATGTTTTCTTTCACTCTCTTTCTTCAGAAAATGTCCAAAAAACAACAGAGGCCGGCGGCAAAAACAAAACCTCGGACACTTTTCCTCGGACACTAACTCCCGGATGGTATAGCCGAGTTGCTTGCTGGTCCTTTTTGAAAAGTTTTTACTTACAGGGTGGGAATGTCGTTTTTTTAACAGTAGGTGCGGTAATAATTTTTTTCTCCTGGAAAAATTGTTAGAAGAAGATTGAGAATATTTATTTAAGGGGCCTTATTATCCCTCACTTTTGTTTTGGATGGAATTTTTGCGCATTTTTTTTGCGCAGACATGATTTTTTTTCTTTTTGTTTTTTTTGCAATGTTGCAAGAACGAGGAGCTGAATCAACACTGACACTTGACATCGTCACCGTGTCTGTCTGCCTGCTTCATTAGACGTTTAGTTGAATTCTGGCGTTTTTGGTAAAGTGGCGAACAGAATAATGTCGGCCCTTCTGGAATGTGCTGATTGTTAGAAATCATTTCTTTGCCCCGCTCTTACATTTGTTTAGCTTTTCACTAATAATGTGCAGCTGATGACCAAATGCAGTTTGTCTTCAGTGTCTTTTTTTTATTTTAAATCTTTTTCTTCTTGTAGAAGGTTCGAGGGGGCCAGCCAACGCCATAGATGTTTACACTTTTTCTTTGGTATGAAACTGTCAAAAGACTTCACTGTATTAAAACAAGATAATTTATTGTTCTTATTATTCTGAAGATGGTTTTTGTTAAAGTAGTTTTTACTAAAGGTTTTTATGTTAACTTTATTCTAAATTCTCGTTCCTGTATATTAGCATGACTCGTGAAAACTGTGTACTGTGGTGTATTTAAACCTTTTTAAGAGGAATCGTTGTCAGCCTCGAGCCTCCTCCATCGTCCAGTGGTGGCAGGAAAGTTAAACGTCGGACTCTGAAACGGAGGCGGGGAGGTAGAGTTCACTGTTTAAAAGGAATGTGTCATGTTTGGATGTCGGTCTGCGGGTTTCACCGCAAAAGGAACCATAAAGAACTTTGTTCACATCATTATTGGCTTAAAAGACAGGATATTACATCTTTATTTGTAAATCTGAGGTCGGAGGATTGTGAGATCATGGGTGGAAATAGAGGTTAAATCTTAATGAAACAACCCCAATCAGAAAAGGCTGGAGTGATTCTTACTTCTATTTTCATTTCATTGCAGACAATGTGAACTTTATTTGTTAATCCTCATCCATGTTTTTGGATTTAAGAGAGCGTTTGTAGGTGTGCAGCAGAATGGGCTAATCAGTGTTGGAGTTTTACATTAAAAAAAATAGTTCCCAAGGCGTGTATCTGGACCACACCCACCTCACGTCAATCACCTTAACCGTCTTAGCTTCCGCTAAACACTGACGCTCGTCAAAAGTACTTTATATTAGGTCTCGTTGAATCTTCTCCGTTACTCTGCCAAACTAAATCCAAACTGAGAGCTGATGGAGCCGAAACAAGGAGCAGCAGAGCTCCACCTGGACTCCCGGTCGCTCAGTGGTCTGCTTAAGATATATCACACCGCCATGATTCCCCGCTCCTTCAGCCAATCAACACCAGAGGAGCTGAGGAGCTGCAAGAGGAGCTGCAAGAGGAGCTGCAAGAGGAGCTGCAAGAGGAGCTGAGGAGCTGCAAGAGGAGCTGCAAGAGGAGCTGCAAGAGGAGCTGCAAGAGGAGCTGCAAGAGGAGCTGAGGAGCTGCAAGAAGAGCTGAGGAGCTGCAAGAGGAGCTGCAAGAGGAGCTGCAAGAGGAGCTGCAAGAGGAGCTGAGGAGCTGCAAGAGGAGCTGAGGAGCTGCAAGAGGAGCTGCAAGAGGAGCTGCAAGAAGAGCTGAGGAGCTGCAAGAGGAGCTGCAAGAGGAGCTGCAAGAGGAGCTGCAAGAGGAGCTGAGGAGCTGCAAGAGGAGCTGAGGAGCTGCAAGAGGAGCTGAGGAGCTGCAAGAGGAGCTGCAAGAGGAGCTGCAAGAGGAGCTGCAAGAAGAGCTGAGGAGCTGCAAGAGGAGCTGCAAGAGGAGCTCTCAATTTAAATGTCATTTTAGAGGCGACAGAAGTGATCACCGCACAGTGGTCTTTTAGTAAAATTAACAACACAGCAGTTATTCTTTTTAAATTATGAATGACTATGACCTGTGAGGTCTAACTATGGAGACAGAAACCATTTTTTGAACCAGACTGTAAATATCTTTATTTCTGCTGTAAAGTTGGACAACATGGATGTTAATGGACATTGACTCACTTTTACAGCCAGCCCCCAGTGGTCAGTGAAGGAATTACGACTTCTCGTTTCTCTTGGGTGGATTCAACCCAGAAGTTAGAACATTGGCGCTCGGTTTCCATGATGAGGTCGTCCGGTCCAGATGCCTCTGAGTCAGAAATCTTGACTGTAGCTCCAGGTTTCCCCAGGAATCCCTTGTGCAGGTCTGTGAGAGCAGAAATAGATGATTGTTAACAAAATCAAGATTAAGAGAAACGTTCACAGTGTCTGCAAAGAAAAAGACAACTTTGGATGATTTTCCGTAACGTAAACTTTTCTGATTTGGGGTTGTATTTTTCACACATTTGCTTGGATGAAGCGGCTTTTCGTTGAAATGAGAGGATCATTTTGTTATTGTTTTTGATTTAAACTTCACATTTTCTCTTCTGCGACACATTCCAGGCACATGGGATCCCATGAAAATAAATCCTTCATAATCCCGTTGGCAACATGTTGAACGCGCTTGACATCGCTGAAGAGCGTTTCCCTCTGGTATAAACACGTGGTTAGATACATGTCCTAGCGATCGTAGTGGTGTGCAGCTGTCTCACCGTCATTCAGGTCTTTTGGAAGTCTCCAGGCCGGTCCGTGGTCTCCATGTGCTCATGTCCATCTGAAATGATGTGAACGCCTTCATCTGCCCACTTCCGTTGATGTTCCCGCCCAAACTTTCCCCCGCCCAAGACTGTGTCAACCATTCGCACAGCAAGCGCGCGCTCTGTGCATGTACCCGGAAAAGCAAGCTGGATGCTCGTTTCGTGTCCGTCTGTATTTCATGATGTTTGTACTGTGTTCCGATTTACAGTCCTGTTCTTGATAAGCTGTTGCACACACTGTTTATCGTTCTTTTTTATGATGTTCAGACAAACACAATAAACGGAGCTCATCAAAGTCGACCACTCGTCACCTTTCTTTTAGATGTTTGTACCTTGACTTCTGTAAGGACGGGAGTTTTTAGAAATCAAGGCTGCGCTACTCTGTGGACTCTTGATTTAAACTGTACCATTGCACAGCTGGTTGAGTAGTAAGTAAAAGTCTTAAAAGACCAGGCATACCAGGAACGTCTGTGAGAAACAAGCATGATTTGCGTCAGCGGCCAGGAGGAGGTCTGGGTCTCAGCTGAGGCTGCTGCCCGCATGACCCTAACCTGGATAAAAACGGACGTTAACGCATAGACGCATGAATCCAAAGATTATCAAACGGACACCACGAGAAAGGCTCACGATGCGCACGTCTTCTGTGATCAGGGATGATTTCGTGTGGTCTCCTACTGGAACCGGCTGCGTATCAGTTACCTGCAGGAGGAGGTGACCTTCTGGAGGAACGACCACATGACGGCGCCGCACTTCATCAACATTGCTTGAAGTTGCACTGAGGTCCAAAATTAGATGGCTTTTTTTTTATGTGTTTAAGATGTTAATATTGTGTGTGTCGGCTCCAAGAAGCTATTTTTGTTTTCTGACAAAAGCAAAGAAAACAAAGAAGTCCTATGTATACGAGCGCTCGTGTGTCATTGGTTGAAATCTATGCTTTTTGCATCCTGCGAGGTTTCGCTTTGATTTGGTTCTTCCTCTGATGTTTCTCCCATCATACAGAACATTCTACTTCCTGTGAGAGTGCAGTGTTTTGTTTCTTATTTTTTAACAGAAACCGTGTATATTTTGAGTGTGGAGAAACAAGTGACTAATATGTGACTTGTGCGATCAGTCACAGGAGAGAAGACAGTTTTGTTGTTCCTCCGCAGAGACATGATGTCCTACTTCTGTTTTAAACAATAACCCTGTTCAGTTTAAACCATCTTTCTATGCTGACACTGTTTATCAGACAAACATAATACTTGTATCAACCCATTTGAGACAAAAAGCACATGAAATATACATTAAACAAAGCCTGGCAGCTGATACTAACATGATGATGAAATAATTGGGATTTGGATGAATTTAAATGGTGCTTTTCTACTTTAGTTTCCCAATAAAAGTGATGTTTTTTTTGCCACAGACCACATTCACAATAAAACAGCACCAGAGTCCATGCAGGTCTAAACAAAGATAAAGACAGTGAAACTCACAGATCAAACCTTTAACGTTCCAGAAAAACCCACACATATTGTCCAACTATCCATTTTTGATACCGGCTTTAGCTGGCAGGGCCTCGTGGGTGAGGGCGGGGTTTGGGGCGGTGCTTTTCTAAGGTGTCGGCAGGTGAGAGGTGGGGCACAGATGCAGACGCCACCAGTCCATCTCAGGGTCTCTGATCATTTCCAATTGTTACACCACCCACTGAAATATGAGCAAAACTGTCCCCGTTTGGTTGTTTTCAGACAGATTCAAGTAAATATAGTCTGCTTTTTTTTTTTTAAACACAATTTCCTTGGGTGTACACAGTTTTCTTCTTCCATTTCATGTTAACAAAGAATTGGAGATCTTTGCTTCATGAACAATCAAACTTTTTCAGTATACAACAAGATACAAATGTCAGCCCAGTTTGAGAAGCTGCAAGTGTTTGTAGTTTGGAGACCAGGACGGACGAGGATGTACATGACAGGAAAGGAGTTTAGTTTCAACGTTTGCTGGAGCAGAGGTCAAAGCCTCTCCCCACGAAGCACAGGCTACAGTGTGTGTCATGCATTTCAGCCGGACGCCGCCCCCATAAAAATAGATTTACAGGCCGGCGTAGGTGGGTGGAGGAGGTGTGGGATGTTCAGGGACAGAGCAGCTGCTGGCTTCAGTCAAACAGATTCAGCAGAAGAACAACCGCTACCGTCCAAGTCCCCGATCGTAAGGCGGGACTTTCCTCTTTCCACACAGGTGTGGAGAAAGGTGGGAAATGAAGGAATTGGTAAAACACTTGGTAGAAAGGTGAAAGGCCCCAATAGAGCCACCGATGGTTATTCAAATATTTATTATCGCATATAACTCACAAAGTAATAAACATCTCATAAGCAAACTACACCTCAGTATAACGTCACTGAAGAAGGAAGGAGCAGACTACATAAAGCAGCGGCGACAGCAGGAACTGGACACTGACATATCGGCAGACATGTGGCCGAACGCCTGGAAGTCCAGTCCTCTCCCACCACTCCTCTGACCTGGAGACGCTTCTGTTGGACAAACCTGATTCGATTTTTACCCCCGAACACGAGTCCAAACAAGCTGGTTCTCAGCCAGCTTGCTGGAGGGAATGCAGAGAAATGATGGAGGTCCATGCCCGTGTCTTCTGGACCTGTCCCTCTGTTCAGACCTTCTGGAAGGATGTAGGAACAATCATTTCAAAGATACTGGGTTTTAGTTTCAGCTCAACCATCACATCTCTTTATTTGGGTCATAATCCTGTTGGACTGAGCAAAGATGACAGTTACCTGTTGAAGATCGGCCCTACTGCTGGCCTCTTCGTTAATATCGTTAAACATTTACATCTCTTAGGAGAGATGCCAACTCCAAACGACCGTGGGAAAAATGGACCATTTATGTAGCCAATGAGACAGAGATCTAACTTTACTCTGTACAGAAGTTAAATCTGCATTGAACTACTTTTCATCCCATGACCTCACATGACCTTCAATTTGTATTGTTTACTCTTGTCAACATAAAAATACTCATGAATAAAAAGCAAAAAAACCAACATAATAACACCGATAAATAACTGTAAATATCAATCCTTCGATACTTGGATGATTGAATACTTTACAAACACAAAATAATGTTTTGTTTTATGTTGCAGCAAAATGGCAATAAATGTTTGCACTCCAGCTATTTTCCAATAAATTGCAATTTTATGCTTTTGGCAAGACTGAAAATTTGTCCTTTAACTTAAATGATGATGTAGATTCTCTACAGATAAACTAAAGTAATTTTAACTTTGTATGTTTATAAGTATCAGGACTCTTAGTCCTGGCATCTGTCTATTCAGCTCCACCTTGTTACACGTCTGGACAAGTCGACCGCCAAACGTCACAAAAACCTTTTACAAACTCTACGTATATGATTAATTTAAAAGGATTGCTAAGAGAAAAGTGCTTTATTTCTAAAAGGAAGGCAGATTAAGTTTGAAAAGTTTCTTTTAGAAAGACAAGATCAAGTGAAGATGACTGGCCGTGACGGTGAAAACCAGTGGAGCATTACAGTCCAGCACGGAGGTGGAGGGACGGTCATTGGGTCACTGAGTCCTGGAGTCCATCTGTCCGGCAGTTACAGCTCGGATGGAGCTGAGTCATGCAAAGAGACAGTGACCCCAAACACACCGACAAATATACAATAATCATGGTAAAAAAAAAAGAAAAAGGAAAAGGAACGAGGTTCCCAGCATTCCCTGCCATGCAATGTCACGGTGATCTCCACAGGTACAGAACATACTAAAACACCTCGGATCAGTGTTTTACTGCAAAGCCAACGACAGTCATTCACCACACTTCCTACTCCACTGCAGCCACTTTGGATGGCTCAAAGTCCATCAGGCAGCTGTGCATAAATGAACGTCTCAGTGAACTGAAACAACCCTGTGGACGACTGCGGGAGCAGAGCGCCTGCAGTCGTTTTGACCGTTGGGCCTGGATTTAGACGCGCTGCAGTTGGACGGGCCTACCGGCGTCGCAGGCTGAGGGACTGCCGGTCCCTGCAGACTTCATGGAGGTCTAACGTGGAGGTCGATGGAGTTTGCCCCGCTTTCGCAGCCAGTCCCCAGTAGTCAGTCAAGGAACTGCAGCTTTTCTCACTTCCACACTGGATTCAAGCCGAAGTTGAAATGCCTGATAAAGTCCAGAGTCAGTCTATCAGACTCTGAGTCACGGGCTGTTCTTAACTTGAACACACTTATCTGCTTGTTTTATGTTATGTCCTGATATCTTCAACTCTAAAATGGAAAAACTAAAAGAGTGTGCACTTTTTTTTCAGATGACTATAAGACTAAATAAATATCTTTGTAGTGACGGTTCGGAGTACTCTGATACACCTCCTCTGGCTCTGGAGCTGTCAGTCATCTCTATAAAGGGCTTCAGATCTCAGTCTAAGTCAATGTTTGGACTTGGTTGCCCCGGGGAAAGTAAAAAGGGCAGCACTGCAGCGTTTAATCCTCTGCAAACATTCCATCACGAATAATCAGACCAGGCAACTGTGGCTCCTTTGCATCTGTCGCCACAGAACTGCAGAATGACTCCTGAGCTGTTGCTGATGTTTCACAGCTGCAAACATGAACATATGTGCAAATAACGGAAAATTATCAGTCAATATGCGTGCGCTTCTCAGACTAGAGTGGGACTCGGATGGGTATTTCCATCGTTCCCTTGTTTGCATCTTCCCAAAATGTCAGCGTATCGCCTTACAAAGAGGATGTATTTATAGCTGAGGAGGGGGTTTTGTGTCACCATTAATGCTCCCCTGAGTTCACCGCCTGGCCCGCACCCCAATGAGGAACGAATTCAGGCTCCTTTACAATCCTGACACCTTTTTTAAAGGCGGTAGGTGGAGTTTGCTCCTCTCTCCTGTTCCCAGACTTCAGTTTGGGTCACAACAGTTGGGTGTTGCCGCCCTCCAGTCTCCCTGCTGGTAACCCGACGGTCCTCGTCCAGGTTCCCAAACTAAGCTGCAAATCAGCAACTTTCACACAAGCTTCAAACTCAAGACCCAAGTCATCAACACACAGCAATGGATCAGCACAAATATCGCACAGCGGGTGTCCAAGAGAAGCTTGAGATTGTCGGGGTGGAGGACGAGGCCGGGAACCCCATCAGCGCCCTGACCATTCTGTCTCTGCTGGAGCGCGTGGCCGGCATCATCGACAACGTCCAGTCCTGCCAGCAGCGCATGGAGGAGCGTCAGCTGGAGCTGGAGAACAACATCAAGACCATCCAGGGGGATGTCCTGAAGCTGGCCAAGGACCACTGCGACACCAGCGGCGCCGTGGAAAAGCTCCTGCAGAAAACCCGCAAAGTAAGCGCCAACGTCAAGGAGGTCCGCACACGGGTGGAGAAGCAGAATGTCCGGGTCAAGAAGGTGGAAACAACGCAGGACGAACTTCTCACTCGCAACAAGTTCCGGGTCGTCATCTACCAGGTACGACAAGCGTTGGCTCGCTTTTACGTTTACTTGATTAACAAACTGGAGGCGCCAGGTGTTCACATTATTTCATTATTTTTAGTGTTGAGGCGAGTCAAATGGTCGGCCAGTCGCAGTGCAACAGTTTTATTCAGTCATCAGGCAAACATTTTAGGATGAGACCATCTGACCTCTGGAGATGTTTAAGTCCTGAACGCTGCTCAGGGACAAATCTAAACCAAGAGACGCATACATGAATCTAATGGACAGCAGCAGTTATGAGACAAAGATAGTACAACCAACAGTAAAATAATCAAATAATAGACAAAAAAGAAAAGAAAAGAAAAGAAAAACAGATGGAAAACAACTGGATGTGGAGTCATCAATCACTTCATGTCTCTACTGCTGCTTCAATTGGGGAAATGTGATTAATCTGATCATTTATAAATAAGGTAGAACTCAAGAAAAGTATCTGGATGGAAAAGTGGGGAAAACTATTACTGGGCTTTGCGTGACAAAGACAATGATTTTTCTTCTCTTTATTTTATGTCTCCTTCTTTCTGGCGATCACCTGCCGTCTTCAAAAGAAAAGTCAATGCAGCATTAGAAATCCTAAAATCTGATTCTATACCTTAATGTTTCTACTTAAATCTGGCAACCATTAAAATGAGACGCTCAAGACTTACGGAGAAATCTGAATTTAGTCAGAAATAAAAGAGTCTTTTTTCTGTTTATGAGGAGCTGGAACATAATGAAGTATCAGAAATAATGGAGGAAAAAAGCCAATAAGATTTTAAGCGAGTTGAACTCCGACTCGCATCATTAAGTGGTGGACGAAGTGGGAGGCTGAGCAGCGATGAGTGGAAATGAAGGCCGGCTCAGGTTCAGACTCTTAAGAGCCCTTCAATCTGCAACACTGGCAATTTATGGCAAAGCATCCTCATTACCATGAGAGGACGCTTTCATCTAAAGTGGCGAGGAACTTAATCAGGCCGGCTGAAATGCATGAAAACAAGGTGACTCACAGGAGATTTATTTTGGTAATCTGAAACACTTCACTGACTTCTTCAATTTGGAGTCATTTAGGGTTTCTTTTTTCATTTGGATGATTACATATCCCTATCAAGTCTTCTCTTGAGATGAAGGCTTGAAAATTAAATGTAAACTTTGATCAGCAAACAGAATCATGTTGTGCTCTTTAGGAGCAGGACGGGGGCGGGAACGTCGCCACTTTGAGGCACCTGGGTTACTTTTTTCTTTTGTTTTTTGAGAAGGCTGCTGATAAAAAGATGGATGGGCTTCGTAACGGCATTAAATTAGGGTGCGTTTGGATGTTCGGTGGAGGCAGCTGGTCAGACGGCGGATGGGGAATGGCGTTGGTCCGGAGTGAAGTGATAAAGACGCTCCTGGTGGCTGCAGGACTTCACCTTTCATCGAGTCAAATCGGAATCTCAACCAGAAACATGTCAACATCGGTTCCAATCCTTGTCATTTAATGACGTATAATGTCCATTTATTTATTTAAATCATCACCATAAAGACAGAAAAAACTCCAACAATCCAGCGATGAACTGAGATTTTGAAATCTGGGTCTTGTGAAAATAGTTATCAAGTTATTTGTCTTTGATTGCTGATTATTTATTACTTGAAGTTAAACAAATTACATTTTGTTCCAGCTATATTTTCATTTACAATTTCATTTCATTTGATAGACGTACTTTATCTTTGAAATACTCTAAGCGGTGTTTTTTAGGGCTTCCGTTGGTTGTCACAAACTTAAACCTTCACCAGTATCAAACTTTGCCGAGGCTGAAGCTGCTCCAGACGAAACGAGCGCTCAGCTTCACATTCACACCCGACACCTCTGTCCTCCGTGATGTCCGGACTTCAGAGTAGAAACTGGAGCTCTGCGTGCAGCCAGCAGCTGCTGTGGGTCCGTGACAGAGGCGTCTATTCTGGGATGGCAGTATTCTACCTCGCTGCCAGCGGGGACAGGACATAAACTGCTGTCACCCAGAATCACGGTCTGAGGTGGCAGCTTATCAGAAGGATCAATGACCGGGAGAGACGGCTGTCAGTCACCCTGACCTGCTGCTAAAAACAGAAGGACTGTAAAGGACTGCCGGGAAGGAAACAGATATACTGTAATACGGGACAAAAGGGAAGTTCAAGGCTTCATCAGCGGATGTGTGAGGCAGCAGAATGAGCTTGAATTCCTGCACCGACACGTCACCTTCCAAAGCTTTTTGGGTTGTGATTATTCCAGTGTTCACGCCCCGTTTTTGCTCTGTGCCATGTCCTAATATACACGTGTTACCCTCAAGATGTCTCTTTCAACATATTCAGATAGGATATTTATTGATTTTATTATTACTTATTTATAGGATATTTATTGATTTTATTATTACTTATTTATAGGATATTTATTGATTTTATTATTACTTATTTATAGGATATTTATTGATTTTATTATTACTTATTTATAGGATATTTATTTTTGCTTCCTTGGTCAAAGCTCAAACAGGCTACAACATCCTTGTTTTCCTTATTGTGTAACGAGCCTCACACACCAGATATCTGGAATTAAACTCAGATACTTTGAGCTTATATGGCTCAGTTTTGGGTCTGGCAGGTGTTGCGTGAGGCCGGGGTCAGGCTAGGTCCCAGCGGTCGCAATCTTGGGCCAAACTGGGCTGGGGATGTGTCGCATGGGCCAGATGTGGCCTTAATGCCCTGATCCATGCCTCACATGGGTTACACGAGTGTTGTGAAGGTAAAACGAGACCCAAAGATCCAAAGAAACGCTGACTTATTGAGTTTACACAGTCTGACTCTCCCATTGTCAAAGTCCTTGGTCACGGCCAAAAATGGACCACAGAAGCTGCAGATGTGGACCATGTTTGGACCACACATCTATGTGTGGTCCAAACATGGTCCAGACATGGTCCAGACATGGTCCAGGCATGATCCAAGCATGGTCCAGGCATGGTCCAAGCATGGTCCAGGCATGGTCCAAGCATGGTCCAAGTATGGTCCAAGCGTGGTCCAAGCGTGGCCCAGGCATGGTCCAGGCATGGTCCAAGTGTGGTTCAAGCGTGGCCCAGGCATGGTCCAGGCATGGTCCAAGCATGGTCCAAGCATGGTCCAAGCATGGCCCGGGCATGGTCCGGGCATGGTCCGGGCATGGTCCAGGCATGGTCCGGGCATGGTCCAGGCATGGTCCAAGCATGGTCCAAGCGTGGTCCAGGAATGGTCCAGGCGTGGTCCAAGCGTGGCCCAGGCATGGTCCAGGCGTGGTCCAGGCATGATCCAGGCGTGGTCCAGGCATGGTCCGGGCATGGTCCAGGCATGGTCCAAGCATGGCCAAGGCATGGTCCAGGCATGGTCCAAGCGTGGTCCAAGCGTGGCCCAGGCATGGTCCAGGCGTGGTCCAGGCATGGTCCAGGCGTGGTCCAGGCATGGTCCAAGCATGGCCAAGGCATGGTCCAGGCATGGTCCAAGCGTGGTCCAAGCGTGGCCCAGGCATGGTCCAGGCGTGGTCCAAGCATGGTCCAAGCGTGGTCCAGGAATGGTCCAGGCGTGGTCCAGGCATGGTCCAAGCATGGCCCGGGCATGGTCTAGGCATGGTCCAGGCATGGTCCAAACATGGTCCGGGCATGGTCCCAGGCATGGTCCAGGCATGGTCCAAACATGGTCCGGGCATGGTCCCAAGCATGGTCCAGGCATGGTCCAAGCATGGCCCGGGCATGGTCCCAAGCATGGTCCAGGCATGGTCCAAGCATGGCCCGGGCATGGTCCGGGCATGCTCCAGGCATGGTCCAAGCATGGCCCGGGCATGGTCCGGGCATGCTCCAGGCATGGTCCAAGCATGGTCCGGGCATGGTCCAAGCATGGTCCGGGCATGGCCCGGGCATGGTCCGGGCATGCTCCAGGCATGGTCCAAGCATGGCCCGGGCATGGTCCAAGCATGGTCCGGGCATGGTCCAGGCATGCTCCAGGCATGGTCCAAGCATGGCCTGGGCATGGTCCAAGCATGGTCCGGGCATGGTCCAGGCATGGTCCAAGCATGGCCTGGGCATGGTCCAAGCATGGTCCGGGCATTGTCCAGGCATGGTCCGGGCATGGTCCAGGCATGCTCCAGGCATGTGGAGCCGTAGCATCAGGTCAAGTGATGTTAGCGGAGCAGTGCCAGTCCTCGTGTCAGCTCTGGAAGTTCTTGTTCCTGATGTTGCTTCAGGAGCTACAGTTGAAATGAGGACTGGACGTGTTCCAACTGACTTCTAGACCTGTTTGTTCTGTGCATGTGCAGCATGGCGACGTGCGGCATGCAGAAAAGGAGGCTTCAACAGCGCTCCGGAAAACTTATGAGGGCCATGACGGAACCTTTATCCAGTAATTAAATTCCTCTGATGTGCATCATATTCAACTGAGCGCTTGTCAAACTCTGTCCTCTGACTGGCACTTTTCAACTTTTGGGACAAGTTGGTTAGATTTCAGCACGAGGCAAAGATGAAGAGTCCCGCCTTTGGACTATTTAATTATTCAAATCAATAGGAGACATAAATGAAAGAATGAAACAAGCTTGAGGATTACAAAGGCGCTGCAGCTGACACGCGGTTAGTCTGTTAGTCTTCATCAGTCAGCGAACTGACACAGAAAACCTGAAGCTGCGATGAGTAAATGCCCATCAACATGTCCGCGCGCTTCACATGATTTCATTTAAATGCAAATCAGTCGTGATAAAATCCGTTCGCTCACTGAATTGATCCTAAATTGTTTTAAGAATGTCACAGATACGAAGAGCAAAGTGGCTTTTCCTCACGAGAGCACGAGAGTCCATTATCCATGTGTGTGTGTGTGTGTGTGTGTGTGTGTCTGTGTGTGTGTGTGTGTGTGTGTGTGTTTGTGTGTGTGTGTGTGTGGTGTGTGTGTTTGTGTGTGTGTGTGTGTGTGTTTGTGTGTGTGTGTTTGTGTGTGTGTGTCTGTGTGTGTGTGTGTGTGTGTGGTGTGTGTGTTTGTGTGTGTGTGTGTGTGTGTGTTTGTGTGTGTGTGTTTGTGTGTGTGTGTCTGTGTGTGTGTGTGTGTGTGTGTGTGTGGTGTGTGTGTTTGTGTGTGTGTGTGTGTGTGTGTGTGGTGTGTGGTGTGTGTGTGTGGTGTGTGTGTGTGTGGTGTGTGTGTGTCTGTGTGTGTGTACTCGTGGTGTGTGTGTATGTGTACTCGTGGTTTGTGTGTGTGTCTGTGTGTGTGTGTGTGTACTCGTGGTGTGTGTGTGTGTGTGTGTGTGTGTGTGTGTGTGTGTGTGTGTGTGTGTTGTGTGTTGTGTGTGTGTGCAGTTTAATTGGTTCGGGGGGTTTTGGTACAGAAAAAAGACGGATGCAGCACTTTGAGCTGTGTGTTTGTGAATTACATTCATTAAAAACTGCACTGGTTTAAAATATATATTCTTTGTTATATATGCTCTGTGGAGCTTCTGGGTAGGAAAAAGTACAAATAAATGCAAATTGAATTTCAGTTTTGGGAAGGAGTTCTTTTAAGCCATTAAAAGAAAGCCTTTTAAAAAGAAAATAGTTTTTTAAAACCACAGGAGTGTGAAAAGAGCCAGTTTTCTGACAAACTTCAAACATTTGTCAACTTCCACAACAAACCTTTTGTTTCTCAGCATCCAAAGAAATAAAAACACAATTTGAGGAGTAAACAACCAACTCTGCTGTGTTCATTAAAACAAAGCATCGATTACCTCCTTCTAACTGGAGCATCAGCGGCGCTGCTCCGTTACTGTCCTGCACGTGTCCAGGGGTCCAAAAGTGACGTCTTCACCGCATTTGCGTGACGACGTTTGTCTGTAATTGTGGTGACGCTGTACGTGAGAGGAATGCGTGTTTATTTTCCAGACAGTGTCGCCTGTTTCCTGGGCTGCAACCCCGCCGCGGACGCGCATCTCTTCTGCGTCAGAACTGAATCTGTCCTTGACCGCTGTGCAGCGGACGACACCGCCTCGAAGTGCAGGCCGAGTGAGATCTGGACCCGGCAGTCCAGTCCGCAGAGGAGACGCGGGCAGTGTCCAGTTTCCTCATGACTGATGTGCTGTCGGTTATTCTGAGGCCGCCGTTCATCTCCTAATATAGAGCTTCAGCCGCTCTCGTTTAACCGGGACGCGGCGAGCGTTTGTTGGAGCCTCGCCGCCGGCGGCTGAATAATGACGGAGGGCAGTAATAAGAAAAAGATCAATGCAGACACTTCCCGGCCGGGCCGCTCAGCTGTTCCTCACAACATGCGACTTTAGAGGACGATGTGTAATTTTAGAGAAGTTGATGGTTTGTAGTTTGTGATATTTTTGTTCTGTGACAACAAGAGGAGGTGAACAGAGACAATGAAGAGATAAATCACCGGCAGCTGCAATTAAGAGAGGTCACGGAGCCGACAGGGAGGTGATGCAACACTTCATGTTCTCAAGGTGTTGATTACACTGCTAATGAAGTGTTGTATATGTAACTGCCCTCTAACACTGATGCAGGAACCTGTCAGGAAAGATCAGCTCCAGTTTGTTGTTGCTTTATTCATTCATGTGTATCCATCCCCAAGTCTTCCTGTCACGGCTCACGAGGTTCTGCTGGAGTCGGATCCAGCTGTCTTCAGGTGACAGTCCTAGACCCTGGACAGTCCATCACATGACCACATGTCAACAAACATCCTCACTGGCCTCTGTGCTGCCCTCCTAGGAATAAGATTCCCTTTTTTTTCTGATTTTTTTTTGTTAAATTGTAATACTGCACAACAGATGTTAGTAGTTCACAAAACCTGCTGTGATGCCCCTTCACGTGCTTCCGTCTGAGTGACTTCATCTGCTTCTTAAGTGTCAGTGCATGTTAATAAATATAATGACACCTCAATCCACAATAAGCACTTCAATGGCAGCAGGGTTCAAGATGACTTCTTCAGGTTTTAATGTAAATAAATGTTTTTGGGGGGATATGAAATCAGTTTTACATGTTAAACAGCTGATTTCTGGTGTTCTGTACTGACTCTGCAGATTTAATGCTGATGTCGTGGCCTATTTTAGATTTCCAGCCAGTTTGCATCAGCTGGGGTTGTTCTTGATGCGACTGCAGTCAGCTCGGTGCTCAGTTGGAGGTTTAATTTAAAATTCATATTTTAGGTAATGCCAGGTTAACACGGGCTACCTGAGAGAGCCGCTGATGTCTTCCTGTCGTCATGATTCAGGGCCGTTGGACTGTTAATGTGGGGGTTTGACTGTGTTTCAACAGTGTAATACCCATAGAACCCATAATACCCATAGAACCCATAATACCCATAGAACCCATAATACCCACAATACCCATAGAACCCATAATACCCACAATACCCATAGAACCCATAATACCCATAGAACCCATAATACCCATAGAACCCATAATACCCACAATACCCATAGAACCCATAATACCCATAATACCCACAATACCCATAGAACCCATAATACCCACAATACCCACAATACCCATAGAACCCATAATACCCATAGAACCCATAGAACCCCTAATACCCATAGAACCCACAATACCCATAGAACCCATAATACCCATAGAACCCGTAATACCCATAGAACCCATAATACCCATAGAACCCACAATACCCATAGAACCCATAATACCCATAATACCCACAATACCCATAATACCCATAGAACCCATAAAACCCATATAACCCATAATACCCACAATACCCATAGAACCCATAATACCCATAATACCCACAATACCCATAGAACCCATAATACCCATAGAACCCATAATACCCATAGAACCCATAATACCATAGAACCCATAGAACCCCTAATACCCATAGAACCCATAATACCCACAATACCCATAGAACCCATAATACCCATAGAACCCATAATACCCATAGAACCCATAATACCCATAGAACCCATAATACCCATAATACCCACAATACCCATAGAACCCATAATACCCATAGAACCCATAATACCCATAGAACCCATAATACCCATAGAACCCGTAATACCCATAGAACCCATAATACCCATTGAACCCATGTCCCAACATTTGACCCACAGTTGCACCTGAAGATAAACTTTAGTTCACACTGAACTAAAAGCAGCGTTCAGTTTGCCAGTGCCTTTTTTATGTTAATGTGTATATATATATATATATATCATTTATAGTCTCTTTTTGTTGTATCTTCCATTTCTGTTTTTAGTGTTCTTTTACCATTTTTATTCTTTCATGTTTGCATTTTTTAATAATTTATTCACAATATTTTTAAACATTGTATGGTTTTTCAAGCTCTTTGATGTCACTCGTTCTGCATATTTTATCGGTCATTTTATGTTTGAGAGCCACTTAAAAGGTCTGCGTGCGTGCGTGCGTGCGTGGGTGCGTGCGTGCGTGCGTGGGTGCGTGCGTGCGTGCGTGCGTGCGTGCGTGCGTGCGTGCGTGCGTGCGTGCGTTTGTTCATGCTCAGCGCCTCCGATGGTCTGCACTTGTCCGTCTCTCTCTCCTCCGGGTTATTAATACACGCTCTGACCCACATTCCCTGCCGGTGCAATTATTGTGTCATTCGCCACGTCTGGACGCGATCCGACGTCTCCTCCCTGATTAATGAGTGTGATCATTGCAGGTGGCTGCAGCTTTAGTACGATTAATTTGCTTTCACATCCAAAGTCACCTGTAGGGCGCAGCAGGTGGAGCCGGCCGGCGAGGACTTGGCTCCAGCAGCTCATTGGTCTGCGTCGACTTTCAAAAGCGCGGTTGTAAATGCAGACACAGAGAATTAAAATGAGAGAATCAACGGATTAAAGGATGAAAAATGCTGCCTGAAATGTGCCTCCTGATGTCTACACGTTTAGTGGTGTCTCTGCGGCGGCGTTAACTCTGCGGGCCTTTCATATACCGGAGCCACACCGTGCACACGCCTCACACCAGATGGCGAGGTTATTATTACTGCTGGTCTTGAGTTCCAGGTGCAGTCGCTGCCTGAAGCGTCCTGTCTGAATGAGCTTCGGTTACTCTCATCTGTAAAAATAGACAAACTTGATCTTAGGACGATGAATGTGATTTCAGAGGGAAGAGGCTGCAGCTCAGCTCTGGCAGAGCATCTCAGAGGAATATCATGTGTTCTGTCTGAGCTGCTATCCCTTTAATGAGCAGCTCTGTAATTTATCCGTAACGGATAGAAGAGACAGATGGATATCCGTTTCATCAGCGCGAGAGCAGCGGAAACCCTGAAAGAGCAAATCCGATGGATGATAAGTGAGGACGTTCAGATGAACCTGTGCTGAGGTTGAAAACCAACAGAAGCTTAAAGACAGGAACATTTGTCAAGCAAAGTCCCCCGCAGACGTCCCAGACTGATGTCGGGTTAGGTTTAGGCGTAACAAAGTGGCTGCTGAGGGTTAATAAAACCTCGTGGTTCACATAGTCTCGTGTAGCAGCGTGTTTGGAGTCACAGACGTCCTTCTGATTTACTGGTTTATTTAGCGTTTTTCTGTTTCACTGGCTCCTCTCAGCAAGAAGGACTCAACCTAGATAGGAGAGCGCCTGGCCCAGCCCGTCGGGTCGGGTCGGTTCGGGGTAAAACCCGGACGGCCTTTAGCTGCATCGACTAGTTTTTCATGTTTGAATTATTGCTCGTCACACCTTCTTCCTCGTGTTGGTTAATTCTCTCAACTCCTCCCAGAAACAATAAACATATCTTTTCTTCCTTCTAGGGCGAGACGGAGGTCCCGTCCGTGGCCGTCACCAAGTCTACCAAAGGGCCTGGTCTGGAGGGTTTGGATATTGAGCCGGATGCCTATGACGTTCCCGCCGACCTGTCGTCCGACGAGGAATACCTGAGCGTGGATGAGGCCGACCCCTCACGAGCTGCTCGCCTCAAGAAGTCAGTGGTGAAGAGCACAGAGACCCTGAAGGCTGCCTTCTCCAAGGAAAACATGAGCAAAACAAAAGACAACCTAGGAACCAAGTTCCACAACCTGGGGGAGAAGGTGATGCCGCCGGAGCGCAGGGAGAAGATGCACCAGGCCGGCGAGCGGCTGAAGCAGTCCGGCGAGCGGCTGAAGGAGAACATCGCCAAGAAAGCTCCAACCAAAGAGACCTTCCGCATCAAACTGAAGAAGGAGAGAGCCGTCGCAGAGGGCCAGGAGGGCGCCGAGGCCGAGGGAGAGCCTGGTACCAACGCCAAGGAGGAGGAGCCAGCAGGAGGCGTCACCTACACCGAGGTTGCCCTAGAAACCAAGAGGGAGGGGCCGATAGATGAGGCCGGTGCTACACGGATAACAGAGGAAGATTACAGGAAGTAAGAGGCGGGACATTGAACAAGGAAGTAATTGATGACGGACTTGATGAAATTGAAGAAATTTGAAAGAAGTTGGTTCTGAACAATAAAAGAAATATACGAGATTCTTTATAAAATCTGCTCATTAAAGCCATCTAAAGCTGTCTGTTGTCTTTTAAAGAAACTAGGAGATTCAGGATTGTAACCGAAGTCCCAGAAATCGTTAGCAGGCTGTGATTCCTACCTAGAATCAAAGTGCACGAGGTCGGAGTTAAATTGGACGAGATGACTGAGGCGACGATAGACGAACTTTGGGAAGGATCTTGAAAGTTGAAGTGTGTGTAATATTCTTTTACCTGGTTGTACAAATGACCTCATAGAAACCACCAAAACTGGCTTCAGCTGGTCTCTGAGAAGCCTGGTGAGACGTGGTCAGACTGGTTTCTGTACGCAGAGTAGAACATCAGTGAGCGCTTCGACAGGCGAGAAAGACCAGGTGAAATGTTGGACCGGCGACGGCGCCGCTGCGCTGAACCACGTCTGACCGCCGCATGCTGCTTCAGCTCCTCTTAGCTCTCAGTGGCGTTTACAATCACTCCTACATTAAACCAAGTCAGCCGCTTTTTCTGTCTGCTGCACCAAGTAGAGACATCTCTTTTGAACACCCCCCCAACAGCAGAAACTGGGGGAACATCTCTGCTCGTTGCCACTTTGACCTTTGCTGAGGTGGAGCTCTTCCAGCCAGCGCTCACCTACTTTCTCACCTCAATACTCATGGGAGAGGTGGTAGAGCAGGTCGGAGTTCATCAGAGTTCATCTCTAGCTGTCAGGACTTCAGAACGTTTGACTTATTTTCCTGTATGAATGTTTAAAATGTTGCTGCTTGTTATTCCCATTTTCTTTTGAAGTGCTGCGAGCGCATCGACTGTGTTCTGCTGAAGCTTTACTGAAATCACCTCCTGCAGCAGAACCACAGGGTTAAAGGTTTTCTGCACTCCATCATCACATCACATGTACCCAGTAGAGGATTTGTTTTAGAAGTACTTCCAATATATGCTGTCATTTCTTGTGTTTTTCTCACTTTCTGGTTCAGATTTCACATTTGTTTGATCTCCGTTTTTACAATCATCTGTCTCGGACTCTGCTGTATGAAAAAAAGCTGCTTGTTACTGTTTTTTGGCTGAACTCACGTTTTTTTGTTTTTCTATTAATAAAGTGACATGAAATCAAAATATCACTTCAGCTGGATATGAAAAGCATACCGACGCTGTCTTGTGTGTTTCCTTTCCTACAATTATTAATACTACCAAACCTTTATTCAGTTTAGCTGTTTTGGAAACAGGTTTGTCGTCGCCACAGCTGCATATGAGAAGTAGACGCAACCCCGTTACCCCATTCACACAGCCGTCTTCTTCCGCCGCTGTCGGGCCTTCACGCCATCCCGCTGGGCTGTGTGAATGGCACTGGAGAAACGGTGAGACGTTGTTCTGTGGCTGTGCTGCCGTAGGAGGTAGTGACAGGGGCATGATGGGAGAGAAATGAGCGCTGTGTGAACAGACGTGGTGGAAGTGTGCAACGGTGTCATGAAGGGCTGCAAACTCTGCACAGAGGATGGATTCGGTCCATCCGTGGGTCAGCAGAGACACGGCCCAGCAGGCGTCTAACGTCAGCTTTTAAGAGAAGAAAAAAACGTTGAACCATTTGGACAAACTTCCCAAACTCCCGCAGCGACAGGGAACACCAAGGCCACGGGAACATCCCTCCATACAGACCCACCTACTCCAAGATGAAGTCACAGGGGTCTCCGGGGCCCATCCACACGGGTGAGAGGCAGGAGCACAGTCTGGACCATTCGCCAGTCCATCACAGAGCCACATAAGGTGGATTTCTCTGGGACTTTTAAAATCTGAAACAGCGACAGGACGTGACGAGGTAACTCGTCAGGTGTTGTGGGGAGCAGATCCCAGTGCAGGATATGAGAAAAACATTTTGGGAAGAAAAAGCCCTTTTTTGCAGGAAAACAAAGAAAATTCAAAAATGGGTTCAGTAGAAAAATGTTGGTAAACATGCAACAAAGGGTGTTTTCCACCTATTACCAGGTTTTATCCCAGACGTCCGCACGTAATGACCTCCGTGGTTCCTGTAGCAGAGCAAAGCTCAAGGCCAACAGCCGTACAGAAACACACCCGGCGAGCCCACGCTCCAGACTCTTCCACATATTTTTGAGACGGCTCTCAAGGTTTGGCAGCGGGGTACATGAATGCCAACGGAGCCAAAGCCCACCGTCATTAGGTCACCAGTGTGAACACCAAGTCAGGGACTGCTGTCCATCTTCTTTATGCAGCACTCGATAGAGACCGCTGTGGTTCAGACTTAGATGTAGGACGATGTGAAGTAGCTCAGAGTAGGGTGATGACAGAGCGACGCATCTTCCTTCCTTCTCATCTCTGCTGAGAGCTGCACATGTGCAATAGAGCACAGCGGCAGGTGAACAACACGGCGGCGGTCAATGCAACGCCATGAAAACCGGCTGCAACGTTCATTAAAAGACGAACCTTTGAATGAGGTGTCCATCTTTCTTGTCTTTTATTGTTAATAGCACATGATTTAAACAACCTCATACATAAATCAAAAGCTGAGCTAAATAAGAGCCATTTAATAATTATGATTCATAATTAGTCGACTCATCGTTTCAGTGGCCGACGACGGATCGATGGGCTAAGCTCCAGCTCATGAGGACTTTCTGTACCGACACCGAACCTCAGCACAGGTTCCGTTAGGCAGCGTCCAGTCATCCCTCTGAAAGCTTTTATGGCACGTGAAGTGACTCTTGGATCTTTTTCCAGATGTGTGCCATTTTCAGTAAGGTCTGATAAACGCAGCAACGGAGGCTCTGATCTCATCTGTCTGCGGCTCAAATTAATTCACTGACTATCGGCATTCGTCCCTCCGACGGCGCTGCTCTCTAAATGAAATGCCAATCATTCCGCCCCACTCTGGAGGGATTTCAGCATCCCACTTGTCTCTGTGTGGCCAGAGGTTGTAGCAGTTTTCCTAGTGTGAATTTATTTAATGTATTACAAACAGATCTCTAACAAAGTCCTACCACAGGAACACCGGCACATAAACCCTGTAGAGAGGAAGGACGACAGAAGAGGTTCTGAGATGATTCAATTATCTGGAGATGCAGAGAAGTGCATGCTCCACTGAGCTTTATTTTGAAAGGAAAGCCGACCACCTCGCCCAGCTAAAATTCCTTTTGCTGATAGAATGAACACGTATGACAGGAATGATGTCTGGAGTGTTTGTTTATGTTAAAGGTCATTTACCACACAAATCCACATTCTGAGCTCTGAGTAGAAAAATCCAACATACACGCAGACAAATTTGCACCTTAACGGCGCTGTTTTTGAACTTGCGACTCGCTTACATCCCTAACAGGCGCTTTGTGGGCCATGGCAGGGCCAGACTTGGGTTTTGACTGTGTTACCTGAGCCAGATGAGGCCCAGACTTCATGAGCCTGCATTGTGAGGGCCAGGCGTGGCCCAACGGGCCCGAGAAAATGAAGTCCTCATCTGCGGCGGCTGTGAAGACGTTTCCCGCGTGCACCTGGGCTTCAGCTGGTACCAGGTAGTCTTAGCAACCGTCAAAGCTTAAACTGGCCATATCATTACCTATCATCTCAGATGTGTCACCAGACTCAAAAAGCAAAGTGGAATTATGCTGAAGTATTTCTTTGATTTTATTTACAAGATTTCCCCCAACAAATGTCAGCTGAGCAGGACTCCGTGGGTGCAGGTTGTTTTCGTCTTAGCCTGCAGCGTTTGTTTTTTGTGACACATCCGGGACTTCATGATGGATGAACAACGTCCCGTCTGCCAGCAGATTTGCAAGATGATGGAAGCTGAAGGCTGATGTCTGAACTGAAGTCGGTTGTGCCGGTGAAGCGGCAGGCAAACATCGTGGTTGGATGAGGGGGGCTGTCCGGGCTGCAGCCCCGCCTTCGAGGTGGCGACCGGCGCAGTTTGAGCGTTTTGAACTACATCAGCTCATGCAGACTTGTATTTATCCGTGTTTGTGGTCAGCTGCCAGATTTAGGTTGCTTTGTTTAACCCGTTTGCTGTATCCGAATGCTCCCGAGCTTTGCTTGTTCTCTGGTCACATTTCCTTTAGGAGTGTGGCGGAAAGACGACGGGATCCATAACGAAACGCAGCAGCAGGTAACGAGCGTACTATTTACTGAACGAGTTCTATCTGCTTTCATATTCTTTTTCTTCTTCTTATCTTTATTCAGTTATAAAGCACATAGAAAACAGGAGCAGAGAGGCTACAAAACATTCATCATGTTCAGTCATTTCTGTAAAGTGGCATCAGGGAACAACTGTGGAGGAACACAGCAGTGGTCCAGTAGTGCAGGGAACAAACCCGGAGAGGCTCCAAGGACTGGCGGCAGCACTCAAACATCACCTACAGTTACGTCCATCACAGGCTGTTTAACCCGGTTTTTTATGATTGACAGAAGGGCCCCACATTTAGAGTAGGTGTCAGCCAGACTATGACTCTTCAACGTACAAACACGACGCCATCTCACTAACCAGGCCCTGCAGAGGAGGGTGGTTGATTTCCAGGCTCCTAGAATAACTCGTTTGGCTATAACCACACCCAACATCAAGGCTTCCTGCAGAGGACGTGGAAGTGGAGCTGCCCAGCACTGTGAGAGCGCCATCTGGAATTGATTTTATGTCATATATTGAATTGAATATATAAAAGATGTCATCCCAGAAGCTCCTGAGTGTAGGGCAGGATCACAACAGGGGTCCTCTTTTACTCTGCATTTATCCCACAGTGGAGATACAGACAGAAAAAATATATTTAGCTTTGTTTTGGAGAAATGCAGACAATGTTTAACTTTAATTTGTGCCAGTGGCATGAAATTGTATATAACTGCATTGATGGAGCACGTGTAGTAAACTGGCTGATTAGGTGTTTGGAAGTGGGACTTGTAAAATCCATGTTGGACAGGGGGCTGGTCCAGGCGGCAAAGAGAACATTTAACAACATTTCTAATTTGGAGATATAAACAAAAATTCGTAGATGGAAGTCCAGATTTTGAGTAGATGATGCAAAACAGTTATTAATATAGAGATCCTTAATAGTGTTAATACCAGGATGGGCCACGTCCATCCTGGAGCACAGATCCAGCTGAAACACTTTTCCAGAAGGTCCACGTCCTGGCAGTGCAAACCCAGCGGTAGCGTCTGCAGACCGGGAGGCCTGATCCGCCCGCCATAGTGGGCTGTTGTAGGTGACAAAGCTCTTCGTTTCAGGAAGACCTTCTCCTCGTAATTATTGTTTTTGGTTGTTAAGAAATAATCGCGAGATTTTAGAGCCGTGCTGGATGGATGGAAACTACTCTTGAGGCACCAGAGGTTGGACAGAGATGGCTGAGAGGGAACGTAAATGGCTGCTGTAGGAGAACTGGAGTGAAATGATATGAATTAATTCCCCTTCACCCGAACAAACCTCAGAGCCACACAAAAGCCGAGTTCTTCCTCAGCGTGTCTCCTGCACCGACACCAAGAACCATAACTTTGATTTATTTCAGCCCTTCAGAGCGAGGTAGAGACACTGACTGGAGTGATTGCGCTCAGCTCCATCTGTTTGTTATGCATTAGCCGAGCACAACCGAGCTCTTCGTGCAATCTGCTGAAGAGCCTCAGGTGAAGCAGAGAGGAGGAGCAGACGTTTCATTTTCTGACTCTGAGTGTGAACACTTGGCCAGAAACACTTGAATGACCTGCACAGATTTGTTCTGGGGAGTCTCTCAAGAGATTGACTTGTCAAATCTGTCCGTCCACAGGCCGGTTCCTTCAGAGCTGGACGTGGAGAACACTGCTACGTTCTGAGATTTTAGTCCACTTAATCTAACGAGTGACACAAGAACGTTTTCATTCAAATACTCCCTGACACTGGGACCACAGAAGAAACCAGCTGAACCACCAAAGACAAACTGCAGCGCCCTGCTTGAACAGACTGAAGCTTCAGGAATCTGCAGCAGCATCTTCTGGATTCAGAAGTTATTATATGACAAACATTTGTGACAGTTTCAGGAGAGAATCGTTATTTCAGAGTCACAGTTTGGTTTCAGAGCGAAGACGGCGTCTGTCTGCTTTTCCAGACTAGTGAAATGACTTTATCTGAAAGAACAAGACGAAATATCACCTGTAACCCTGTCTTTGCACATAAAAACATAAGATAAACAGTTGAGGCTCGTCAAAGCTGGCGTTTAAGTTTTCATGCTCAGCGGAAACAATAATTACAATGATTATGTTGACAATGTTCATTCCAAAATGTCAATCCAAATAAAAGCTGTTAAAATAGATGCCACAGAATGAGATTAGACCACGCCCCAACCTGTGATGTCACAGGTCCCACATCCACTTAAGGCTGCATGTGATGTTCTTCAGAGGTGGTTGGAGCTAAAATCACTCAAAAGAAACACTTGATTTGATTTCCATCACACATATTTGAGACTGATATAAAAAAAAGAAAAGAAAAGACAACTATCAGTTGTGAGACATGCAGCGCCTCAAGTGACCTCCAATGATTTGTTCTTTATTCCAGTGAGTGATAAAGTTTAGAGGTTTTATTTTATATTTTTTGAAGGATCCAGGTTAGATTTAACCCAGTAATGCCGGGTGTATCATGTTCGATTCTGAATTTCTGTGACTTCTGTACCACACCTTAAAAAATGTTTTTATACAATAGAAACAGTTAAAACAAAAAAAGAAAATCATAAAACTACCCAGTGAATTCATCATGATACAAAAAAACTGGCATTTAGACGCTGTTGAAGACAAATTCGGGAGAGTTGTGAATTTTAATACATGAAAGCCTCTCCTGTCCATGGAACCACGAACAGGCTGAGGGCCGATCCCTGACCGAGTCCTACTTCCACCTGAAACCCGCCTGTTACCCCGACTGGCCACGTCACTGCTACTGTGCTGCTCTCACACATGTCCTGTAACGCTCCGACATACTGTTTCCTCCTGACTTCCTCATGCAAGATCGCAGTTCCTCTGTCAGCGGTCTCTCTTTTCTTAACTCTTTTGATTTCAAATGGCGCAAAACTAGGCGGAGACTTGATGGAGACCAGAATAATCCTTTAAACAGACCGGTTCAATCCAGTTCAATCCAGTTCAAGTTATTGTGACTGGATTCATTTAATGCCAGTTCATTTGACTGGAGCTCTGTGGTCTTGTTGCAGCTGTAAATGTGGAAACAGATGAACTGAAAAGGTGACGAAGCGGTGGATTTGAGGACGATAAAAAAAAGGAAAAAGATGCAGTTAATGAAAACAGCATGGCTATATTTTTAAAAGAAGCCACTTTAGTTGTGAACAAAAGCAGAAACACGTTTGACGACTTCAGGTTTTCTAGGTCAACACAGCGAAACTCGGCTGCTCAGAAATCTGCAGGTGAGGGGGCGAAAGGCTTTTCCTGTCAGTCGGTTTACAGGGACAATGATAACACATCAACCTGGGGGAACGAAGAGAGCGTGTTCCTTCCAAAAAGAGAAATCTCTTTTTGAAAGACGGGACCCTCTGGGATGACGGTGGCGGCTGGACGGCAGAGGAAGAACTGATGAATCTGCCAGTCAGCCGCACGTCTCTGCAGCAGCTACAATTAAAACCTGCTTGTTAAGACTGTGGAAACATTTCTTTGACTGTTAGTGACCTCTGTCAGCCACCGACCAAACTACAACACAGAAACGCCACTGCATCCATCCATACTCGTTTAATCGTTTACGGGGTCGCGGGGACGATGAGCACACGACTGGTTCTGCACTTGTACCACTAATTAAACACCGTCGCATCGATTGTTGTTCACTTTCTCTAGTTCTCGTAGCAAGTAGGAGACATGGTTCATTCCAAATATCATTCAAATAAATAAATAAAATAGTTTTATTTCATTGAACTGAATGTTTGGCTCCAAAACAGTTTGGTTCTGATTAAAAGACTTTATGAAGGAAAAAAATATACATACTTTAAAGTGGTAAGAATTGACATGATGATATCATTTTATATTAAGATATGATTTTTATGACAACTATAATAGTTTGATGCCATTGTAGATATTAAATTAGTAAATTAGTAAAAGAGATGCAGTATTTTATTTCTATGTTCATCCCAAGCTGATGTCACATATTTCTTTATATCGGCTAAAAGACCGGCATTCGTGTCAAGCACGCGCCAACGTTCCAACATCTGGGGGGAAGCCAACAAACTAAGACAAGTTGCAGTTCCTCGACTGACCACTAGGACTGGCCTCCAAACAGAACTTCATCTTCACTGACCACCGCGTTAACATGTCCAACTTTGCAGCATAAAAAAACGTATTCACAACAAGGTTAAAAAAGCAGGAGTTTAAGTTTGTTTTACTACTTCAGCTGGTATTATTAAAGCAACAAATAAATGTATAATTAGGGGTGTGGTCTTTTGATTGATGGTGGGCCCCACCCTCCTAAACTAAAAATAAACAAAACAAGACAGAAGAGTCATTGCCGGGGTTCAATTTATCGTAAATCTGACCAGAATTTTCACAAAACCATCAAAATAAATGTTAATATATCCTTTTACCAATCAGACCTCAAATTAAGTAAACAGACCACTGATAAAACAAACATGATGGGAAACCCGAAGACATGAAACGGTCAGTGGAAACCAGGTAGGGTTCGTGTACGTGCTCCTCACCGCCTGGAAACACCGAGGCCGACGGCAAACATGCTCCAAAACCAGCCGAAAGGCCGTTCATGGATGCAGCTTTGACTTCAGCAAGATAAATACCTGAGAATCATTTATTCCACACCACAATGGAGCGGGTGGAGATGCTTTGCAAGGTCAGATGAAGCCTCTTCCCTTGACAGCCCATCAACGCCCACATGGTAATGTGTTGCTGCAGACCAGAAGAAAACCATCATCTATCACCCCTTTCTGAAAACATCCAGAGACATAACGACTCTCAGATAGAAGTTATTTTTGTACAGAAGCAGAGTTTGTGAGTGCTGCCCAGCAGGCTGATAGGCTTCCTGCGGGCCCCCGAGCGAGTCGGAGCTCATTACTGCCTCGCTCAGGTTAAGCTGTGAATCCACCTCTGCATCTCCTCCCAATTACCTCTCCATCCATCAGCAACAAGCCCAGAGGAGGAGCCCCGGCCCTTCGCAGACATGCTGTCTGCTTGTGGAGGGCCTGTAATCCCACCAGAGCAGAGGCAGAGCTGTTATTCCTCCACATGTTGTGCGAGGACTCGCTCAGCTCAGGGCTGATTTGCAGTCGTCTGGAGGAGACTCATTACCAGCCGCGCTCAGAGGCAGAAGGTTCTCCGTGTGATGGATGACAATTAAGTGCTTCGGTGAACTTCTGTCTCTACAGTAAATCTAGGACTGCAATTCAGTGTTACCTTCGGAAGCAATTAGTTCAATTAATTCAATTGATCAACTGAGTATATTTCAATTAGATTTATTCATCATTCGCCTCTTCATCTTTTTCTGTTTTTGTCCACAAACATAACTTTAACAGTTTTTTCTAAGATTCTTTGAAATTTGTTTACCACGTAGATATTTTGTCCATCAACCACTTAACTAATAGTTAATAACTAATTAAATTAATTATTATTAAGTTGTCGTTTATTGAGTTAAATCAAGACTGAGACCTGCATGTTTGAGATGCATCCCAGAGTGATGAGCTGCAGCTTGTACCTGACTCAGGTGTGTTGGAGGCATCCTAACTCTGTGCCTGTCCGATACCAAAGATTAGTCTGGTTCCTCTGGACTGAACTTTGATTTTCAGGGGAAGTAGATAAAAGAAAGCTGCTTCTGGCAGCTATTGGATAGAAGCAAGAACACAAAAACCCACATTTCCCCCGAGTGATACGGCTCAGCTCAGGTTGGTACGGTACAGGTTGCAGCAGTAGATCCTGGCCTGGATGTGTTTCTGTAGTCAGGTGTGAAGGCCACACATCTATGACATCTCTGCACATCTCCCAGACTCTCTAACGACCATTGCTACACACACTGTATAAACGTAAGCCATCTTGAGTTCTCAGTAATCAACTTTGATAAGATAAGAGCTTCTCGATAGGGTAAGAGCTTCGTGTCGTTCCAACTCTGACCACTAGGAGCCGCTGTATGTGCAGCTTCCTGTCTGTGCACGTGGAGCAGCAACACAAATCACCGATCTGTTTTTAAATAGACACGGCAGCATGTTGCTGGCACAGGTGATGGTGTCATGACATGAAGAAAGGAAAGTTCTTCATCTTTCTTTAGATTCCTGCTGGTCACACCCCCACCTCTGTACTCTTGATGTTTCATTCCTCGGCTGCTGAGGCTGTGAAGCTCAGATGCAGCATCCTGAGCTCATCAGTGATGCAGCAGGCCTGTATGTTAAACCCAGTCACCAGGGAGCTCCACCTGCCAGCTCACAGACAGGCAGGGAGCAGCATGCAGATAAAACAAACACCCCCTCTCTCCACACACCGCCTGCTGCACCGCAGGGGGAGGAGATATTAATTATTCACCAACACACACACATAAACACACACATAAGACTCATGCAGGTGGAAACTGTATTATGCATCACTGGAGAAGGTGCCAAGGTTGTTTTGAGTTTAGATATGTATAATTTACTGAAAAACCAAATAGAACAACAATGATAAAGCAGCACCTTCCAGGAACGGCACAGCTGCAGCTTTTTCCACCAACAGTTTATAACAATATAAACATCTCATGCACATGGCCAATGGCTCAAACGAGAGTAGACAAGTGGTTAAACCCAAGTTACTGAGTTTGTTAACCTTTTACTCCCAGCAAATGAAACACAACCTGGACTTGTTTGTCAGACGCTGTCTGAAAACGGAGCCAGGTAAAGTTTCAGAGACGTCTGGGATTCAGGGGGGGGCATGAAACCTTTTTCCTGTTGTTTTTCCTGATCCATCCATCCATGACTGTTCTTTGTTCTGTTATAATTGATTATAGTTATTATCAGTGTTGTTGTCAGTCACCGGGGGCTGGAGGTGCTCAGTGGAGGATTTATTTCACAAAGCTTCTGTTGCAGCGTTCGTTACCTCCTCCTGGAGATCAAAGTCAGATCCTAAGGGCCCAGACTGGTTCTTCGTGACGGAGAGAGAAGCCGCTGCAGTTCTGGGGGGAAGCGCAGCTACCTCGTGGTCAGTGTTTTCTCATGAATACAGATGAATGTTCACTTGAAAAAACATCTCGGAAATTTACATGATATAATGTTGGGGATGCTGAACAGGCAATAAAGATTTACCACATCATTATTTGCATAAACAAATGCTTTTACCCCTTTAAACCCACAGAATCCTGGAAGAAACCGATCACCTCAGTCAACAGCTTCGTGGATTCATCAAAGAAACTTTGAGGAGAGGTGGTGGCGTCGCTTTTTAAAACATTACAAGTGTACTTGCATTAAACGTGGACTGTTCGCTGCGGGGCTTCTGCGTGGGGCTGCGTGACGAGCAGCGTGAAATTTGGCAGCGAGCCGTTAAAACACGTCTTCACAACAGAGCTGCCTGGTGTATCACTGGTTAATAATGAATGAAGTGCATGTGCGTGTTTTCAACTTAAGAGCCTGGCGCGAGCATTCCTCCGAATGCGCGAGCATTCCCCCGAATGCACGAGCATTCCTCCGAATGCACGAGCATTCCTCCGAATGCACGAGCATTCCTCCGAATGCACGAGCATTCCTCCGAATGCACGAGCATTCCTCCGAATGCACGAGCATTCCTCCGAATGCACGGTTTTTAAGCTGTAACTTTAGAAATCCTACAGGTCCAGTATATAATAATACACCAGACCACACGCAGAAACCCGTGTCGTTTTTTTATATCTTAACGAAATAAAAGGATATCGCGCCTGAACCCCGCCCCTTTCTATGGAGTTAAGCACACACACACATATATATATATATATATATATATATATATATATATATATATATATATATATATATATATATATATATATATATATGTGTGTGTGTGTGTGTGTGTGAGTGTGTGATGTCTACATGTTTTTACATACTCTGGCCCACACTACATATCACTTGGTGGCCACATGTGCTTTAGTTGCGTCGTTTCCACATAAAACACAAAAGAGGAGGCTTGAAAATTAACGGAACTATGACTTTGAATTAAACGTTCCTACCGGAACGTTACAGTGCAACACCCGGTGGAAGCGAAACAACAGGGCCGGATCGTAGTTGTCGCTGCTTTCAGGTGAATGTTTGACTTTCTGCGGTGGAAATGTCTCCAGTTCAGGGTCTAAGAGACTTCATCAGCGAGCGGCTGACCGCGGCTGCGGTAGAAATATTCTCGGAGTTCGAGAAAACCATCGTCCGGTACGAAGAGGTGATCGACCGCCAGCGCAGACTGCTGGACGTCACCTGGAGACCCGAAATCAGCCTGCACAGAATCAGTAAGTCCGGTCAGGTCCGGGTCGACCGGCACCCGACGCTGGGAACAAGTACTGCCGAGTTTAGGGAACCCAAAGACTCGGATCCAGTTGACGGGCAAGCCGATCTGGATTGGAAGGGGGCGGGGCCACGCCGCCCGTGTGAAGCAGGGCGTAAATGACGCACTTGAAGCCCCGCCCCAACCATAAAGAAAACCTCCAGGTCGTGAGAATTGGGTTCTAAAGTAATTCGTCTGTCTCAGTTGTTTTAACACCAGACCCCAAACGTCTGACAGTATTCCTGCACATCAATACGATTTGGATGTAGGCCGCCATCCAGGGAAGATGCCACTAGAGCGGGGGTCCGGAGTCCTGGAGGGCCGCTGTCCTGCAGGTTTTAGATGTTTCCCTGCTCCAGCACACCGTGACACCTGTCATTAACAGAGTTGAGATTATTAATTTGGATCAGGTGAGCTGATGCAAAGACATCTAAAACCTTCAGGACAGCGGCAAACTTTGATACAATCCCCCGTCCTAAACAAGCACCAGGCGACTGTGGAAATGAAAAACCTTTACCTGGGACGCTGAATAGGAATAAGCAGGGATAACTGATGCATGCTGCCTAAGTAGTGGACGCAGGTGCTGCAGGGATCTGACCCAAACCTCAACTTTTTGGGGTTTTGATATATACCCTTTTTAAAGCACATTTAAATTAAGATTATACTTTTTTTTTAAAGATTTAAACCAACCTACAGAAGTGTCTGTATTTCCCTGCCCACATGGTGAAGCCCCACCCCTTCGTGTCCCTCTCGTTAAGTGGATTTAGTGGTGTTTTCAGCTGTTTGCAGTCGAGAAGAACCACTGGCAACATGATTACGGTCGGCCTGAAATATGCTCCCTCATGATGCTCTTCACAATTCTGCCACAAGGATGAAAACGTACCCTCCTGTAACAGCACATCTCCTCAACTAAACTTTCCTGTTGACAATAAAAGCCGGAGTGGGAACATGTCATAAATGTGAGCTTGTGGAATTGGTGAAGAGTCTTCTGCCAAAACAAAAGAAAAATCTCCTGAACCAAGGTCCATTTTTGGTGGTTATTTATTTATTTATTTATTTTATCTTGCTTCGCTGAGGCCTCCTTACGTTTTTTTTGCATTATGGCGGGATGACCTGCTCAGAGCTGGATGTTGTTTTTCTGTACCAACATCAGTTCCGGCTGCATTTCATCTCTGACGTTTGTCGTCAGCTTTGATTTTCAGTGTACACACAAGAAACGGCCATCGAACGCCGTTGGATAGACGTACAAGCAGTCAGAGAAACGAGCGCGTGACGCAGGCAGAGTGGCCGCCAGTTTAGTATCGACACAAATGTCTGCAGAGGAGCTGGAGCACCGTGAATCACCGTTGGCAGTGTTGCAAGAAAACACTCGTAGATCCAAGGTGTTGTCAGACGTTCTGAAGCCGTCTAGGTTGTTTGGAGTTAACGGGTACGAGCCATCGCTTAAAGCCCGTCATTGCCCCCTTCCAACTTGTTCTGTCCTGGTGGAAATGGTTGCAAATGAGAGGAGTACCAGAGGCGTTTTAATGAGAGCAAAAATCAAGAAAAACATTCCAGAAGTGCCTCAAAGCAGAGTCCATCAACCTGGACACTGCAGTGTTTCCTGCACATTAGCTGACGTTGACCTCTCCTTTTTCCACACAGGTCTCCCAGCAAATGTCTTCAAAACTGAGATTCACACTGACCAGCACCAGGGGATCCTCAACGGGCTCCCGGAGGAAGAATCTGAGCTTCCACACATTGAAGATAGTCTGCAGGAACCGCTCACCAGTCTGGACGATGGGCAGCTTCCACTGAAGCAGGAGACGGGTGCCTTCATGGCGATACCTGAATATGAGGAAAGTAGCGTTTGTGAAACTGTGCCCAGCGGTGGACAGCTCCTCTCCCACAGCTTTCCTGTAACCGAGCACGAAGATCAGGACTCGGGGTCAGGTGAAAGTACCCAGCTTTTCCCAACAAAGACAAATCAAACAAGAGCCAACGTCTGTAACAGTGAAGGCATCTGTCCGACGTCAGAGGACGTCTGTGACAACGGGGAAGAGTCGGAAAGTTTAGATGCTTCGGAAAAGGCCTTTAACAAGCACCAAATGATGATGCATCACAAAGTCCACACGGATAAGAAAGGATGCATTTGTAATATTTGTGGGAAAGAATTAAAGTATCCGTCTCATGTGAAAAGTCACATGAGATCCCACACAGGCGAGAAGCCGTATTCCTGCAAATTATGTGGAAGAAGTTTCAGCTTTAGTTGTAACTTACGATCCCACGAGAGATCCCACACGGGCGAGAAGCCTCATTTTTGCGAACTCTGCGGGACATCTTTCTCTCGTAAATGGAATCTCAAATATCACATGAAAATCCACACAGGCGAGATCCCCAAATCTGAAAAGTCGCACTCTCGTGACACCTTTGGCAAAAAGTACTCGTCCCGCTCTGCTTTGGCGGATCACGAGAGGAGCCATGCGGTTGAGAAGCCGTTTAACTGCGACTTGTGGGAGAACTTCCAGTCACAACGCCGGCTGTAACGTCCAAATGAGGAGCCACTCAGGCCGGGCGCCGAAACCCTGGAAAAATGCGAGAGATCTTTTTCCACTTAAGCCGGTCTCAGGTGTCGCATGACAGTCCACACAAGCGGAGTCGCAACATTCACCGGGAAAAGGCTTTGGAAGGTTTCACTTACTGATCCGTGTCGTAATGGACACTGAAAACGTTTTTGAAAGGCGACAGAAACGTTTCACCTGAAATGTTCGATTTGGCTGTTTTGGTTCAGTGAAGTAAAACAACGTTTTTTTGATTCAGTTGACACAACAAATGACCGACTTGACCCTTTAAAGTGTCTTTAAACTGCTGCATTAAAGATTGTTCTGCATGTTACTTTGTTCAGGATCGAAAAAGGAAAAATCTCGCTTTGGCTGGAGGAAGACTTGATTTTTTCACACATTCTGTAGTTTTTCTGATTTCCTTTAAACTCTGTGTTGCCTGCTGTTTTAGATTAAAATATTAAGAAGACAAAAGCATTTATTTTTACAGTGTTAAAAAAGCTTCTTTAAATGAACCTGTAGTTAAGTAGAGCCATGCAAATATATGTAATTATTCATTTGTATAATTATGTGGACCTTTTAATGTATTTATCATTAATTTAACTTTAAAGTTGTAAAACAAAATGCCTTCTTGTAGCTACATTTCCAAAGAAACACAACAGCTAAAAGTCAACAAACACCGTTTTAGACTTCATTGACATCAACAATCAGAACCTTTAATTGCGTCAGCTGTCACTGTGTCGGAGGAATAAACAACTCCATCGAAACCACTGATGGAAAAATAATACTGTATGCATCTTATAATTATTTTCTAAATGAAATAATGTAACTGAGAAGGAACTAAGCGTAGAACTGTGAGATCTAGCAGAACCAGATTGTGACACCCGGGTTCAGAGCAGAACCTACGAGCAGACCGGAACGCTTGAGCAGGGTTTCCTTTGTGGAGGATTCAATTCAGTTTTATTCATAAAGCGTCTATTACAACACTAGTTGTCTCCAGGATCTTTCCAGAGACCAGAACATGACCCCGATCAGTTATTACATAAACAACGGCAGGTAAAAACTCTCCTTTAAGAGGGAAGAAACCTGGACCAGGACCTGGATCATAAGGGGGGAGAAACCTGGATCAGGACCTGGATCATAAGGGGGGACCCTCCTGCTGAAGACCAGCCGGTAGAACAGGAAGTAGAGAGAAGAGACACAGACACACCGTCAAAGGTACCAAAGACCAGATCCATCAGATTAATCATCTGTTACCTGGAGAACTGAGAGTTTTCTGTCCATCAGACTGGTACCTGGTTAGTTGGTGGACTACAGAGACCACTATCTAAACAGGTGTAGACAGCAGACACTGAGGTGGTCAGAGGTGGGACTGCAGGTCAGTGGATCCTGCTGGTGTCCCCCTGCAGCAGGTCTACAGCAGCAGATCCAGATGAAGCTGTGTTGAAGACCAGCTGCTCTAGTCTGGTCCTGCAGTTTAGTATCCTGCAAATATCGCGGCGCTAGGCCATTTAGCTGGAGGCTGTTCAGAGAATTACTTGGACATCCAGCCAACAACACGTTACAGTAATCTAGTCTAGAAGATACGAACGCATGAATTAGTTTTCCAGCATCACTCTGGGAGAGGATGCTCCTGATCTTTGTGATATTACAGAGGTGGAAAAACGCGGTTTTACATACCTGATTAATATGCTGTTTAAATGACAAATCCTGATAAATTGATGTCCTTAAGACACCTGAAGTTTGTCTGATGGTTCTGTTTCATCTGGCTTCATAGACAGATACAGCTGCGTGTCATCAGCATAACAACAGAAAATAATTCTGTGGTTCTGAATAATACTTCCGTGTAAGATATGATATGACCCTGCGGAAAAGAAAGAAAAAACCACGATCATGAGCATTGTTGTTGGATGTTCATGTAGGAATTCAAACCAAGTGAGCAGTACAAGAACAGCTGAAACATCTGTTCTGATGTCAAATCTGCAGCAGCTCTGTTACTGGTGGATTTTAATCCGTTCATATAAGCTGGTATTTAAGTTGCTACCACTATTTTAAAGATCCTTAAGGAGACAGACCTGACATCAGTGTAAAAATATAAAGTGCAAAGAGACACAATGTAATTCATAAGGACTATCAGAGGAAAAGCTTACGGTTAGGATGGTTTAAGTTGTTGCTTCATATTTACTGCTGTCTGCTGAGGATAATCCAAATATCCCTTTTAAAGGAGATATGTGACCATTAAAAACATTTTTAACTGCGTTTTACAGCTGCATTCATAGACGTGTGTTTTATGCCAAGACTACAGCATTTATACAGTAAAAATGCATATTACAAGTGACAGGGTTGTGATAAGTGTTTTTGTTTTTTCAAACCCTCTCCGACGGGTGGCGCTCGAGCGTCGTGAGGGTCTCTACGAACGTGTAGTGAAGCAGAAGAAGACGGAAGCCGCTTTAACAATAATGTTGACAACACAGCTAATTTTATATATATATATATATATATATATATATATATATATATATATATATATATATATATATATATATATATATATATATATATATATATATATATATATATATATATATATATATATATTCAACTATATCTTTACGACCTTCCGAGTTTTAGAGACTACTACCGGAAGTGGCGTCAGTTACCTAGCAACGGAGAGGAAGCTACATGGCTAGCTGGCAGTTAGCGGGGATTCTGATCAAACAGCGGCTTTAGTCTCTTTAACTGTTCAGCTCCGTGGCTGAAACAGTCCGTGAAATGGCGGAGGACGGTAGACGCGGAGAGGAGGAGGACCGGGGGCCCGGAGCAGCTCACCGGGCGTTCGAGCTGATGGAGAACCTTCTGGAGAAGCTGAAACTCCTGAACTACGAGGAGGAGGTCCTGGTCAAACACAACATGAAGAACCTCTGCAGGTACGAACGAACCTCTGCGGGTACGAGCGAACCTCTGGAGGTTAGAGCGAACCTCTGCGGGTACGAGCGAACCTCTGCGGGTACGAGCGAACCTCTGCGGGTACGAGCGAACCTCTGGAGGTACGAGCGAACCTCTGCGGGTACGAGCGGACCTCTGCGGGTACGAGCGAACCTCTGGAGGTACGAGCGAACCTCTGCGGGTACGAGCGAACCTCTGCGGGTACGAGCGAACCTCTGCGGGTACGAGCGAACCTCTGTGGGTACGAGCAGACCTCTGCGGGTACGAGCGAGCCTCTGCGGGTACGAGCGAGCCTCTGCGGGTACGAGCGAACCTCCGCGGGTACGAGCGAACCTCCGCGGGTACGAGCGAACCTCCGCGGGTACGAGCGGACCTCTGGAGGTACGAGCGAACCTCTGCGGGTACGAGCGGACCTCTGCGGGTACGAGCGAACCTCTGCGGGTACGAGCACACCTCTGCGGGTACGAGCGGACCTCTGGAGGTACGAGCGAACCTCTGCGGGTACGAGCGAACCTCTGCGGGTACGAGCGAACCTCCGCGGGTACGAGCGAACCTCTGCGGGTACGAGCGGACCTCTGCGGGTACGAGCGGACCTCTGCGGGTACGAGCGGACCTCTGCGGGTACGAGCGAACCTCCGCTGGTACGAGCGATCTTCCGCGGGTACGAGCGAACCTCTGCGGGTATACATTTAGTTTTGTTCTGCCTAAAGTTTACTCTTGCTTTAGAGACATGTAGGTCCAGAACATTGACAAAAGTGACAAAATAAGAGTACTGATCCAACACCAGTATTTTATTTTTTTATAACTAATTCAATAAAAAAAATAATTTAACATGAAATAAAGCATATCTATTTAATAAAGAAAGCCAGGAATTACACGTAAAGTGCAGCAACAAATATTACAAATAAAAAGGCATTTATATTATTACTTTTGGATTTTCACCCAGTTCGTTATAAAGCTGTCTGAACTACTTTTATATGACATAAATATCAGTCAGTCTTATACAGTTTTAAATAGATGTTTTTGGACCTGAGACACTGTTTTATGGCTCCAGATGACCAATTATACGTTTTCAACGACCAGCTAGTCACCTAGAACAATGAATTGTAGGAATTCAGTTCACGGACCAGACTCGGTTGTCGCTCCACACTCCATCATCTCCTGCTTTTGTGTTTTTCTTCAGGCACTACTTTGTTTCCAGCCCACACCTGGAATCCAACCCGGGCGAGCAGTTCTACATGTTCACCATCATCGCTGCGTGGCTCATCAACATGGCAGGGAGGCCGTTCACCGAGCCTCACGAGTCTGACGAACCCAACGCCATCGTCTCCAACATCCTGGCGGAAGTCAGAGCTTTGGTGGGTCGCTTCCTCTGTTTTAACGTGTCCGCGGGTCCTGAGATAAACTGCTCCACAGTTACAGGATTTGTTTCATGTAGTATCTTCATGTTTTAATGGGACAAATTCAGCAGCTGTCTAACTTTTCATTTCTGGTGTTGTTCTCCATGAAACTGGGATTTTGACATGTACAGACTCTACAACTGAACAGAAGAGATGTAATAAAATTCATGAATGTTAATGACACGTTTCAGTCCTTCTGACGCTGCCTATCAACATGTCGTCAGAGAATAAACGCCACCATGAATGTGTGTGTCAGGGTGTGAAGGTGGACTTCCCACCCTCCAAACTGAAGTCTGGTTCCGGCGAGCACGTCTGCGTGGTGTTGGAGCGACTGGCTGAGGAGGCCCTGCGGAGGAGGGGCTTCACCTTCAGGAGGTATTCCAGCAGCTCTCCTCTTTTTTCCCAGTTGGGTTGAAATAAAATAATTCAGCCAGTCATGATTTTAGAGATGAAGACAATCATTCAGAGCAGGTTTTATTGTAAGGTTTTTTAAACTGGTTGCCTCTTGTTCAGGAATTGTTGGCCCTCAGAGTTTTTTTTACGGACATTTGTTGGGTCACATGACGCATGGCGGCATCACAAGAAGATCAGTTGATCTGCTGCTGTGAGTTTGGAAAATGTTGATGTGTTTTCCTGGTTTTTGTTTTGTTTCTTTTTCTTCAGACCAAACTACCCGTCAGAAAACACCGAGGAGGAGTGTGTGATGGAGGACGATGCAGAGCTCACACTCTGCAAAGTGGAGGAGGAGATGATCGTGGGTGTCCCCGCTTTAACTGGGTTCTTGTAGAACTTCTTCACTTTGTAGCTCTGTGGGTCGTACTTCCAACCTCATGTGTGATGCATACCGAACGTTTCTGCAACACATCTTTTCCTTTTGGGGATCAATTAAGTGTAATTGAACTGAACTGAATTGTCACAAAGCTGATAAAACTTAAATGTACGGAGCAGTGTCTGTAGTTGTTCTTAGAATCATTGAAAGTCAGTGTTAGAGGCTTTGATCTCTGATAAAACTGTTTCTACAGATTCCTGATATGCAGACACAAATGCAGACACAACAATGCTTAAACATTGATCTGTTATGCCACCTGGATGATTCTTTTTTCTTGTACTTGACGAGCCTGACAGACTGATAGCAGGTTTGTTTCTGCTGCTCTGCTGTTGCAGCTGATAGAATATTGTCTGTTAGATGGTGACCTAAACTTCTTCTTTGTTAACTTCACACCAATGCTCATAAAAGTTGGGGTAACAGGGACATGCACAGATTGCAACTGTGACCAGAACATCATTTTCTTTTTCCATTTCTGCATGTTCATATTTGTTTGCATGTGCGATCAGGAGGAAGCCGACGATGAGGAGGAGACTGTGATGGACCTGGAGGCTCTGAAGTTACGAACCACTCACACGGTGAGATCTAATGCTTGTTGTTTTACAAAGAAAAGTCTGGGAGATCTTGTTCAGTCAGGGGTTTTACGGCGTTTAGATGCTTTAAGCTTAGTCTTGTTTGAAGTTGGAAAAGTTGTCCTCTTCACATTGAAACAGATCCTGTCTGACAGGAAGAAAAACTGTCCTCCAAACCAGAAGAGATCCTGGAGTCGAAGGTTGATGCAGCGGAGTGGATGTTGGAGGTGGAGAGGGTCCTGCCACAGCTCAAAGTCACCATCAGGACCGACAACAAGGTCTGCACACATCTGAGCAGCTCCAGATCACCATCATAAATGCAGCAGTTTCTAGATCCAAATGTAGATTAAGAAAGCAACCGAACGAGGCCGGACACGGCAGTGTGAGTCTGTAAGAAGACACAAACACTGAGCCTGAAAAGTAGGAATCTGCAGGCTTCATCGCGTCATGAAGGCTGCAGTTTCATCAGGCTCTTTGTTGGTTTGATGTGTACAGGACTGGAGGATCCACGTGGACCAGATGCATCAACACCAAGATGGAATCGAGTCTTCGCTTAAAGAAGCCACGGTGCGTTCGCTGACCTGCTTCATGATGAGCAGCAACGCCTGCATCTGTCTTCGTCACTAAAACCCCCTCTCTGTCTTTGCAGAGCTACCTGGACAAGCTGTACGAGGACGTTGGGAAGACTCTAGAGAAGGTGAGCAGCAGAGAGAAGTATATCAACAACCAGCTGGAACATCTGGTCCAGGAGTACCGTAGCGCTCAGGCCAAACTCAGCGAGGTAAACACCCGGTCGCTCCATCACCTGAGCAGTGGAAGTCAGCGCCCGTTCTGGAAGACAAATACTTGAAAATATTCAACGTGTTTCGTCTGTCAGGCCAAGGAGCGCTACCAGCAGGCCAGCGGTGGGGTGATGGAGAGAACTCGAATCCTGGCTGAGGTCAGTGAATGCATCACCAAAACATTTCATCAGTGCAACACTTTACACCATTAAAGTGAAATAAACACTTAAAATCCCCTGAGAGCAATACAACTGCAGTGGAGTGCTGAGTTTGTTGCCTGGCGACAACTGTAGCGATGACATCACATGCCGCGTCACAGGTAACGTAGGTGAAATCCATCAGCAGACATCATGGATGGAAACTTTACATCCAGCAGTTGAACATCTGGTGTGCAGAGGTGCTCCTTCACAGTCACTTGTTCAACATTACACATCTGTTGCAAGCACTCCTGCGCCAGGTCTGGTAGGTCAAATATCTGGTATCGGGTCACACATCTAGTATCGGCGGTCACACATCTGGTATCGGGTCACACATCTGGTATCGACAGTCACACATCTGGTATCGGCAGTCACACATCTGGTATCGACAGTCACACATCTGGTATCGGCAGTCACACATCTGGTATCGGCGGTCACACATCTGGTATCGGGTCACACATCTGGTATCGGCAGTCACAGATCTGGAATCGGCGGTCACACATCTGGTATCGGGTCACACATCTGGTATCGGGTCACACATCTGGTATCGGCGGTCACAGATCTGGTATCGGCGGTCACACATCTGGTATCGGCGGTCACACATCTGGTATCGGCGGTCACATATCTGGTATCGGGTCACACATCTGGTATCGGGTCACACATCTGGTATCGGCGGTCACAGATCTGGTATCGGGTCACACATCTGGTATCGGGTCACACATCTGGTATCGGGTCACACATCTGGTATCGGCAGTCACACATTTGGTATCGGGTCACATCTGGTATCGGCGGTCACACATCTGGTATCGGCAGTCACACATTTGGTATCGGGTCACATCTGGTATCGGCGGTCACACATCTGGTATCGGCGGTCACACATCTGGTATCGGCAGTCACACATTTGGTATCGGGTCACATCTGGTATCGGCGGTCACATATCTGGTATCGGCAGTCACACATTTGGTATCGGGTCACATCTGGTATCGGCGGTCACACATCTGGTATCGGCAGTCACACATTTGGTATCGGGTCACATCTGGTATCGGCGGTCACACATCTGGTATCGGCAGTCACACATTTGGTATCGGGTCACATCTGGTATCGGCGGTCACAGATCTGGTATCGGGTCACATCTGGTATCGGCGGTCACACATCTGGTACTGTGGAAAGTCAGAAATGTAAAGTGAAGCACTAAAATATTACAGCCAAATGCTGCCGTTTCTTGAGTCTCTAAAACTGTCATAAAACTGAAAAACGGTGTTATTTTAGGTCAGCGAGGAGCTGGAGAAGGTGAAGCAGGAGATGGAGGAGAAAGGCAGCAGCATGTCTGATGGAGGTGAACCAGAACGCCAGACGGTTGTTTCTGCGATGAGCCGCTGTTGTCCTCGTCGGTCTGACGGTCTCTGTCCCCGCAGCTCCGGTGGTGAAAATCAAGCAGAGTCTGACCAAGCTGAAGCAGGAGATCGTTCAGATGGACGTGAGGATCGGCGTGGTGGAGCACACGCTGCTGCAGGCCAAACTCAAAGAGAAGTCCAACATGACGCGAGACATGCATGCTGCCAACATCCCCGAGTCCTCCGCCGGGTCCTACATGTAGCCCGGCGACAGGCCGGGTCTGGCTCGGTTCTGAAGGCAACCGCTGCTGAGTTTCATTTATTCATGGAAACATTTAGTTTGAACTGTTTAATTTATTGTTTTTTATATTAGTAAGTTTTTGTGTAAATAAATTTTGTATGTTATTTAACCCTTTAAAGCCTGACAGGAAATAATACAAAAAAATCTAAAATTTCTTTTTATTTGAAGTGTTAATTATATATTGGGATCAAAAACACTTCAAATTTTGTATTAAAATAATTTCAAAAAAAATATTTTCCTTATTATTGTGAATAAATTGGGTAAATTTATGTATTTTTTGGTTTAATTTTTTTTATCATTTTTGTTATGTATGAAACCTTTTTTTTTCTTGTTTGGTTAAGAGACTTCAAAGGTCTCAAATTCAGGAATCAAACATGAACCAGCTGGTATTTTAGGCTTTTCTGCGTTCTGGGGCCAGTTCTGAGACCAGATATGAGACCAGATATGAGGCCAGTTCTGAGACCAGATATGAGGCCAGTTCTGAGACCAGATATGAGACCAGATATGAGGCCAGTTCTGAGACCAAATATGAGACCAGTTCTGAGACCAGATATGAGAACAGATATGAGATCAGATATGAGACCAGTTCTGAGGCCAGTTCCGAGACCAGATATGAGACCAGTTCTGAGAACAGATATGAGACCAGTTCTGAAACCAGATATGAGACCAGTTTTGAGGCCAGTTCTGAGACCAGTTCATAATCACGTTGGATCAAAATGTCCACTAGATGTCAGCAGCGCTGCGAGTTATCTTTTACTTGGAACTTTTTTGACACTAATTGTTTTTTTTGTTGTTTTTAACAGCTAACAAATGTATTAAAATGTTCTGAGTAGGCAGCACGAGCTCCTGGGAAAACTGAAATTGAAACTGCTATAATTTTAATGTGGGATTGTTGGGGGAATAATCAAAAGTCCAAAACGTCAGATGAACGAAGGACATACCGGAAAAACACGCGGTGTCCTTCAAAATAAAAGCGTAAATCGCATCAGCGTGACTACAGTCAAACCTTTGAAAGTAGTTGAGATGCAACCAAAGATGCAAAAGTACCTGACAAACCTCCAGTAACTTCCTCTGTAGGTTCTCTGAAGAGTGATTTTGAAGTCTCTCTCCCTCAAACCGCCCACAGACACAGTTCTGTACGATAATTTCAACCTCGTTACGATCAGTAGAAGTGTCACAATACCTCGCAAGTATTTCATCTCCACTAATTTTCACTATTAGTTTAGAATCAACAGATGTATTTGTCCATACTTGATCTGATGTTTTGCGTTCAGTAGCAAAAGCGATGACTGCTAACTAATTAAAACTCCTCAACTCTTAGACGTAAATTTGATGTTTTATGTAAATGTACCTGATGGAGTACGGAGAAGCTCCCATGTACAGTTGTCATGGACGAGACATCTCCCTAGGAGGACACGAGCTGTTTGTGGAATCAGTAAGTCATAAGTTTGTCGTTAAATTGGACAACATGGAGATGAAGTCGCTTTTGGGGGAGAGCCCTAGTGGCCAGTAGTGGAACTGACAACTTCACTACCCAGATGCTGGAGTGCTGCTGCTTCGATGCTGCCTCTAATAAAGACAACAGTATCGGTCACTGGAATGTGGTAGGTTTGTGAAAGTGCAGAAAATGACTTGTGGTGGTAATAAAACATGAACAAGAATAAGCAATGTTAAATTTTTTTTTTTTATTACCATTCTTGTCCGTATGAACATCGTGCACACGCTGTATGTACGATACACACCTAAATTGGACCTCTGCTTTTAACCCATCAACTAGTTTCTCTAGTGAGCAGTGGGCAGCATCAGCGCCCCGGGGAGCAATTGGGAGTTAAGGGCCTTGCTCAGGGCCCCCAGTGATTTACCATTGTGGGCAGCCCTGGGCTTGAACCTGGGTCCTCCACGCCCAACACCACTGTAACCACTAGGACACCACTCCCAAATATACGAGATAAAAAGTGGATCTGTTTAAATACAGTCTAGACTTTCTAACACTCTTTAATGTTTTCTAGATTTTCCATTTTGCTTTTGTAATATACACAAATTGAACGTGTATATTTTGCTCCTCGTCATGCTTTTACTTTGAACAACCCGACCGGAAGCGGTGGTGTTTCGCTGAAGCGGACGTCGTCTGGAGCTGCCTGCGGGAGAGGCCGGTTGACAGCTGAGAAGCTCCGCTGCTTGTTTTTATTGTCGAGCCAGTCGGATCGTAACCCGAGAGAAAAGCACAAAGAGCAAAAAAGAGACACTTTATCGGCCAGAAGAGGAGTTTAGTCTTGTTTTAAGAAGGTTCTGTGGAGCAACTCCGGAGGAAAACAACGCGGTGAGTTCAGCCTTGTACCGTTATGTTGTCTTTGTGCGCGTGACCATCTCTTTAAAATACATTTTATTCTATTATAATTGTATGTTTTTGACCTAATGAAAACAGTTGGACACAACCATTTCATTAGAGTATCTTTTTGGTTATTTGGTAAGATGAGTTTTTTTCTCTGTTTTCTCAGTTATCTATTTAAAAATCAGTTTGTGTCATTAATTCTTTTTTCCTTCGGTCTTAAAGCATCTGAAGAGTTTTTATCATTTACACCAGACACCCTTCATGGTGGGAGAACTGCCCTGCTGTTACTAATAATAGTTTAACGGTAAAGCAAATGCTACAGTCGGAATGTTAGAAGAACAAAGTCATATTAAAGGTTTGGTACATTTAAAAAAATGCATTTTAAAACGAAATAATTAAAATAAGCAGAATGTGTGTTGCATAAATCTCCGAGCTCCTTAAATACTGGAAATAGGAACTTTGATAAGTAAACATACAATCTGATCGTGGAAAACCTCCAAATGTTGTGTTTTACATCAAAAAAGTTGCGAAATATGTTTCACATCACCTGAACTTAAAATGGAAAACAAACTAGTTATGAGAATATTTTTAAAAAGGGGGCGGGGCTATAAAATGTCCTTCGTACGTGAAATGACGTCCTCTCGCTCCACGTTTCCTGCTACGCGTTTTCCTCCAACATCAGCAGCTCCAGCGCGCGCGCGCGCGCTCACTCACGCGCACGCAGATACACGCACACTGCTGCCGCCGCCGCAATGCATGCTGGGAAAACAGCCATGGATAGTCCACATTTTTGCACATACAGGGGTGAAAACTGCGTTTTTTAAACACTAAACGTTAAAGACAAAATGTGAAAACTGTCCTCAAGATTCAGATTTGTGTCATGTCGCCACATCACATGAGAAACACACAGGAAGGTTGTTTTCAGTCGGTCTGCAGGAGCTTGTTTGCTTTTAAACTCCGAACACGGCAGGAACTGAGACAATGAAGCTTCACCATGGAAACAAAACAGACTTCAGATTGTACAAATGTTTTCTTTCACAAACAAAAGGACTTTCATTGATTCAGATAGTTTTGCACACAAATGGATCTGAGTTTTGTGCCCGTTTTTGTTGTAAAATGCACCAGGACGTGACTCCGGGCTGGATTTGTCCTGGAGAAAGTTCCTGGATCCTCCAGGAGGAACTTGTGAAGATGAATCAGACGAATCTCTGATGACTTTACTCAGAAAAAATAACATTTAAGGGTTAGTTTGAGATGAAGTGCGACTCTGATCCTCATCTTAGGTCTGGAATTTCTTTGCTTTTTATGTATCTTCTTTTTTCCCCTATTGAATGTTATTTATTACACATTTTTAAGTAGAATTTTGCAGTCAGGAGTTATTAAACTCACTGTTGGCCTTTGCTTGTTTCCTACAGTCTCTGTCTTTGCGGCTGTAAAAAACACTCTAATCTTGTTTTTTAGTGATGAATTTAGTGAAGCTCAAATCAAACGATTACAGAGTCACTGTAAGCGAGAACTGAGGCCGGCTCCAGCGGACCCCCGTGACCCCGAATAAACGGACGTGAACCGCTGTAACACTGCGCAAAACTGTATTAACAGCTGTGAAAAAACGTCTAAATCTGCAGAATAAATGTGTAAGAATGTGGTGAGAATGTTGGTTTAACAGGTTTTTATCTTTGAACGGAGGCAGATGAGAAGCCCCGCCCCCTTCCTTCTTTCACTGGGAAACAGAAGGTGTCTTTGTCGTCCACGGCGGTTGCTGACCCAGTTCACGTTGTCCGTTGTTTTTTCTTTTCGCGCGTTTATCTAGTTTTAGCGAGCGTCGACATGCAGGAGGACCTCTGGAGAGGAGCTGACCTGCAGCGCCGCCTCGTTTCTGGGTTCTTTCAGTCGTGGTCCCTCAGTCCGGCGGTGTTTCCTCTTCGTGGGTGTCTTTGGGCTGGTGCCTGTCACCGAGGCTCCGTCTGGACCTGGACAACAGGATGCCGTGAGACACCTCACTGTCCGAGGACTTTAGTGATACCGCTGACCTGAAATGCCGTTCTGAACACCGAGTTCTAACAGCTCAACGCAGCCTGTTGTTCTGGATCCGATGTTCTTTGTTATGATGCTGCTCCAGTTTTCTAAGGTCCCAGTTTAAGCAGGTTTGTTTTTTTTCTTTAAACGTCTCGCGTGGCGTCCCGAGCTTCCAGCCTCATCAGTAACACAAAACCATTGAAATGACTGATATGTCTGAATATTAAAGCAGTGTGTCCGAGTCCGGGTCTTTGAGGGCTGCTGTCCTGCAGGTCATGGATCACCATGAGCCGTCATGGGATCAGGGTTGTTGGAGGAGTGAATCATCTAAAACATGAAGGTCAGTGGTCCTCGAAGACCTGGACACAGGAGAGTTGCCTTAAAGCCACACTATGTATCAACACCCCTTCTGGCCACACGGGGGCGCCAAATCACAGTGACGTTCAGGTGTTTTGTGTCAGTGCTTCACTTGCCGGACCGTCCCGACTCTTTAACGCTGTGTTCTCAGCTGTGTTTTTGTCCATAGATCTGATCTGTAAAGCCCCGTGTGGTCAGGAGTGGTACTGCTGCACAGCGTAGCTTCACAGTGGGCATCAGATAGACATGTCCAGCTATTTTTGTCAACTGAATGTAGGCTTAATGCAGCAATCATTTATGATTTCACCACCAGAATTAAATTTAAAATGGGAGGTCTCGCTGCAAATGCTCGCCGGCAGCTGCATGACTCTTCCGGGATGGATCAGCTGAAGGATCTGGGAACCACAGTGTTTTATGGACTTTCCAACAGGCTTAAACCCACAAGAAGCAGGCTGAGCAGCTGGGGGTCTAATTTCAGCTCCGCTGAGTGAAACCTTGTTTCACCTCTCGCAGCACCTGTTTCTGATGTCATTTAAACACTTTTTTTTAAATAAATGTAAAGTAATATTAATTAAACATCATCTCCAAGCATAGCCAAAGACAACCAAGCTATAACATGTAACTGTGACTGGAAGGTGGGTTGCTGCTGGTTTCCAGGCCTGCGAGTTCACCGCCGTGTGACGTGTGACATCGCTGCTGGAGTTGTCCAGTTCTTCTTATACAGTCTGTGGATTTCAAAACAGAAATATCACACCTTGAACTTGCATGTTGTTTTTTTAATCATACAATGATGTTTAAGATAAGAATATATCGCTCCAATACTTTTGATAGGTACAAAAATCCCACAAGAAAACCCAGAGAAACATGTCCTGTCCACATTTGCAGCAGTGAATGTGAAAGTGTTTATTTTGCCTCAAACTTGGAGTTTTGACGGTGCAAAAATGATCCTTCTAGAAGACTTTCTGTGACACATATTTAACATTTGCATTCATAAATAAATCTTCAGTTGTCAAAGAACCGCATTTTTGTAATCGGCTTCTCAGTACTTTCCAGATGTTGTTATTGTCTTTAGGAAAGTTAAGTTTGGGCCTCGCAGACCTTTTGGCAACTTTACAGCATCTATATCCGTCTTTCAGATAAAGTGTTTTAAATGTGTAACAACAAATGCTTCTCAATTTCCTGGAAGATTTTTCCTTTAAAAATACATATTCTTTTATCATGTCACGTAAACAAGGAAAACCTACAGAAACGAATGTGTGTTTCCTCCAGAAAAGTTAAAATAATTCATAATTATCCAGAATAAATCATAAATGGGTTCATTCACCAGTGCACTTCACTTCTTTTCCAGTTAAACCAAAGAAAAGAAGAGTTGCAGAGTTAAAAAGAGGGTTTTTTCTTTGTGAACTTTAAGAGCAGACGGAGCAGGACAGAGGGTTCCTCCTCACAAAGCGTTAACAGGAAACGTGAGCTCAGAGTCACAGCCGTCTGTTTTTCTTCTGCGCTGCTTGTCAGGCTGCTGCTGCGCCGCTGCAGGATGTCAGAAAAGCACAACTGAACAGACGTGCTGCAAGTCTGGATCACATCCCACCAGTTTAAAGGTACGTCTTTACTTAAGAGGAAGATAAAGTTTGTTTGCTGTTCTGGCTACAGCTGCCGGTCCGGGTCTCACCGCCGGGTGTCGGGTTTGTGATGTCTCCACAGATCGCCGGACGCCGCGCTGCGGACAGACATGGCTCTGTTCTTCTCCGGAGCCGTTACAAGTACGTCACCGTCTCACAGCCGTTGTTGAAGCTGAAACTGGAGCGTTTTTCAGTCTCTGTCACATTCCTGCGTCTGTCGTTCACACGCGACCTCGGCTCCGGGGGGCTCGAGTGTTTCCCCGGACCGGAGTCAGGAATGTGTCCCAGCTCTGCAGGCTGGTAAAAGCTGCGTTTGTTTGTTTCTGAACGTAACTCGCTGCTTCTGATTCCCTTTTGTTCAGGTTCTCCGATCAAACGACGGCTGCGGAGCAGTCACAACTGCCAGAGGTGACTCATCTGCTTTCTCACTTGACTTCTGCAGAAACGTTCCAGTTTTCAGAGTCAGGGCTGTTCGTGAAGACGGGGTTTCCTCACAGCGGGTCAGCTGGTGAGGAGGGGCGGCAGATAAGAGCAGGTGCCACGGTCCCGGGTAGCCGGACCAATAAAAGTTACCAGAGCCACAAAATCTACATAAAAATAAAAATAAAATGTTGAGTGTCAGGAATTGCTTACCCTACCTTTAAATCCAGACATGTTGAAACCTGAGGTAGCATGTTTTTGACCGTGAATCTGCCCGATTCCACGTCCGTGGAGCTGGCAAACATTTTAAAATTGGAAACCAGCACATCGTAGAAAGGCTGCTGACGTTTGCACCTGTTTGTTGCTTTCTGCACATCTGGATTTGAGCTGAGACTCTTGAAGGGGGCGGTCGGTCCGTTGCTTCAGATGTTCACCTGACATTAATCTAAAGGCGGGGCACCAGATGTAGTATTTGTCCTGATGTGAGTTTTTATCTTTTTTAATTTTTTGACGGTCTTGTCCTCCAGCCTCGACCTGTCTCTCCTCTCCCCCGACTCCTCCTACGTCTGTTACTCCCGGGCGGATGGAGGCAGCCCCTGCTGCTACCGCCGCTCGCCCCGCCTCCTTACGAACGGATACTACGCCGTCACGGAGGACAGCTTCTCCTGGGACGAAGACGGCAACGTGTCGCTGACGCCCTGCAAAACCAGCGTGTCGTACAAAGAGAACCTGGTCAGGTGAGCTGGACAGCAGTGAGCCGGGGACTCTCAGGTTCTCGGCTGCTGGACGCGTTTCTTCCTGAACTTGGTTTAGGAAGAAACCGAGCTGGCTGTTTTCTCGTGTTGAAGTGACTCTCACTGGGAAATATGAGGGTTTGAATCCTGAAAGCAGCAGCGGCGCAGCTGCTCCGTTTGCTCTTGATGCTCTGGATGAGTAGATAGAGATGGAAAAAAGAAAAAGGTAGAGGCGCTGCATGGCTTTGTGGGTAACGGTGGCGTTGAGGGACCGGATGAGGTTCTGTCACGGGAACGCCAAGGGGTTTGACGCTCTCGGCGGTGTCCACGTAGGGCCCGCCCATCAGACGGCTCCCCTGTTTCTAAATCCACTCTTAAAAAAAGACAAACGCGTTGTGTTTTTCCACGTGTGGCGGCCGCCCCGCCCCGCCCCGCCCCGCCTTGCCCCGCCCCTTTACCTTATTTCATTCCAGGCTGTTTAAACTACATTTAGCCCCGTTTTGGGATGTTGTCTTCTGTTGTTCCAAATTGTCATTTGTTCCTTTTTCTTTCATTTTGTCCTGGAGTTTTTTCCTTTTTTTAATTCTCCTGGCGTTCAGCACTTTGGTGTCACAAGTGTTTCTCTGCCGGGAGAAAAGATTTAAGACAGTCGCCCTGACTCTTCAAAGGAAACTTCCACCAAACTCGACTTTACTTTAGAGGCTTATGTCACCTCAGCCCGGTGACACGCACGTACGCACGCACGCACGCACACACACGCGCGTGCACACCCAGCTTTTACGGCGGTGAGGTCATCCTCAGCCGTCAGTCAGACGGGTCTTGCAGCTCATGTCAGGTTGGTTCAAAGGCTGTAAATTCCACGTGACTGACTTCAGCGGCCTTCAGGGGCCTCGGTGTGATGTCATCGACCACGGTTGCTAGGAGACCACCGTGCTGTTGAACTCTCTCAGTAAACACGTGCGGCTCCAGGCTCCGTTTCAGATGTTTTTGTGTTGTGATCCGGTCCCGAAGAGTTCTGCAGCAGCGCTGAACCCAGAACGTCAGGGACGGCTTCGGACACGAAGGTGGCGAGTGTTTTTCCTTCGTTCTGCAGAGGTCTGCTCTCGTTCAGGGCAACGAACGCACCTGGCTGTTCGTGGTTTCTCAGAGAAACATCCAGCAGAGACGCGTCGCTCCACGTGCTCGTTTTCTTCTCTCAGAAGCAAACAAGTTTTTACAGGTTTTAAACGTTTACTGGAGCAGCTGTGAAACCACCTCACTGGAATGTCACCAAACAAAAGTGTTTTCCATCAGGCTTTTTTAAGTTTCTGACATTTTGTGACTTTGCAGTCAGTTTTTTGTCAAGTTTTGATCTTCAGTGTGATTTGTTGGTTTGTTTACATCACTAAGAAAGTATTTAATCTCATTTTCAAGTATCTGTTTGGGCACTTTGGCAACAAAACCCTTTCATGTAGTCCAACATTTCATTATTTATTCACCTGTTGATCATTTTAAAGTAATTTTCTCCAACTGACATTTAGCATTACTTTGCTTCTCTTTGTTCTTATTTCTATTCTTTCTCTGGATGAATCATGTAAATGTACATCTGCACAGTCACTCCAAACCAGGCCTCGTGTTCAAATGAAAGTAGTTAAATGAAAGAAGACAGGGCTGCAGCCTGAACTCGGGTCAAACGTTTCCTCCTCCAGGGTCTTCCGGCGCAGGCGGAGGCCTCGCAGCTCTCTGGTTCGCCTGCTGAGCGACGTGACGGAGAGCTGCCAGTCGTGGCTGGACGAGAAGGTCTTCAGAGGCGTGTTTAGGACGGGACAAATCCGCGACAAGGACCAGGACCAGGACCTGGACCTGGATGGAGATCTGGACTGGATGAGAAGAAGCCAGGAGGGAGGTTCTCTGCTGGACGGGTCGCTGTGGTCTGGACTGAACAGCACCGAGCTGGACCCCAGTCGCAGCTTCATGTACGGTGGGTGTGAAGTAACTGTAACTGCAGACATCTGGTCCTGTCCTCCGATTCAATCATCACAACAAAAACTATGACAGCAGCACGTCACAATAAAAGCCCTGTGGTGTAATTCGCCTTCAGCAGGAGCCGGTTTGGCAGAAACGTCAGATATGATGGTGGGATAAACGATTATTTTCTTCCTTTCAGACGCCACAGAGGTTCCCCCTCCTCCTGACAAAGAAGCCCCGCCCCTGAAGCTCATCCAGGAGGAGATTTGCTCTGAGATCTGTCAATCAAAGGAGCAGTTCACGCAAACGCTGAGTGGACTGTCTGAGGTCCCGCCCCCTTCGCCGTTCTACGCGAGCTCCTGCTGTTGTCAGGCGTCACGGGAGCCCACAGGTGAGCTGCAGGTCCCAGGTGATCCAAACTCCAGAACTGTAGATTCCTGTTGGACCTGAACACAACGCCGTGCAAATGCAGCCTCGATCCTGGAGACAACCTGTGAGGACATCTTGTCTCTTTGACTCTGAGACGGACTGAGGAGGCGTGTTTCAGTAAGAACGCCGTTATTCCATCTGATTCTGATGCGTTTGTGTTTCAGGGTTAACGATGAAGGCCCTGCTCCTCCTCATCTTCACCGTCTTCATCTTCACTGCTCTTTACTCAGCGTGAGTAGAAAATTCACACATTCTGAGCACTTATTTTGAAACAGATTTGTCTTTATGAGGGAAAAAACACCGGAAACGGTTGAAACTGAGAGCCAGGAGATTGTTTGTGGATTTGGGAGACGGTCTTTAAATATACAATGACAGGAAAAAGAAACATAATGACGCATCAACGCTGAAGGAAAGAAAGAGTTGATCGTGTTTAAATCATCAGTTTAACTCGACCAATAAACTTCGGATTTGTGAGTGACAGCAGCCAAATTTAGTTTAAGGAGATTAAAGACAAACACAGGAGACATGTTGGTTTACGGGGACTGATGTGGAGCAGCGTCGGAAACGCGGTTTCTAAGCCACCTGTCCTCGCTGCAGGTGTGCGTGGAGGAGCGCGGCGGTGACGGCGACTGTGTTCGTGGCGACGGCAGCGTTCATGCGTGAGTATCTGGAGGAGAACTCTAACCACGTTTCTCAGCTTGCTGCACACGTTTGGTTGTGATTTTGTGCTGGGAGGTGTCGGTAGGTCACCTGGTTGAGCGGCCGCGTGCACGGACGCCGGGCCGGGTTCCAGTCCAGCGGTGGCTCTCTGCCGCCTTCCTTAACCCCTCCCACTCTCGTTTCTAGTCAATGATCCTAACATGAAATGAATGACTAAGTGGTAGATGTCAGGATTTGACGTGTTAAAGACGATGTCAGGTTTTGTTGAGCCGTTGGTTGTTGCGGTCTCTTTCAGTCCTGACGAAGTCGGGGCCGATGGGCGGGTGGAGGAGAGCGAAGACGGAGGTGAGTCTGACATTCAACTCGCTTCACGTCCTCGGCCTGCAGGTGATGAAGTACAGCAGGAGTGACCGGCTCTCTGTTTCAGGACATCACATCGAGAAACGAGTGAGCAGAAAAGCTCCAGGGACGCTTCTGCGTGGACGACCGGAGGAGAGACGAAAGAAGAGGTCTGGCGGGAAATGTGTGGTGTTTAGGTCACTTCCTGTTGCATGCGAGTCTGTAACGACGTCCGGAGCTCTGGAGGTATTTAACAGCAGCAGCAGCCGAAGTGCGTCAAATAAAAGATAAGACAAAGGTCAAACTGAGTCGTTAAAAATAACGAGACTTCTCACCAGCACCGTGACTAGAAACGCTTATAAACGCTTATAAACGCTGCGACGTTGTTAAAATGCCGAAGGAGCTCGGTAACACAGAGGCACAGTTACCGTAGTTTAGCAGCAAAATCTCAAATGTACCCAAGTGTCTCTTGTTCCTGCCTGAACTTGGCTGTTTGAAAGTGTCCGAAGTGACCAAACGCCAGACTGAGTCTGGAAAACAAATTCAGCTTCAGGAGGGGGTTCTCACTTCTTTCTTTAAAAAATAAGAGCTGTGACTTGTTCTAAATTAAATGCACAATTATGAGGTGGAATTTGTGACTGAGGGGATAAACGTGCAGGGGGATGTTTCAAAATAAGAGCCAGAAATGCAGCACAAATAATTTTTACTTTGGAGCTGCACCAGCTTGAATTTTATTATGAAATCCTAATTTCACATATTTCACATGACTGACAGTTCAGTGGGTGGGGCCATTGCTAGTTCTGATGTTGGCCTGCAATCAGCTGATTAGGAGATGTAATGGAGAACAGTAAGAGTCCTAGAACTGAGCCCTGAGGAGCCTCTGTGAAGGTTCATGCATTTCAAGCTCTTATTTTGAAAAAATCTGTCTGTGAAAGCAATAAATCCAGAAAATGGAAAACTCAACTTTTATTTAACTTCCATGTTTGTGGGAGAAAATCTCAAAAGTCACAATAAAACTGAAAACAATCTTCTGACATTCCCATTGAAGAAAAAAAAGCTTTAACATAGAAAAAGAAGGGCAGAAAATCAAGTACTATACAGCTTTATGTGGCTTTGACCTCATAAAGCTTTATAAAATTTTTCATGTTTGGGCCGACAGCTCAGCTCTTCCGGTGTTTGTTTTTGAATAAAAAAAAAAACACAAAAACGTTGTGCATTTCCAGCATAGAAATCTGTAACTGTTGGTGTTCCAGATCGTCTGAAACCTTCAGGAGAAGGTTCTGATGGTCCTGCTGCATTGGGATCTTTCGGGTCACTTTAAGCTGGATTTAATTTCACCTCCGGTTTCTGAGTCGTTAGCCGCTGACAGAAACACGAGTTTACAGTTTTAACGTTACCAGATCTGTAGCATCAAGAAGATTTGACTTAAAAGTGCCAAATATGTTCAGACATATCAGGTAAACATTGGGTCACACGTGCTTTTTAAATGAGCAAAAAAATGTCTCGTGATTGTATTTTTAATTCTCTGCTTGATTTTTGTATTCAAAGCTGCACTTGCTAACATTTATTAACTAATAATGAGCTGAGATTCAGCGAAATGTTTATTGTGCATCATGTTAAAGAAACTCAATACCACCTCTGACCACAGGGGGGCGCGTCACTCTCCCACTCCCGAGGACAGTATTGTCGCGCCACTTGCTGACATTCTGCCCCCGTGTGGCCAGAAGTGGCGTTACTACACGGAGTTGCTATGAAGCCGTGGTTTCTAGTGTGAACTCTCCGGGCTTCTGCAGCGGCTTTCAGGAGCTGGAGACCAAACAGACGAAGCGTCGGGTTTATAAAGCTGCCGCCACCTGGCGGCTCCGGTCCGTCAACGCAGCTTTTAAGGGATTTAAGTTCAAAGTGGCTGTAAAAGTTTAAAAAATGTACTCAAAAGATGAAAGATGGGAAAACCTTAAAACAAAATTACATGAGAGGGCTGGTATGTGTTAAACTTCACCTTCAGAGCTGCAGATTCTCTGAGAAGCTCTGAGCGTTTTTTATTATTAATATTTTTTGTATTGACTGCACTTGTTTCCGTAGTTGATGTGAGACTCTTCAGGTGATGGCACTTATTATTTCTGGGTTTTTTTATATATGAACTGTTCTGGAAACTGTAAAACTGAATCTTAAACTAAATGCAGCATCAAGTCTTTAAATTTTAAACAAACAAATTATGAAATCTTTGTGAGTCTGATTTTAATTAGTTTTAATTTTAATTAACCAACAGTAAAATCAGGAGTGGCTGGACTTTGAAGCTGCTGTTTTAAGATTCAAACGTTACCGTTTCTAGTTTTCTACTGAAAGTGTTTGAACTGAATGTTTATGAGCCATTAAACCCATTTATGAAGACAAACTCTACGTTTCTATTTGTTCTCATTTAAGCAACGGTTCTTTAGAGGATGTCCTAGTTCCTCTGTGAATGTAACTTCTACTTTGCATTTCTTCATATTCAGGTCTGTAAAAGTCTGAACGGCCGTCTCAAAGTTTTGAAGCGAATGTCGTCTCATTTCAGATATTTGAACGTTGAAAATTGGAGCCTTAAATTGGCACCACAGACTTTGGTTCTTGGTAAAATTTCAGTTTGATTTTCATTTGAGGGAATATTTGCTCACTTGGAGGAGTCGTCGTTCTCCCTGTGACGCTCTACTGCCTCCCGGTGACCCGCTGGGACAACTGCATCGGTTTAACGTCAGAACCACAGTGGACATCATGGGTCTACAAGGCCAGTAGGACGCAAAGTATTTACGGAGGACAAACTGAGTGACTGAGCAGTAAACCTCCCATCCATCAACTCCTGCTTCTCCAAGTTGGGCTCACAGGTACCGCCGTCTAAGCAAATAGGCCAAAACCGCCGTCTGTCCAGGCGCCTCCGCCAGCCCTTCGTTCCCAGGTCAGCTGACACTCCTGGATCTGTGTCCTGGATCTACCTCGATCCTGGATGGGACCAAGAGACAACGATCCAACTTCTGGAATTAATCCATCCAGGACAAATTAAATACTGTGGTTCACCACTAGGGTCCGGATCCAGACCTGGACTTCCTCTACAGACCAGTAGGGTCCGGATCCAGACCTGCACTTCCTCTACGGACCACTAGGGTCCGGATCCAGACCTGCATTCCTCTACAGAGCAGTAGGGTCCGGATCCAGACCTGCACTTCCTCTACAGACCAGTAGGGTCCGGATCTAGACCTGCACTTCCTCTACGGACCACTAGGGTCCAAATCCAGACCTGCACTTCCTCTACGGACCACTAGGGTCCGGATCCAGACCTGCACTTCCTCTACGGACCACTAGGGTCCGGATCCAGACCTGCACTTCCTCTACAGACCACTAGGGTCCGGATCCAGACCTGCACTTCCTCTACGGACCACTAGGGTCCAGATCCAGACCTGCATTCCTCTACGGACCTGTAGGGTCCGGATCCAGACCTGCACTTCCTCTACGGACCTGTAGGGTCCGGATCCAGACCTGCACTTCCTCTACTGACCACTAGGGTCCGGATCCAGACCTGCACCTCCTCTACGGACCACTAGGGTCCGGATCCAGACCTGCACTTCCTCTATGGACCACTAGGGTCCAGATCCAGACCTGCACTTCCTCTACGGACCACTAGGGTCCGGATCCAGACCTGCACTTCCTCTACGGACCACTAGGGTCCGGATCTAGACCTGCACTTCCTCTACGGACCACTAGGGTCCAGATCCAGACCTGCACTTCCTCTACGGACCACTAGGGTCCGGATCCAGACCTGCACTTCCTCTATGGACCACTAGGGTCCAGATCCAGACCTGCACTTCCTCTACGGACCACTAGGGTCCGGATCCAGACCTGCACTTCCTCTACGGACCACTAGGGTCCGGATCCAGACCTGCACTTCCTCTACGGACCACTAGGGTCCGGATCCAGACCTGCATTCCTCTACGGACCTGTAGGGTCCGGATCCAGACCTGCACTTCCTCTACGGACCACTAGGGTCCGGATCCAGACCTGCACTTCCTCTACGGACCACTAGGGTCCGGATCCAGACCTGCACTTCCTCTACGGACCACTAGGGTCCGGATCCAGACCTGCATTCCTCTACAGAGCAGTAGGGTCCGGATCCAGACCTGCACTTCCTCTACAGACCAGTAGGGTCCGGATCTAGACCTGCACTTCCTCTACGGACCACTAGGGTCCAAATCCAGACCTGCACTTCCTCTACGGACCACTAGGGTCCGGATCCAGACCTGCACTTCCTCTACAGACCACTAGGGTCCGGATCCAGACCTGCACTTCCTCTACGGACCACTAGGGTCCAGATCCAGACCTGCATTCCTCTACGGACCTGTAGGGTCCGGATCCAGACCTGCACTTCCTCTACGGACCACTAGGGTCCGGATCCAGACCTGGACTTCCTCTACGGACCACTAGGGTCTGGGTCCAGTTTTGGTCTCCGTATGTTAGTTCACATCCACGACAACTGTTTGGAGATGAGTTATTTATTTGTTTGTTTCTGTTCTGCATCAGAATCAATTACATCAAAGCATCCGTTTATGTGTAACTGAAGGTTTTGCTTCTGGCGTCGTCATCAGAGCTACATTTGAATCCGGAGATCCTGCCGTGAAAAACCTGGTGCAGACATTCGTCCCAACTGTGCCGGAGGATCTCTCCAAGTGGACCGGAAGTAACCCAGGAGCATGGACGGGGTTAAGACGAGCACCAGAGGAAGAGCCGGGGTTGGACTGGAGATGAAGTCGGAGATGGTTCAGACACATGATGAGGAGGAATGCCGGAGACGGTGCTGCCAGGGAGGAGGAAGAGCGGACATGGACACGTGGAGTTGGAGTGACAGACGAAGATACAGAAGACGGAGACAGATGATCTGCTGTGGAGACGCCCGAAAGAAGGAGCTTAAAGGTTTATTTGACTTTTGTTCTTTACCTTTTATTTCTTTGGGCTCTCCTGATGTCCTAGTTCTTCTTGATTCAGAGGGTTTTTTTAGCATCAAAGATTTTTGGACGTGTAGTTTTCATCAACTCCTGAAGCTGGCGGTCGTCATAATGACTGATCTAACCAGCTGGACCTGCTGCTGTCTGAAGTCTCCAGCAGGGACCGCCGGTCCTGGTTTAGGAACGTTTCCCAGATGTTTCACCATCACACACAAATACTTTTACTCCTTAGTCCTGGAGTTTGTTATATTTATTGGTGGCACATTGTGCCTTCACCGTGCTGCTGCTCCATCATCCACCCACCAACCCATCCATCCATCCATCCATCCATCCATCCATCCTCCACCCACCCATCATCCACCCATCAATCATCCGTCCATCACCCATCCATCCATCATCCACCCACCCACCCATCATCCGTCCATCACCCACCCATCAATCATCCGTCCATCATCCACCCACCCACCCATCAATCATCCGTCCATCACCCATCCATCCACCCATCCATCCACCCATCCATCCATCATCCACCCACCAACCCATCCATCCATCCATCATCCACCCATCAATCATCCGTCCATCACCCATCCATCCATCATCCACCCACCCACCCATCCTCCACCCATCGATCATCCGTCCATCACCCACCCATCAATCACCCACCCATCAATCATCCGTCCATCATCCACCCACCCACCTATCAATCATCCGTCCATCACCCATCCATCCATCATCCACCCACCAACCCATCCATCCATCCTCCACCCACCCATCAATCATCCGTCCATCACCCATCCATCCATCATCCACCCACCAACCCATCCATCCATCCTCCACCCACCCATCAATCATCCGTCCATCACCCATCCATCCATCCTCCACCCACCCATCAATCATCCGTCCATCCATCATCCGTCCATCCATAACCAGTAACAACCCCGCCCGGCCTGTGGAAACGCTGGTTCTCGCGGTGCTGCAGGATTATAATGTTTCTCCTAAAAACTGGAGTCTCTGCCCATGAAGCCGCTTGGAAGACGTCATCAAAGAGCCGACATTCCCTTCTATGGACAGAGAGGAGGAGTTACAGGCATCACGACAGCTCGGCGGCGAATCGTTTGTCTCCTTCGTGGACGGCGACGTGCCGCCGCAGGTGGGCACCAGATATGAATGTCTTGCCGCAATGCGAGCACTTGAACTGTTTGCAGTCCGTGTGGACGCTCATGTGGACCTTCAGCGATCCCGACTGTGCGAAGCGTTTGCCGCAGTGGACGCAGCCGTAGCGCTTCTCGCCGGTGTGGACGCTCTGGTGGCGTTTGAGGTTGCTGGAGTCAGAGAAGCGTTTGCCGCAGAGCGTGCAGACGAACGGCTTCTCGCCGGTGTGGACCCTCATGTGGGTCTTCAGGTTCTTGAGGCAAGCCAGAGTTTTACCGCAGAACGTGCAGCGATACAGCTTCCCGCCGGAGTCCTCTCTGCCACCCGGTTCCTGCGACCTCCACCTGTCCACACTGACGGAGGTGCCGTGACCTGCTGCCGCAGTCTGTTCCTGCACAGGAAGCTGCAGCTCGCCTGCGGGAGGTGGCGGCGCCCTCTGCTGTTGGTTGTGGAAGCCTGCAGGCTGCTCCACGTAAACCGAGACGATCCCGCCGGCGTCCAACGCTGACGAGCAGCCAGGATCTGCTCCCAGAGAAATCTGGGTAATTCGGGGGCCCCCCTCGACCTCAAACGCCAGATGCTCGTAACCGCCGCTCTCTGGCCTCTGACCGCCGGTGAGGACGTTGTGGGTGGAAGTGGAGCTGACCTCCCCGCTCATCCAGGACTTTGACGAGACGCCGCCTTCGTCATCGATGACTGCTGCGTCTTGTTGGACGAACGGCGATGACGCTTTTGTGTCCGTCATCTGTCCATCAGCAACGTGACAAAAACTCTCTGGAGACAGAAAACGACAGGAATCAAACCTGCGAGCTGGTTCACAACCACTAAATGCGATTTACCAAAGAGCCCGAGGACCGAGCTCCTGAAATAAGTGCCTTTTATCTGCTGCTGCGTGGCGTTAAAGCAGCACAAAGACGTTGACGTTTCAACTTCATTCGAAGGAGCTGGACTTGTTTTAGGAAGCGTCGCCGTTTCTTGTTCCTGCTGTTGGAAAACCAACTCTGGTTTGACTTTGGACTCCTGCTCGTCTAACAGCTGAATGGGCGGGAACCAGACCACGTCCCGATACGACCACATGATCAGAAATCAGGGCCAATCATGTGACGTCTGAATGATGGGGATTGGGTGGAAATGATCCGATCACACGGTTCATCTCTGCTCCACCATCGACTACACCGACAGCGTTTATCTGTGCTCACCTTCCGCCTCAGACCGCAACCAGGGCTCATCGTCCTCCACCTTGATCACCACGGCGGTCTCACCTGCGGGTGAGACCGTGGGCTGAAATGAAAGCAGACAGACGGGAAGCAGCAGGAGTCAGAGAGGAGGTGCAGCCATGTGAAAGACACGCCTTCTCTCCCTCCACTCACCATCAGCGGACTGGTCTCCCGTCCCGACTCCGACTCCGACGCCGGCGGACTCGGATCTCTGCAGCGGAGCGTCTGCTGCTTGGACAATCGGGACACCGCTGCTGCAGATGGAGAAGGTGAGTCCAGAAGAGATGTTCAAATTAAAGTCAAACCATTAGCTTTCTCTTATTCTTAAGTGGTTTTGTTTGAATGGTTTTAAACATAAACGTGTTTTAAATGTCTATTCTCTAAACAGCTGCAAGGTAATTATCTGTAATCATCCTACAATATAAAGACAATTAAATTAACTCTTACTTAAATCTTTAATTCAAATACAAATGGTAAATTGTTATAATAAGTGTTATTTAGTTCCACTATTGGCAACGTTTCCTAAATGATTTAACTTAGAACAGCAAAAACGCCTTTTGATTTTGCACGCAAATTACCTTTTACTTCCTAAATGTCTTCTATCAACATTTTTTGAAAGACTTTGCAAAAGAGGGAACTCCGATTTTCCCGTTACCTAAAATAGCTAACACGGGGTGGGCGTGTCCCAGGGCTGTTGGTTCCGCCCACTTGCAACATGGCTTCCAGCAGTGGGAGAATTAGAGGCTTAAAACTCATTCTTCTGGAAACCCGTGGATGACGTCACAGAGGGTTTGTCCAGTTCTCCATATAGTCTGTGCTTTCTACAGATTTAATTCTTTCATACAATCATTACGTATCCATCAAGTCCTTTTAACTTCACGCTGATCAAACAGATCGTATTTCTACGTGCAATTGTGCGTCATTCTGATCCTCGTGCAGATTTCCCACAGTCTGAGCGGTAAGTAAACGCCTCACGTTCTCTTTGTCGTTTGCGCGTTCTTGTTACCTGACGAGATCCCGGTCCCGGTCCCGATCCCGATCTTCTTCGGCTCGTGACCCGCCTGCAGGTGAACGCGGGGGCGTGCGCCCGCGTGCGGCAGCGGGCCGACCGCCGCTCGCAGCGCCGCGGCGCGGGCGGCCCGCAGCTCCGTGAGCCGCAGCTTCCTCCGCAGCGCCTCGTTCTCTTTGCGGCTCCGCGAGATCTCGAGCTGCAGCACCGCGTAGCCGCTGTCCACGAGCTCGCAGATCTCCGCCACCGCCGTGTTGGCCAGCACCTCCATGATGGAGGCGAGCTGCGCGTGGAAGGAGATAACCGGGGACATCTCTCGAACCCCGCCGCGTGCGCAACTGAGGAGCTGAGCCGCTCGAGACGGAATAACGCGACCGAAACCCGCCGCCTCGGCTGGTGTTGTGTTTTCGGTCTCGAGACCCAAACTAGGAAGTGATGCTGGGTTCGCTGGCCTCCAAGTCTGCGCATGCGTACAAGGCGTGTTCCCCTGAAACTAAAATCGCCAACAAACAAGAAAATCCGACTTTAAATGCTTTATTTCCCCTGAATCCTTACATAAATTCAGATGTTTCCATTAGTTGCTTTTTTTTTCTTTTTTGCAATTATTGTCTCTACTAGTGTTTTTGTTGTCAGTTTCCCTGATAAACAGTCTTTGGCCCACATCTGCGGGTTTCTTTGGCCCACAGTTGGCCCACATCTGCGGGTTTCTTTGGCCCGCAGTTGGCCCTTATTCGCGGGTTTCTTTGGCCCGCAGTTGGCCCTCATTCGCGGGTTTCTTTGGCCCGCAGTTGGCCCACATTCGCGGGTTTCTTTGGCCCGCAGTTGGCCCACATTCGCGGGTTTCTTTGGCCCACATCTGGTTTTTGGCGGCTCTGACTCGGGGTGAGTGAGGCTACTTAAACTCACCCACATATCCATCAGACATTGACCACATCTTTATTTTCTGAGGTCTTTGGAGCCACTCGTGGCCCTCACAACACTTGCCAGACCCACTATCAAAAATCTGGCCCACATCTGGCTCAAACAACACATGCCAAGACCAAGTTGATCCAGGTCCACCCTCGGCCACATGGGTATTGTTTGTGCTGCCATAAGTACTCGGACCAGGTCTATATGTTTGTTGTCTGGGTTGGTGTCATTTATCTTCTCTGTAGATTTTTGTTTCATTAACACTTACTGGAATTGTGCAAAATAGAAATATTGCAAAAAAAAATCCTGTAAAGGAAACACCTAGAATTTGACAAACTTGGTTCGTTGCTTAGGTTCAGCAACGTTATGTCTGAAATAACCATCATTCCTTTATTTTTGTTTTTTCAATTTTCGGGAGCCAGAGGTCCACATTTGTGGATAAGGTGACGCGTTTGGGCCAAAAAACATTTTAGTTTTGTAATTATTTTAGAAAATCTTCGGATACAAAGACGAGATGAACAAAGCAGCTTCAACAATCACCACCTTCAGAGAAGGAAATGACTGGAACAAGTTTATTTCAGAGGATGTTTTACTGCACAAACAGAAACAATAAACCAGCTGTGGCTCCGTTCACGCGAATCTTACACAGCCGATCATGTCCCGATGTCCTGGACTCGTTGTCTGGGACCCTCGTTTGTAATAATCACAGAGGACGTCTGTGACGTTAATCCAGAGCCAATGTCTGTGAATTCTAAAGGAAAAATCCCCCACAAACTATCAAACGCTGAGGTCATGACATCAGTTCAATCCTGTACGAATGCACATGTCCGTAATTCAGTAAAACTTCATTTAGTTGCTTTTTCTGGCAGCTGCAGTGGATAAAGTGACATTTGGGAATAAAAATAAAGACATGAGTCAACATTAAGCTTCACGTGGAGACAAGAACCAGCAGAGGACAACGATGAGATGAAGACGTTCGGATGAAGGTGAAGACTTTCTTCATCTTACTGACGAGTCTTAAAACGGCCCTGAAACTTCTAACAAATGCAGAGAACCTGCAAAGATCTAGAGTTGAGTGTTATGTTAAAAAAGAAAAAGAGCAGCAGACATCAGAATGTGAGAAACTGGAATCATAAAAGGCGTGTTGCATGAAGATTGATTAAAGTGATTGTTAAAACTATAAAAAGAATTAAATGACAGTAATCTTTGCCTCCAGCCACGGCGAGGAACAACAGGTTCCTCTGCAGAAGGTCCTCTGCGCTCACGCGTCGGGGTGGGACTTCTTCATGTGGAGCGTCAGGCTGTATTTGACGATGAAGCTCTTGGAGCAGAGGCTGCAGGTGAACGGACGCGTGCCCGTGTGAATGTTCAAGTGCGACTTCAGGTGGGCCGACTGCGTGAACTTCTTGCCACACTGGTCGCAGCTGAACGGCCGCTCGCCCGTGTGGATCCTCATGTGGACGTCCAGGCTCTGCGCGCTGGCGTACGTCTTGTTGCAGATGGAGCATATGAAGCGCTTTCTGTGGGAGGCGGCGTTCAGCTGCCTGGCGGTCAGCTGGGACCCGCCCGGCTGCTCCGCGTAGAGCTCGAAGTTCATGGCGTTGCCGTCGTCTTCGTACTCGATCGAGGAGCTCCTGCTGTCGGACAGCTGGCAGTCTGTGGAGCCGGAGATGCTGACCAGCTTCAGCCCGAAAGCATCGTCGTCCATCTGCTGAGTCTGCAGGAACTGAGGGAAGGTCAGTTTCGCTGGACCTTTGGACTGCTTGGTCCAGGAAGAGTCGAGGCTCGGGTCCAGCTCTGCTCTGTTCGACGGAGACTGGGCCTCCATCGCGGCGCTGCTGCTGAAGTACGGCTGCCGGCTGGCGCTGGAGGGACCCGGAGAACACTCCTGGACCAGCTGAACGTCAGGGTCCATTTGATTGGCCTCCATCTGGACCTCCTCACCGCGAGGGGGGTCCAGCATGTAGATGGTCACCGTGCTCTGCGTCCCAGCGGCGGATGTTTTCATGGCCAACTGCTCAGACGACGCAGACTTTTCAGCTTCTTCGTTTCCACGACTGCGTCTCCTCCTCCGCCGGCCGATCGCAGTGGACGCGGCCCCGTCTCTGACTGCAGACGCTCCATCGGCAGGTCCGACAGCTGGAAGAAGAGACAAAAATGCAGAGACAAATCTGTTTATGCTCTTCTGCAGGCGGGATGAAGCCTCTCCGTGGTGGATTTGCATCATCTCGTGAGGAATCTCAAGTGTAGTGCGACGCCGTAGACTCAGACGTACAATATTGTCGGTATTCACTAAGTCGCGTCGAAGTGTAACATCGGACGTTTGCAACACAAAGACCTGGAGCTGGACTCGGGGAACCTGGACTCTACCGTCACTGTCTCCGCTAAAATCCCTCGGGCTGCTCAAACGGAGAGATTGGCTCCTCTCCGAACGCCATCAGGGAGGAAAACGGTAATGTCAACATTCCTCAGTGCTCACCAGCAACGTTACGTTTACTTTCTGTTTTTCTCCCAACTTTTTCATTTAACGGTTTTACTATTATCATCATTAGGTTTCATTGTTGCTGCTGGAGGTTGCACATTTCCCCCCAAGATGAGCGAAGCATCCGTCTATCCAGACACCTGTTAGATTCATGTCATAGCCGTAGAAAACTCCTCCCTAAAAGTAAATAAGTGATCTCTCACAACACCAGGTTTCCAGGATCAACGTTTGGTGAAATAAAGTTTTTTTCTTCAGCATGAAAGCAGCTATTATAATGTAAATATGTGATATTAAAATCAACTGCTCCTCACATAAATATAGTAGTATAAAAAAGACAAAGTCTCCTGAAATAAATGTAGCATCAGAAAAAGGATTTTTCAAATTAAATATATAAATTCTACAAAATAAAAGCCTGCTTAAAAGAATAAATGTGGCATTAGAAAATGTCTTTTTAATTAAATACATGTATAATTACAGAATAATATCTTTTTTTTTTTTTTTTTTTTTTTTTTTTGCCCTTGGGCAAACAAGGGCAAAAAAAAAAAAAAAAAAAAAAAATAATATCTTTTTAAACACATATTTTTTTAACAAAATAAAAGCATTTTATGAACAAATTGTTATTAATGAATAAAATGCTTCCTTAAGCTGCGTCGTTAAAATAAAGCCTCTTTGATTAAATGTGCTATTAGAAAATAACCTAAATAAAAAAAAAATATTTAAACTTTTTTTTCTGATTAATGAATCTGAATTATTTCAAATTGACAAAAACAATAAAAAAAACTTTACTTTGTATTTTAGAAAACAAGCTCTGCTCTTGTTGACAAAACAAATGTTTTTAACTAAAAGAAGAAAAATGTTGCACTTTGCTTTAGTGATTTTTTTGAAAAGTTGTGAGTTTGATAAGAATGTTGCGTCATTAAAAAGCGGTTATATGTTGAAATAAATGTGTCAGTTAAGTCACAACTACGTCTTTCAATCGCAAATTAAAAAACAAAACAAAAAAAAAAGTGTCACTGACATTAACGTGACATTAATGCTCAAATCCCAGATGCTTTCCAAATTCAGGAAAAACGTTGACCGTTTCTACGTCCACGAACTCAAACAAGCCGAGAGTTCACGTTCAGCCTTTTTTTTTCAAAGATTTTTATTGACCACATGTCAGAGTGGTTTAAGTTATTAATCCATAAAAGAGCCTTCCAATTCTTAGGGACAAAGGTTGTTTAAACTCACCTTCGTCTGTGGCGTCGTTGCTGTCAGAGTCTTCGTCTTTGATCAGCACCACGTCAAGAACCTGCAGACGCCACAAAACACCGGCACTAAAATCACACAGTATTTAAACCAAACATCCAAAGCATCACTGTAATTATCTGTACGTACACGTCTACTACAGGGTACGGGTTAATTTTTATTTATAATTTTTGAAGTGACCTAGTGCGCCCGCCCCCCCCCTCGTGCCGGGCGCCGCCTCACACTCGCTCTTGTTCCCAGAGCTTTTATGATTTTCAGAAGGTTCTGCGACACCACAGACCCCGATCAGAGTAGAATTATTCAACTATTCAACCGATCTTTATTGACTCAGTTTTTCTCATCATGTTGCATTTACTGAACATGAGAAGCGGGAAGCGCAAAGCTGGGACACTGACTTTGAAGCTCGCAGAAGATATACATTTAGTGATTTTTTTTTTTAATATAAAAATCACGAGTCTATTTTTTTATAGGCTAAAATTTAATCACCTTGTGCATCTAAGACATTTTTACCTCTTTTCCAAATACAAAGTCAATTTCAAAACAACTGAACTTTATCCCTCACATTAAGTTATTAGAACTACGGCGGGCTGCTACGTACACTTATAACATAATAATTACTTTTTTTTTTTTTTTTACAAGATTCACTCTGTCATAACCCATAAATACGGGTAATCTATCAGAAGGGCTGAGAGGAACCGCCCCCTAAAACCGGCAGCTTTGATCAGAGATGTAAACACACGGAGCAGTTGTACTTTATCCGTCCGCCTTGGAAGGGTCCAAAGTGTCTGCTTTATAGCCTTCCGCGGACAGCCCCGTTTACCTCGTCCCGCTCCTCTGCGGCGGCCCTCCGCTCCTCTGCGGCCGCGGCACCGGGTTCACCTCGGTCCCCATCCCGCTGCTGCTGCGGACCTTCCAACGCCACCTCGGTTACCGTCTCCGTCGCCTGCGCCTCGCCGCTTCCGCGGACCACGATGGACTCGATGAGGTGCAGCTTCTTCCTCAGGTCCTCGTTTTCCCGGTGGCTCCGGGAGACCTCCATCTGCAGCACCGCGTAGCCCTCGTGCACCACCTCGCAGATCTCCGCCACCGCCGCTTTGGTAAGAGCTCCCATGATGATGGACAGCTGCTCGTGGAGAGCTCTGTTGTTTAAAACCGACATCCCGCCGCCCGGTGGGGAACCAGGACCGAACCGAAACTCCTTCCAACGGACCACACGAGCCGGAGGTGGCCTCGGAAACGGCTGGCGACGAACACGGACGGTTTCCAGACTTCAGAGAGTTGAGGAACCACAGCAGAACAATGGCGTTGTCCATGACGTCACTTCCAAACATACATTTCAAAATAAGAGCTTTTTATTGTTAAACAGCAATAATGACGCTGCCGCGACGACACTCGAGATTTTAAGATAAAATCTTATTATAGTGAAATCAATAAAAAAAAAGAACTACCATAACATAACTAAAAAAAGGAAAAAAATAAAAGAGTTTGTTGTTGTGAAAAAACGGGGAGAAAAAGAACATAATGGAGCTGCTTTTGGCTTCACTTCCCAGGTAAAACTATTTTAAAATAAGGGTTGTTCTCAGTATAAGTACTTGTCTGCATTCGTGTTTTGTTTATTTGTTAAATCATCTGCTGCAATCAAAAGTCGGTTCCAGTTCTGAGAAGTCCACTTCTCGTCTAGTACGGTAGAGATCCTTGGATCGGTTCTTGTGCCGTCCACTTTATCGAGGAGGCTTCCACTGACGACTTGTAGACTTCTAGCACCTACAATCTAACTTCCAGATTGAGGCCAACATGGAACTAAGAAAAGGTGCAGTTCATGGCCCCACCACTGGGGACCGGTCCCAGAAGGGAGTCGGTTCCCACTGACCAGAAACTGACATACTTAGTCTGGTTCAAAAACAGCCTTGACCTCCATCCATGACAACTGTACAGCTACGACGTATTTTTGATTGGCAGCTGGCTTAGCCAGTGGCGAGCTGTCATCACTTCCCCCCGTCACGCTACAAGCTCAGCCAATCAAGCGACGGTGTGTTTGAGTCCAGTGTCGCCTCAAGACGGTGGTGACTTCGATGTTTAAAAGATATAATCCGTGTTTACCAGCAGCTCCACAGCTCCTCCGGTGTGAAGAAGCTGGTAGCCACGGCTAACGTTGATTGACATACGGTGGGCGTGTCCCAGATGGTTTTCGAGGCCTGTTTGTTCCGCCCATTTGCGTGATGGCACCGCCCAGTAACAGAAAAAAGAGGCTTTAAAAGCGCTTGTCATAAAAGCTGCAGGTGAGGGTTTGTGCACCTGTAACAGGAAGAAAAGTTCAGCAACGGGGCAAAACGTATCTAGTCACAGTCAATTGTTTTATATTGGATTTATATTTATATGCAGCTTCCCCTCGGAGATCAATAAAGTATTTCTGACTCTGATTTATGTGAAACAATGATCATAAATAACCAGATTTCCCTGTTAATAAGGCTTTTTATCTGTTCGTTAGGCAAGTTTGTTTCCACAGTCAGCTCCACGGGCCTATCGTAACTTCAGATTTTTAAATAACAAACCGACGGGTTTGTGTACCTGATGTTCCGCTGAAGGTCCTGTCTGATCCAGCAGACAAAGAATGATTTCAAAACAACCTTGTGGTGAAGTCAACATACTCCACAGGACCCGGATGAGAGAGTTCAGGCATCAGATCAGGACACTTGGATGCATCCAACGGGAGTTGTTTTGAACATCCCCAGCTCGGAGCAGACCCGGGACTCGCTGGACAGATGAAACTTCCCAATGTCTCCTGGAGGATCTGTTGGTGGAAACCACGTGTGTGGCTCTGTGGTTTTCCTCATAAAAACGTTTCTGTAACTCACGACGATTTCATTTCTAATGTAATCAGTTCATTTCTCATGATTTAATTTTCTATTCAGTGGTTTTAAAGTCTCTTTTGGGTTGATTTTTACTTGATTTGATCTTAGTTTTAGTCCTGCCTTTTGACAAAAAGGATCAAATCTAATCATTTAGATTTTGACTTATTTTTCCTGGTGTTTGGTTCTCTCATAGTTTACTTTTATAAATTATACCATTGTTATGTAATAAGGAAAAAACAAAAAAAACGAGTAAGAGACTTAATCTTATTAAAAGACTGACAGTGGCTATGACATAAATGATATAAAAATAGACAATATAGGAATGGGTTCAGGTATTTAGGTTTTTCTATAGTTTTATTTATGAAGGGACTTTTATCACAAACTAATGACTCTGCACTGAGGACAACGTCCAGGAACTGGAGACAACATTTTATTTTCAAATGTGCTGCAACTGCATCCACATCCTCGTGTTTCTGTTTATGACAGGAAAGTCGTTGCCAAACCCTCGATGACCGGAAAGCGAACCACGTCACTTTTAAGAGCTGGACCGGGTCTGGATCCGGTTCAGGTGATGTTTGTTTTAAAGAAGACGGCAGATCAGATGGTTAAATTACGAGAGGCCTTAAAAAGTTACAGAAGTCAGTCCCTGATCAGTCTTGAATTAAAATCGATGTCTTTGACTTAAAAAATAAATAAATGAAAGAATCTGATGCCGAGTTCAGTTCAGGCCGGGGTCCGGCCTTGGCCCGGTGGTCAGGCCTCGAACCGCAGGTCCGGCCTCGAACCGGAGGTCCGGCCTCGTCGGAGTTAAAGCGGAGCGGCTATCTGCTCGGTGTGGTGTTTCTGCTGGTGGATCCTCAGGTTCTGCTTCCCGGCGAACCTTTTCCCGCAGTGCTGGCAGGCGAACGGCCGCTCCCCGGTGTGGACGCTCTGGTGCGTCTTCAGGTGGCCCGACTGCGTGAAGCGCTTCCCGCACTGAGCGCAGCTGTACGGCCGCTCGCCGGTGTGAACGCGAACGTGCGTCTCCAGACTCCGGGAGGACGTGAAACATTTACCGCAGTAGCTGCAGGCAAAGCGCTTGTCCCTGCAGTACCTGTTGAGGTCCAGAGAGTCCAGTCGGGGTCTGCCGAGGGCGAGCAGAGCTGGCCGATGGGGTACAGGCGGCATGTTTGGCAGACCCTGGTTGGTCCACGAGGAGCCCAGATCCAGCTCAGTGTCATAGGGGAGCGAGCAGATCTGGGTCGAGCCCTGGTTCAGTTCAGAGGTCCCAGGAAGCGAGGCAGGACTTCCTCCTGACCTGAGCAGGAACTGCCTCCTGGTCTGGGCCACAGACGCGGCGCTGCAGTCCAAGTCTGCGGCCAGGTCATACACGTCTGTAGAGGCGTTTTCAGCAGCTCCTGTTGGTCCCGGAGAGCCCGGCGCACTGTAGGACCCCATTCTCTCCGACAGTCCGGTACTGTTGTGGTCCCACGAGTGCATGTCGCCGTCTGACGCCGTGATCTTCATCCCAGAAGGCCCCTCTTCACTGTCGTCGTCCTCTGACGGCGGCACAGAACCTTGAAAGGAGACGACAAACGTTGCTTTGTCATTGTTATCTGATCTTTTACTGTAAGTAGCGCGTGCCAACGGTAGTAACTATGGAAACCATGACGAGGATCAACAGGTGCATTTTTGTCAACAAGGCTGACCCTGCACCGACAGCTGTATGTAAATGATGCCTCATGTGTCGTGTGGAAACGACGCTGATGGGACCACGTTGCCATGGCTGCAGCTGCTGACTGCCGGCTCCTCTCACACAGGACGGAAACACGGCGGAATCACGTCTCACATATTTTGTAAAGCGTCACATTAAATATTGAAAATCTTGCCATGCTTGCTCGGAAACCGCAGGACGGCTGTGGACATTTATTTAGAGCTCCTGTCACTTTACTTCGCCCGTCAGCGGTTTTAAAATCCCCTGGGAGGGACTAACGCCCTGATCTGTCCCTCAGATCTCAACTGACTGGCAAATTGATGCAGAAAAGAGTTCATTTCCAGGGGTTCACCTACGTTTTCTTCCCAGGGGTTTTGCTGGTTCGTGGTCCAGCGTTTTACAGTCGTCGTTCAGGAACAGCTCGTCAGCAGTGAGGTCGTTGATCACTTCCTCTTTGTCCTCTTTGATCACAACGACCTCCTGAACCTCCTGATCACGTCTGATTGGCTCCTCTGCAGCTGCTGTCGGAGGATCCTGAGGAGACGACAGAGAAATTCACAACCGCACTTTCACTCTCAGGACTGCTGTTGCGACGCCTACATTCCCCACATCCGAGTTACTCGTCGTGGACGGTTGTCGCGTTTGTGAGCTGTGAGCTGCTTGTGGTCTCACCGCTGTCGTGGCAGGAGCGACCTCGGCGGTCGCCTCCAGCACCAGGAGCCGTCTGCATCCCCTCGGGTTGGACGTTTTCGACTGTTTGGGTCCAACTGGGAAGGCAGAGAAACTGTTACAAAAGCTGCAGGTTATTATCATGCAGGGTCTTTACGGGGGTTCTGGGTGGGTTCCGGGGTTCTCTGTAGTTCACGAGCACAAACACCCTTCACTCATAGCTCATCATAACTTATTTCCACATCAGCTTTTTCATTCTGGAAATATGAGCAAGTGCCACAGTCCAACTTCTAGGTGGAAGTGGGAAGCGCTGCAGTTCCCCGACTGGCCACCAGGGGTGGCTCGGACCCGGTGGGGGACCTCACAGAAGGTTCGTCCAGTTCTTACGGTTTATGAAAGTAAGCAGTGGGATCGATCTGGTTTTGTGTAATAGATCCTGACTGATTCAAATCGCTGCAGCTGAAAGTCAACAATGACCACTAAATGTATATTAATGTCAGAAAACTGCTGACAGAATTTAAGCCATTTAGTGACACTTTTCTTTGCACTATTTTGTACAATTATTATATGTAAAGCCTGTCTATTTTGTCCACGATTTCCCACTTTTGTCGTTATGGAATATTTACTACATTTCGTTAACTAAGAGACAACAACTGTGTGTAAAGAACTCCTCGTATGTGCCTAAATACTGAATGAACCCGATTCGGACTCTTTTCTCGTGAACTTTGGCGTTTCTTTGGAGACAACACGGACAGACAGCAGATGATCGTGTCAAGCAGCTTCCCACCACCATCATCACCTCGGACACGGAGACTCACACACGAACCCACCGGCCGTGAAGTCCATCAGCCCCGCGTCCTGCTCGTCTCCCACCGGCCCGCCTCCGTCCAACAGCCCCGAGTCCCCCCGGTGGCCCCGGGCGATGATGGACTCGATGAGCGTCAACTTCCTCCGCAGCGCCTCGTTCTCCTTGTGGCTGCGGGAGATCTCCATCTGCAGGACGGCGTAGCTGTCGTCCACCAGCCCGCAGATTTCCGCCACCGCCGCTTTAGCCAGCGCCTCCATGATGGACGTCAGCTGAGAGTGAAAAGCTCTGTAACTGGTCATCGCGACGCTTACAACAACCTCCGAACGAGCGCCAGCAGCCACAGTAAACCGGAGGGAAAGCGGCGAGGCGGACTCGCTTGACTCCTCTTTGGACCGAGCAGCGGGTCACCTGCCGGGAAGAAAACCGACAGAGCTGCGGATCACAGTCGTCGTTCAGACGATCCGTTGTTGCCTCCTCGGGTTCGGAACTTCCGCGAGACACGTTTCAAAATAAACGTTGGAGGGGGACGTTTGCGAGGTGCTGTGTTCAGGACAACTCGTAAAAACCTACTTCCACATTACTTTACTATTTAATCATAGTTATTATGATAAGGATCATGAAATTGTGATGATGATGACGATGACGATGATGCAAAATAAAGCATAAACAGCCTAAGTATTTTCCTTTCTTCCCAGACATATAGGAGAACTACTGCCAAGATCACAGATTTTATCGCACTAGAGTTGATAATATGAGAAATAATAACTGCACCGGGCTGTTGGAATTCTGTAATCTTCACAAGTGCTAAGATAAATATTTTACTTGATTTTCATTTTAATTAAATACATGCATTTGTGCTGAGCATATGTTTTCAACAAGGATGTACCATTTAATAAAAAATTATTAATTCAGTTAATTTGTAGTGTCAATTCAAATTAAAGCTCATCTCATGGCACTTTACACAGATTCCCAATGAAGATGTGATTAAAGTGAAAAGTAACAGCCCAAGTATGGAACCAGGACCAGACTAGAGCAGCTGGTCTTCAACACAGCTTCATCCTGGATCTGCTGCTGTAGACCTGCTGCAGGGGGACCCCAGCATGATCCACTGAGTGGTGTCCCTCACCTCCTAGTTTTTCTTTGCCTTCCCTGTCTCTTCTTCACCTCAATCCTCAGTTATTAATAATAAGTATCTCATATTTGTGGTCCATTGTTCTTGTAGTTTGTTGTGCTGGTCTGGCCCTTCTTTTCCTCTTCTGTGCATGTCCTGGAGACCAGAACCTCAGGAGCTGCTTGCTGACCTGCAGTCCCACCTCTGACTATCCCAGTGTCTGCCTTCACCTGTTTGTGTAGATGTCTCAGTTGGATATCTGCTCACATCCTGACCTGCATTCCTGGTCTATGTGGATCACCAACTATCCATATATCACATATATACACAGAAGTCTTAGTTCTGCTGCTGATAGATAAGTATACCATTATATCCTGTCTCGTACCTTCGACGGTGTGTCTGTCTCTCTACTTCCTGTTCTACCCGGCTGGTCTTCAGCAGGAGAGTCCCCCCTTATGATCCAGGTCCTGGTCCAGGTTTCTCCCCCCTTATGATCCAGGTCCTGGTCCAGGTTTCTCCCCCCTTATGATCCAGGTCCTGGTCCAGGTTTCTTCCCTCTTAAAGGGAAGTTTTTACCTGCCGTTGTTTATGTAATTATTGCTCGGGTTCATGTTCTGGTGTCTGGAAAGATCCTGGAGACAACTTGTGTTGTAATAGACGCTGAATAAATAAAATTGAATTGAATTGAATAATATTCAATGACATATTTAAAAGAAAACAAACACTGATTATTTTCTTTTTGTGCTTGAAGCTGACATTTTTGTGTGAACATCTGAATGTATAAACACAAACAAATTTTATATAGAAAGTTTCGCTCATCCATACAAGTTTTATTTATTCATTTACTTTATTTATTGCATTAAGTTGGAGTGGGTTTGGGTTTCTAATGACATAATTTTTTATTTTATTATTTTCCATTACGTTTTTCATTTTCATTGTTATTAATAAAACAGAAAAAGAGCATATGAATGCATTCAAACACATTTTTCTCACTTCAGCAGCATGCCAATCAATTTCTGGTGTATCTTTTCAAAAACACGTTTTTAAAGGGAAATTTATGGTGTTTATGTTCTGCAAGTGTTGGTGAAAGTTATTAAAAGATAAACTATCTTTCCATTCCATCACTTCGTATTTCTAGTTAAGACTTGGATTCAACTTGGGAATAGAAAATTAAAAGACGCTAAGAGTCATTTTATTTTGAAAGGCACATTTTTGTCCTATGGTCTTTGAACGCTGAAGAAGGCCGGTTTCCACAGCAACGGACGACAACATAAGACGATGGTTTTTAGTAAGTTTCTTTTTTTTATCCACAATACGATAAAACAACCTGTTTAAAGTTAAGAGCGTTTATCTGTATCTGTCGTGTTTGTCTCTGGGACACGTAAATGTTTTCTAACAATCATCTTGAGACTCTCAGTTTTGATTTGTAACGTAACTGGTCTGATACGTAACTGAACAGTTCGTAGTTAAAGGAGTCGTTCAGTCCGGGACTTGGTAGCAAGATTAACTGCTGGTACGAACTTTAGTGTTTAACAACCGAGACTTGAATGTCTTCCATTTGTTAATAATCTTTGGTACTGTAGAACCAGAACTCCAAAATATTTGGAAATTGTCTTCTAACTAGTTCCTGGTTGATGGGAAGCAACAGTTGCTCCTCCAAGATAATTGTTGACGTTTTCCTTTTTTTAAATTCTGTTTCAAACACAACTGAGCGCTCCAGACCTGACAAAAGATCTGCTCTTATACCACCACTACTACTGTCATTCAGCAGTCAAGGTGACTTACATCTGAGAGAACAACACAACCAATAATCCAGTAGGAGGGACCAGCCTGGACCAGAGCTGGCCCAGCTGCTGAGAGTCCATTAGAGTCCAGTAGAGTCAAGTAGATTCCAATAGAGTCCAATAGAGTGCAGTAGAGTGCAGTGGTGTCCAGTAGAGTGCAGTAGAGTGCAGTAGAGTGCAGTAGAGTGCAATAGTGTCCAGTAGAGTCCAGTACAGTCCAATAGAGTGCAGTAGAGTCAAGTAGAGTCCAGTAGAGTCCAGTAGAGTCCAGTAGAGTCCAGTAGAGTCCAATAGAGTGCAGTGGTGTCCAGTAGAGTGCAGTAGAGTGCAGTAGAGTGCAGTAGAGTGCAATAGTGTCCAGTAGAGTCCAGTACAGTCCAATAGAGTGCAGTAGAGTCAAGTAGAGTCCAGTAGAGTGCAGTAGAGTCAAGTAGAGTCCAATAGAGTCCAATAGAGTGCAGTAGAGTGCAGTAGAGTGCAATAGTGTCCAGTAGAGTCCAATAGAGTGCAGTAGAGTCAAGTAGAGTCCAATAGAGTGCTGTAGAGTCCAGTAGAGTGCAGTAGAGTGCAGTAGTGTCCAGTAGAGTGCAGTAGAGTGCAGTAGAGTGCAGTAGTGTCCAGTAGGGTCCAATAGAGTGCAGTAGAGTCCAGTAGAGTGCAGTAGAGTGCAGTAGAGTGCAGTAGAGTGCAATAGTGTCCAGTAGAGTCCAGTAGAGTGCAGTAGAGTCCAGTAGAGTCCAGTAGAGTGCAGTAGAGTGCAGTAGTGGCCAGTAGAGTCCAGTAGAGTGCAGTAGAGTTCAGTAGAGTGCAGTAGTGTCCAGTAGAGTCCAATAGAGTGCAGTAGAGTCCAGTAGAGTCCAGTAGAGTGCGATTGAGTGCAGTAGAGTCCAGTAGAGTGCAGTAGAGTGCAGTAGAGTGCAGTAGAGTGCAGTAGTGTCCAGTAGAGTGCAGTAGTGTCCAGTAGAGTCCAATAGAGTCCAATAGAGTGCAGTAGAGTCCAGTAGAGTGCAGTAGAGTCCAGTAGAGTGCAGTAGAGTGCAGTAGTGTCCAGTAGAGTCCAGTAGAGTCCAGTAGAGTCCAGTAGAGTCCAATAGAGTGCAGTCCAGTCCAGTAGAGTGCAGTAGAGTCCAGTAGAGTGCAGTAGAGTGCAGTAGAGTGCAGTAGTGTCCAGTAGTGTCCAGTAGGGTCCAATAGAGTCCAGTAGAGTGCAGTAGAGTGCAGTAGAGTGCAGTAGAGTGCAATAGTGTCCAGTAGAGTCCAGTAGAGTGCAGTAGAGTCCAGTAGAGTGCAGTAGAGTGCAGTAGAGTGCAGTAGAGTGCAGTAGTGTCCAGTAGAGTGCAGTAGAGTCCAGTAGAGTGCAGTAGAGTCCAGTAGAGTGCAGTAGAGTGCAGTAGTGTCCAGTAGTGTCCAGTAGGGTCCAATAGAGTCCAGTAGAGTGCAGTAGAGTGCAGTAGAGTGCAGTAGAGTGCAGTAGAGTGCAGTAAAGGAGTGAATAGTGTCCAGTAGAGTCCAGTAGAGTGCAGTAAAGTAAGTCAGTAGAGGTCCAGTAGAGTGCAGTAGAGTGGCAGGTAGTTGTGCAGTAGAGTCCAGTAGAGTGCAGTAGAGTGCAGTAGAGTGCAGTAGTGTCCAGTAGAGTCCAATAGAGTGCAGTAGAGTCCAGTAGAGTCCAGTAGAGTCGATTGAGTGCAGTAGAGTCCAGTAGAGTGCAGTAGAGTGCAGTAGAGTGCAGTAGTGTCCAGTAGAGTCCAATAGAGTCCAATAGAGTGCAGTAGAGTCCAGTAGAGTGCAGTAGAGTGCAGTAGAGTCCAGTAGAGTGCAGTAGAGTGCAGTAGTGTCCAGTAGAGTCCAGTAGAGTCCAGTAGAGTCCAATAGAGTGCAGTCGAGTCCAGTAGAGTGCAGTAGAGTGCAGTAGAGTGCAGTAGTGTCCAGTAGAGTGCAGTAGAGTGCAGTAGAGTGCAGTAGAGTCCAGTAGAGTCCAGTAGAGTCGATTGAGTGCAGTAGAGTCCAGTAGAGTGCAGTAGAGTGCAGTAGAGTGCAGTAGTGTCCAGTAGAGTCCAATAGAGTCCAATAGAGTGCAGTAGAGTCCAGTAGAGTGCAGTAGAGTGCAGTAGAGTGCAGTAGAGTGCAGTAGAGTCCAGTAGAGTCCAGTAGAGTCCAGTAGAGTCCAATAGAGTGCAGTCGAGTCCAGTAGAGTGCAGTAGAGTGCAGTAGAGTGCAGTAGAGTCCAGTAGAGTGCAGTAGAGTCCAGTAGAGTGCAGTAGAGTCCCCGTAGAGTCCCGTAGAGTCCAGTAGAGTCCAGTAGAGTGCAGTAGAGTCAGTAGTGTAGTCAGTAGAGTCCAGTAGAGTCCAGTAGAGTCCAATAGAGTGCAGTCGAGTCCAGTAGAGTGCAGTAGAGTGCAGTAGAGTGCAGTAGAGTCCAGTAGAGTGCAGTAGAGTCCAGTAGAGTGCAGTAGAGTCCCGTAGAGTCCCGTAGAGTCCAGTAGAGTCCAGTAGAGTGCAGTAGAGTCCAGTAGAGTCCAGTAGAGTGCAGTAGAGTCCAGTACAGTCCAGTAGAGTGCAGTAGAGTCCAGTAGAGTCCAGTAAAGTAGAATAGAGTCCCTTACATCGGTTACACTTGTTAACTTAAAGGATCTCCTCTGTTCTCGTGTAAGGCAAGGCATTTAAATCTGGAAAGCACATTTTATATACAAATGCAACTCGAAGTGCTTTACAAAGACATTGTGATGAAAAAATAACACAAGTGTCAATAAAATCACAACAACTTAAAAAAAAAAAAAAAAAAAATCACAACAACTACATTTAGACAGAAAATGGAATAAAATAGAGCTTAGATTGTAAAATCAGAGAAAGGCAAGGGAAAACATCAGAGTTTTCAGTTTGACTTTAAAAGTTTCTGGAGTTGGAGCACATTTAATATCATTGTATAAAGTTTACTCCATCAAAGGTAACAGTGGTCCAGGAACCAACCCCTGAGGGACTCCACAGATCATGGGAACAATCTCACGTGTATTCTCACCCACAATAAAGCCCCTGCCTTCAAGATAGGATCTGAACCAACTGAGAACTTCACTTGATAACCCCGCCCAGTTTCCCAGTCTGTCAAGAGGGACCTTATGGTATCAAAGGCTGAACCAAGATCCAGCAGCACAAGAACTGATGTTTTACCTGGACCTACCTGATAAATGCCACGTAAGACCTGGATTAGAGCGGTCTCAGTGCTGTGATTTTGTCTGAAACCAGACATAACAAACACAAACAAACAAAACATCATCCATCCATTATCTATACCCGCTTTATCCGTTTCCGGGTCACGGGGGTCTGTCGGAGCCTATCCCGACGCATAGTAGGCGAAAGGCAGGGGTACACCCTGGACAGGTCGCCAGTCTATCACAGGGCCACATAGAAGACAAACAACCAATCACACTCACATTCACACCTAGGAGAATTTAGGATGATCAATTAACCTACCGCCATGTTTTTGGACAGTGGGAGGAAGCCTGAGTACCCGGAGGGAACCCACGCAAGCACGGGGAGAACATGCAAACTCCACACAGAAAGACCCACCGGGCCGGAATTGAACCGGGAACCTCTTGCTGTGAGGCAACAGTGCTAACCAACTAAGCCACCGTGCTGCCCCAAACAAAACATGTTTGTTAAATTGTTCCCCTGAATCAATATGGCTTTCTTAATATTTTTTCCAAGAAAGGGAAGATTAGTGTTTACGGATCCAAGCTCCTCTTCTTAGATCTGGCCTGACAACTGCAGCTGTAACTCGAAAGTGTTGTGTGTTTTTATGCGTCCAGTCACGGAGGACCTGGTCCGTCGGCGGGCTGAACACAACGACTGCGAGATCTTGTCTCTGGAGGAGGTTTCTCTGCATCAGCAGGACATCGAGAAGATCGAGCACATCGACAAATGGTGCAGGGAACTGAAGATCCTCTATCTGCAAAACAACCTCATCCCCAGGATCGGTGAGAAAAGAAAGACCTGATTCACAGAAGACTTCAACTCAGAAACAATTGATTTTAAACTTTTTTATTTATTTTTTTTACATTTGATAGGCGTTCAAATGTTTACGTGTCACGAGGCCAGAAACTTCACAGGCTCCACTGACGTGTTTGCGTTTTGTTTCTTGCTTGCAGAGAATCTCGGCCGCCTAAAGAAGCTGGAATATTTGAATCTGGCGCTCAACAATATTGAAGTGGTTGAAAACCTTGAAGGTCAGAGTCCGAAACAGTCTGTTTACTTAAATAAGGCTGTTTTCAACTTTCAAATCTGTGCAGAGGGGCAGCACGGTGGCTTAGTGGTTAGCACTGTTGCCTCACAGCAAGAAGGTTCCCGGTTCAATTCCCGGCCCGGTGGGTCTTTCTGTGTGGAGTTTGCATGTTCTCCCCGTGCTTGCGTGGGTTCCCTCCGGGTACTCCGGCTTCCTCCCACAGTCCAAAAACATGCAGTGTAGGTTAATTGATCTTTCTAAATTCTCCCTAGGTGTGAATGTGAGTGTGATTGGTTGTTTGTATGTGGCCCTGGATAGACTGGCGACCTGTCCAGGGTGTACCCCTGCCTTTCGCCTGATATGCGTCGGGATAGGCTCCGACAGACCCCCGTGACCCGGAAACGGATAAAGCGGGTGTAGATAATGGATGAAATCTGTGCAGAGAAGAAGGCTGAAACCCGGGCTCTGGGGGGTTTACGCCGCGTCAGCCCACTCCCTCCCACTCCCTCCCACTCCCTCCCACTCCCTCCCACCTCTGTGGAGGCCGCGTTAATGCAGAAACGTACAGGGATTTTAGAGCAACGTCTGCCGCCTTCACGATCACATCTGCTCCAGGGACGTCCGTGAATTTATCAACAGGACACTGTAAATTCACTTTCTAGACACATTTAATGTATACAGAGCTTTATCGGCCCTCGTGGGAAACGTGGTTCGCAGCAGCTTAACGACATTAAAACACGAGACAAGAACCTTAAGACCTGAAGCCTCCGCAAGTGTTGCAGGCCTGACGTGTAATCATTTATGTGTAATACGCGAAATGAAGCTGCCGGGAAAAGGTGTTAATAAAGAGTTAAAAGCTGACATAGATGTAATAATGACTTTTCTATTTCTCTTTTAACCTTTCCTGTTTCACACCAGCGTTTACTGGTTGGCGGCTGCAGCTGTAGTTTCTGTACATCAAAGTTTTTTCTGTTAACGTGGAAACAGGATGCTTTTGCGCTCAGGCTGCGAGAACCTCCAGAAGCTGGATCTGACGGTGAACTTCGTGGGCAGTCTGAGCAGCGTGGAGTCGCTGCAGCACAACATCCACCTGAGAGAGCTGTTCCTGGTGGGGAACCCCTGCACGCAGTTTGAGGGCTACCGCCAGTACGTGGTGGCGGCGCTGCCGCAGCTCAAGGTGACCTTCAGCACTTACAAGCCTGGTCCTGGTCCTTCACTGAGTCTGATTAAAGCTTAAATCACCCAGAGCAATTTTCTGGCTCCTCAGTGGCTGGACGGGACGGAGATCACCCGGTCAGAGAGGATCCGAGCACTGCAAGGCCTGAAGGAGGTGAGGAGGCGAGTGGGGGAGCAGGAGAGAGAATACATGAGGAGGAGAGCCGAGGAGAGAGGGGAAGCGTTGAGGAAGGAAGCAGGAAATGAGAAGGAGAGGAAGCCAGGCTTTGAGGGCCGGGAGTCCAGGGACATCAACACAGCGTGAGTCTAAAGTCAGGACCTCCTGCTCTGAAATGTTCCCCAAAGCTCTGAGGTCCCCACTTCATGCTGCTCACATAGGGAACACTGGAAGATCTGCAGGAGCCCATGTGGGCCTTTGATTTTTTTATTTTTAAAATCCAAATCATCACGCCAAAGATTGAGCAAATGTTATTACAATTACAGATGATTTATTGATGTGGTTCCTCCCAGGAAAAAAAGTAATTTTGGTTACACTTTTATACCCAGTGTGTTAATCAATCCACTTTCACAAAATTATAAAAGACTGAAACAAAATATAAGAGATACCTGATCAAAAAGATGAAAGGGCCAGAAGACAAAGGCCCTCCAGAGCAGCAGGAGCTCGACTGTTATTGGTCTCTGCTTCTTTTCTGAAACATCCAGGAGCAGAGTCGTTAAACCAGACTTAAAACAGGGAACATTTCCACTCAGTAATCACCATGATCTCAGCCTGAAGTCACACAATCTCCCTCTGCAGTTCTGATGTGGAGGAGAACGAGGAGGACCACGAGCTGAAGGAGGACCAGGAGCTGAAGGAGGCTGTGCAGAAACCAGAGTTGGATGAAGAGCAGCAGGAGCGAGGGTTCTGGCACACCCCGTGTTCTTTCACCCCCGAGTCTCGTCTGGAGGCTCACCGCCACCTGGAGGAGAAGAGGAGGACCAAGGAGAAGTAGGTGTTCTCAAACGTCTCCGCTGAGCAGGAGGAATGATTGAAATGAGCGTGAGACATCTGAAGGTTAATGTTCTGACATTTAACTATAAAATAGATAATACAGAGTATAATTCAGCAATAACATATCAGTATATTCAAATTTCCGTTTTCTTTTTTTTATTTGACCAACAGTCAAAAACGCGAAGATTTTTCCATCTCGGAAAATAGGAAAACTACCATATTTGCACATGTGAAAAACTAATACCTGATAATTAATTTAGACTATGGAACATTTGAGAACAAAATGAGGTCAAGAAGGTTCTGACTACAAATATTTCTTCTGTTCTCTTAGAAATTAAATGCTATGTCCTGAACAATCAAGTACTGGGAGCAAGTTGAAACGCTGAACATGAAAAGAAAACAGAAAGATTATACTTTAGAAAGTCAGCAGAATTTCTTCTCAGCATAAGCAGTGATGAGCTGGACAAAACCTGAAGTCCACGCGTTAAATAAGAAGGCATCATCCCCGGTCTTAGTGGAGCGGGGCGACCGCGTGGCGACCGCTGCACTTCACGATCTCAGCCACTAGATGTCAGTGTGACAGCAACCATCAGCCGGCCGTTTGGACGAACCTGCAGCTCAACAGATTCATTCAATTCAAAAATACTTTATTCAAAAATGAACTCTTCGATTTTTAAAAAACGGATTTATAGATTTGATAGATCAGTGAAAACAAGTCTCTGATGAGAGCTTAACAGTCAACTCACAGGTGACCTTTATAGTAATTAAAATGATTTTCACATACATTTGACAGGTTTTTGGTCCTCTATGATCCGGTGAATCAGAAAAGTACTGAATATGATTACTGATGAGGAACAGGTAGACTGATGCATTCTGACAGGGTGTCAAAGCAGTAAAAAGAACCAGTCGTCTTGGTCTGGAGGTTACGTTGTTGTTACAGAGTTGTGCAGGATTTGTTCTTGTTTGCTCTCTTAATCAACCTCTCCAAGGAATTCAGACAAATAGTCACCATGTTTAAGATTTTTTTTTTTTTTTTTTTTTTTGCATCTTGACATTACAAGGAAATCAGTTTTTAGTCTTTTTCATGCAAGCTTTTATTTTCATGATGCTGTTTGTGTCAACACCATTTAGGAGGCTTGTCGTTCTTTCATTCAGCGAATCTGGGTGTAATCTTAAATCTGTGACGTAAACTTAGAAGAATGTCTTCAAGAAAACACCTGCAGTTCCACCTCTGACCATCCCAGTGTCTGCCTTCACCTGTCTGTGTGGATGTCTTTTGGATGCTTGCTGACACCCCGACCTGCAGTCCTCATCCCCTTGTATCACCGTCTATCCATATATCACCCATATTCACAGAAGTCTAATTGGACTACCAAGGACAGTTACTAATGTATCCTATCTTGTACCTTTGACGGTGTCTCTATGTCTCTATTCTTTCTTATTTCTTGCTCTACCCGGCTGGCCTTCGGCAGGAGGGTCCCCCCTCATGAGCCAGGTCCTGATCCAGGTTTCTTCCCTCTTAAAGGGGAGTTTTTCCTGCCACTGTTTGGCTTAAGGTTTTTCTTCCACTAGGGGAGTTTTTACCTGCCGCTGTTTATGTAATAATTGCTCGGGGGTCATGTTCTGGGTCTCTGGAAAGCGCCTAGAGACAACTTGTGTTGTAATAGACGCTATATAAATAAAATTGAATTGAATTGAAAACATTTAAGTGGAACTGAATTGAATACGGGCAGCATGGTGGATTAGTGGTCAGCACTGTTGCCTCACAGCAAGAACTTAACAAGAAGGTTCCTGGTTCGATTCCCGGCCGGGTGGGTCTTTCTGTGTGGAGTTTGCATGTTCTCCCCGTGCTTGCGTGGGTTCCCTCCGGGTACTCCGGCTTCCTCCCACAGTCCAAACACATCCAGGGTAGGTTGATTGATCGTTCTAAAATTCTCCCTAGGTGTGAATGTGAGTGTGATTTGTTGTTTGTCTTGTATGACAAACAACTGGCAAACTGTAGACTGGCGACCTGTCCAGGTGGACCCCTGCCTTTCGCCTAATATGCGTCGGGATAGGCTTCGACAGACCCCCGTGACCCGGAAACGGATAAAGCGGGAATAGCTAATGGATGGATGGAATTAAATACCTTGCTTTGTTGATTGAATAATAATTCATTTTAAAAATACAAATAAATAAAAACAGCAAGAGACTGGAACAAAAGCAGAGAGAGAGAGAGAACGAACTGTCCACCATGAAAGATGATGAGATCACATGCAGCATCAGCAGGTAAGACAGGTGAGCTCCCTGAAGACATTTCCTCCTTTAAGCACCTTCCAGAACCACTGCAGTTTGCTCATTGAGTTGGAGATACCATCATACATCTGCTTTAACGAGGCTACGATCATCTGGACAAATCAGCTGCACTGTGAGGATCAGGTTCCTTTATTTGTCCAGTTCATTTATCACCATCCAGCCTCTATTACTACGTAAGAAACTCCAGAAGACGCAAGTGGATGACAGGAATGCTGTTCTGACAGGAATACTGTTCTCACAGGAATGCTGTTCTGACAAGAATACTGTTCTCACAGGAATACGATTCTGACAGGAATACGATTCTGACAGGAATACTATTCTGACAGGAATACTATTCTGACAGGAATACTATTCTGACAGGAATACGATTCTGACAGGAATACGATTCTGACAGGAATACTATTCTGACAGGAATACGATTCTGACAGGAATACGATTCTGACAGGAATACTATTCTGACAGGAATACTATTCTGACAGAATACTATTCTGACAGGAATACGATTCTGACAGGAATACGATTCTGACAGGAATACTATTCTGACAGGAATACGATTCTGACAGGAATGCTGTTCTGACAAGAATACTGTTCTGTCAGGAATACTGTTCTGACAGGAATGCTGTTCTGACAGGAATACTGTTCTGACAAGAATACTGTTCTGTCAGGAATACTGTTCTGACAAGAATACTGTTCTGACAGGAATGCTGTTCTGACAGGAATGCTGTTCTGACAGGAATGCTGTTCTGACAGGAATGCTGTTCTCACAGGAATACTGTTCTGACAAGAATACTGTTCTGTCAGGAATGCTGTTCTGACAAGAATACTGTTCTGTCAGGAATACTGTTCTGACAGGAATACTGTTCTGACAGGAATACTATTCTGACAGGAATACTATTCTGACAGGAATGCTGTTCTGACAGGAATGCTGTTCTGACAGGAATGCTGTTCTGACAGGAATGCTGTTCTCACAGGAATACTGTTCTGACAAGAATACTATTCTGACAGGAATGCTGTTCTGACAAGAATACTGTTCTGACAAGAATACTGTTCTGACAGGAATGCTGTTCTGACAAGAATACGATTCTGACAGGAATACTATTCTGACAGGAATACTATTCTGACAGGAATACTATTCTGACAGGAATACGATTCTGACAGGAATACGATTCTGACAGGAATACTATTCTGACAGGAATACTATTCTGACAGGAATACTATTCTGACAGGAATACGATTCTGACAGGAATACGATTCTGACAGGAATACGATTCTGACAGGAATACGATTCTGACAGGAATACGATTCTGACAGGAATACTATTCTGACAGGAATACTATTCTGACAGGAATACGATTCTGACAGGAATACTATTCTGACAGGAATACGGTTCTGACAGGAATGCTGTTCTGACAAGAATACTGTTCTGTCAGGAATACTGTTCTCACAGGAATGCTGTTCTGACAGGAATACTGTTCTGACAAGAATACTGTTCTGTCAGGAATACTGTTCTGACAGGAATACTATTCTGACAGGAATGCTGTTCTGACAGGAATGCTGTTCTGACAGGAATGCTGTTCTGACAGGAATGCTGTTCTGACAGGAATGCTGTTCTGACAGGAATGCTGTTCTGACAAGAATACTGTTCTGTCAGGAATGCTGTTCTGACAAGAATACTGTTCTGTCAGGAATACTGTTCTGACAGGAATACTGTTCTGACAGGAATACTATTCTGACAGGAATACTATTCTGACAGGAATGCTGTTCTGACAGGAATGCTGTTCTGACAGGAATGCTGTTCTGACAGGAATGCTGTTCTCACAGGAATACTGTTCTGACAAGAATACTATTCTGACAGGAATGCTGTTCTGACAAGAATACTGTTCTGACAAGAATACTGTTCTGACAGGAATGCTGTTCTGACAAGAATACTGTTCTGTCAGGAATACTGTTCTGACAGGAATACTATTCTGACAGGAATACTATTCTGACAGGAAAACTATTCTGACAGGAATGCTGTTCTGTCAGGAATACTATTCTGACAGGAATACTATTCTGACAGGAATACTGTTCTGACAGGAATACTGTTCTGACAGGAATGCTGTTCTGACAGGAATGCTGTTCTGACAAGAATGCTGTTCTGTCAGGAATACTGGTCTGACAGGAATGCTGTTCTGACAGGAATACTATTCTGACAGGAATACTGTTCTGACAGGAATGCTGTTCTGACAGGAATACTGTTCTGACAGGAATGCTGTTCTGGCAAGAATACTGTTCTGTCAGGAATACTGTTCTGACAAGAATACTATTCTGACAGGAATACTATTCTGACAGGAATACTATTCTGACAGGAATACTGTTCTGACAGGAATGCTGTTCTGACAAGAATGCTGTTCTGACAAGAATGCTGTTCTGTCAGGAATACTGTTCTGACAGGAATGCTGTTCTGACAGGAAAACTATTCTGACAGGAATGCTGTTCTGACAGGAATACTGTTCTCACAGGAATACTGTTCTGACAAGAATACTGTTCTGTCAGGAATGCTGTTCTGACAAGAATACTGTTCTGTCAGGAATACTGTTCTCACAGGAATACTGTTTTGACAGGAATACTATTCTGACAGGAATACTATTCTGACAGGAATGCTGTTCTGACAGGAATGCTGTTCTGACAGGAATGCTGTTCTCACAGGAATACTGTTCTGACAAGAATACTATTCTGACAGGAATGCTGTTCTGACAAGAATACTGTTCTGACAAGAATACTGTTCTGACAGGAATGCTGTTCTGACAAGAATACTGTTCTGTCAGGAATACTGTTCTGACAGGAATACTATTCTGACAGGAATACTATTCTGACAGGAAAACTATTCTGACAGGAATGCTGTTCTGACAGGAATACTATTCTGACAGGAATACTATTCTGACAGGAATACTGTTCTGACAGGAATGCTGTTCTGACAGGAATGCTGTTCTGACAAGAATGCTGTTCTGTCAGGAATACTGGTCTGACAGGAATGCTGTTCTGACAGGAATACTATTCTGACAGGAATACTGTTCTGACAGGAATGCTGTTCTGACAGGAATACTGTTCTGACAGGAATGCTGTTCTGACAAGAATACTGTTCTGTCAGGAATACTGTTCTGACAAGAATACTATTCTGACAGGAATACTATTCTGACAGGAATACTATTCTGACAGGAATACTGTTCTGACAGGAATGCTGTTCTGACAAGAATGCTGTTCTGACAAGAATGCTGTTCTGTCAGGAATACTGTTCTGACAGGAATGCTGTTCTGACAGGAAAACTATTCTGACAGGAATGCTGTTCTGACAGGAATACTGTTCTGACAGGAATACTATTCTGACAGGAATACTGTTCTGACAGGAATACTGTTCTGACAAGAATGCTGTTCTGTCAGGAATACTGTTCTGACAGGAATGCTGTTCTGACAGGAATACTATTCTGACAGGAAAACTATTCTGACAGGAATGCTGTTCTGACAGGAATACTATTCTGACAGGAATACTATTCTGACAGGAATACTGTTCTGACAGGAATGCTGTTCTGACAGGAATGCTGTTCTGACAAGAATGCTGTTCTGTCAGGAATACTGGTCTGACAGGAATGCTGTTCTGACAGGAATACTATTCTGACAGGAATACTGTTCTGACAGGAATGCTGTTCTGACAGGAATACTGTTCTGACAGGAATGCTTTTCTGGCAAGAATACTGTTCTGTCAGGAATACTGTTCTGACAAGAATACTATTCTGACAGGAATACTATTCTGACAGGAATACTATTCTGACAGGAATACTGTTCTGACAGGAATACTGTTCTGACAAGAATGCTGTTCTGACAAGAATGCTGTTCTGTCAGGAATACTGTTCTGACAGGAATGCTGTTCTGACAGGAAAACTATTCTGACAGGAATGCTGTTCTGACAGGAATACTGTTCTCACAGGAATACTGTTCTGACAAGAATACTGTTCTGTCAGGAATGCTGTTCTGACAAGAATACTGTTCTGTCAGGAATACTGTTCTGACAGGAATACTGTTTTGACAGGAATACTATTCTGACAGGAATACTATTCTGACAGGAATGCTGTTCTGACAGGAATGCTGTTCTGACAGGAATGCTGTTCTGACAGGAATGCTGTTCTCACAGGAATACTGTTCTGACAAGAATACTATTCTGACAGGAATGCTGTTCTGACAAGAATACTGTTCTGACAAGAATACTGTTCTGACAGGAATGCTGTTCTGACATGAATACTGTTCTGTCAGGAATACTGTTCTGACAGGAATACTATTCTGACAGGAATACTATTCTGACAGGAAAACTATTCTGACAGGAATGCTGTTCTGACAGGAATACTATTCTGACAGGAATACTATTCTGACAGGAATACTGTTCTGACAGGAATGCTGTTCTGACAGGAATGCTGTTCTGACAAGAATGCTGTTCTGTCAGGAATACTGGTCTGACAGGAATGCTGTTCTGACAGGAATACTATTCTGACAGGAATACTGTTCTGACAGGAATGCTGTTCTGACAGGAATACTGTTCTGACAGGAATGCTGTTCTGACAAGAATACTGTTCTGTCAGGAATACTGTTCTGACAAGAATACTATTCTGACAGGAATACTATTCTGACAGGAATACTATTCTGACAGGAATACTGTTCTGACAGGAATGCTGTTCTGACAAGAATGCTGTTCTGACAAGAATGCTGTTCTGTCAGGAATACTGTTCTGACAGGAATGCTGTTCTGACAGGAAAACTATTCTGACAGGAATGCTGTTCTGACAGGAATACTGTTCTCACAGGAATACTGTTCTGACAAGAATACTGTTCTGTCAGGAATGCTGTTCTGACAAGAATACTGTTCTGTCAGGAATACTGTTCTGACAGGAATACTGTTTTGACAGGAATACTATTCTGACAGGAATACTATTCTGACAGGAATGCTGTTCTGACAGGAATGCTGTTCTGACAGGAATGCTGTTCTCACAGGAATACTGTTCTGACAAGAATACTATTCTGACAGGAATGCTGTTCTGACAAGAATACTGTTCTGACAAGAATACTGTTCTGACAGGAATGCTGTTCTGACAAGAATACTGTTCTGTCAGGAATACTGTTCTGACAGGAATACTATTCTGACAGGAATACTATTCTGACAGGAAAACTATTCTGACAGGAATGCTGTTCTGACAGGAATACTATTCTGACAGGAATACTATTCTGACAGGAATACTGTTCTGACAGGAATGCTGTTCTGACAGGAATGCTGTTCTGACAAGAATGCTGTTCTGTCAGGTATACTGGTCTGACAGGAATGCTGTTCTGACAGGAATACTATTCTGACAGGAATACTGTTCTGACAGGAATGCTGTTCTGACAGGAATACTGTTCTGACAGGAATGCTGTTCTGACAAGAATACTGTTCTGTCAGGAATACTGTTCTGACAAGAATACTATTCTGACAGGAATACTATTCTGACAGGAATACTATTCTGACAGGAATACTATTCTGACAGGAATACTGTTCTGACAGGAATGCTGTTCTGACAAGAATGCTGTTCTGACAAGAATGCTGTTCTGTCAGGAATACTGTTCTGACAGGAATGCTGTTCTGACAGGAAAACTATTCTGACAGGAATGCTGTTCTGACAGGAATACTGTTCTGACAGGAATACTATTCTGACAGGAATACTGTTCTGACAGGAATACTGTTCTGACAAGAATGCTGTTCTGTCAGGAATACTGTTCTGACAGGAATGCTGTTCTGACAGGAATACTATTCTGACAGGAAAACTATTCTGACAGGAATGCTGTTCTGAGAGGAATACTATTCTGACAGGAATACTATTCTGACAGGAATACTGTTCTGACAGGAATGCTGTTCTGACAGGAATGCTGTTCTGACAAGAATGCTGTTCTGTCAGGAATACTGGTCTGACAGGAATGCTGTTCTGACAGGAATACTATTCTGACAGGAATACTGTTCTGACAGGAATGCTGTTCTGACAGGAATACTGTTCTGACAGGAATGCTTTTCTGGCAAGAATACTGTTCTGTCAGGAATACTGTTCTGACAAGAATACTATTCTGACAGGAATACTATTCTGACAGGAATACTATTCTGACAGGAATACTGTTCTGACAGGAATGCTGTTCTGACAAGAATGCTGTTCTGACAAGAATGCTGTTCTGTCAGGAATACTGTTCTGACAGGAATGCTGTTCTGACAGGAAAACTATTCTGACAGGAATGCTGTTCTGACAGGAATACTGTTCTCACAGGAATACTGTTCTGACAAGAATACTGTTCTGTCAGGAATGCTGTTCTGACAAGAATACTGTTCTGTCAGGAATACTGTTCTGACAGGAATACTGTTTTGACAGGAATACTATTCTGACAGGAATACTATTCTGACAGGAATGCTGTTCTGACAGGAATGCTGTTCTGACAGGAATGCTGTTCTGACAGGAATGCTGTTCTCACAGGAATACTGTTCTGACAAGAATACTATTCTGACAGGAATGCTGTTCTGACAAGAATACTGTTCTGACAAGAATACTGTTCTGACAGGAATGCTGTTCTGACAAGAATACTGTTCTGTCAGGAATACTGTTCTGACAGGAATACTATTCTGACAGGAATACTATTCTGACAGGAAAACTATTCTGACAGGAATGCTGTTCTGACAGGAATACTATTCTGACAGGAATACTATTCTGACAGGAATACTGTTCTGACAGGAATGCTGTTCTGACAGGAATGCTGTTCTGACAAGAATGCTGTTCTGTCAGGAATACTGGTCTGACAGGAATGCTGTTCTGACAGGAATACTATTCTGACAGGAATACTGTTCTGACAGGAATGCTGTTCTGACAGGAATACTGTTCTGACAGGAATGCTGTTCTGACAAGAATACTGTTCTGTCAGGAATACTGTTCTGACAAGAATACTATTCTGACAGGAATACTATTCTGACAGGAATACTATTCTGACAGGAATACTGTTCTGACAGGAATGCTGTTCTGACAAGAATGCTGTTCTGACAAGAATGCTGTTCTGTCAGGAATACTGTTCTGACAGGAATGCTGTTCTGACAGGAAAACTATTCTGACAGGAATGCTGTTCTGACAGGAATACTGTTCTGACAGGAATGTTATTCTGACAGGAATACTGTTCTGACAGGAATACTGTTCTGACAAGAATGCTGTTCTGTCAGGAATACTGTTCTGACAGGAATGCTGTTCTGACAGGAATACTGTTCTGACAGGAATGCTGTTCTGACAAGTATACTGTTCTGTCAGGAATACTGTTCTGACAGGAATACTATTCTGACAGGAATACTATTCTGACAGGAATGCTGTTCTGACAGGAATACTATTCTGACAGGAATACTATTCTGACAGGAATACTATTCTGACAGGAATGCTGTTCTGACAGGAATACTGTTCTGACAGGAATGCTGTTCTGACATGAATACTGTTCTGACAGGAATGCTGTTCTGACAAGAATACTGTTCTCACAGGAATGCTGTTCTGACAAGAATACTGTTCTGACAGGAATACTATTCTGACAGGAATAATATTCTGACAGGAATACTGTTCTGACAGGAATGCTGTTCTGACAAGAATACTGTTCTCACAGGAATGCTGTTCTGACAAGAATACTGTTCTGACAGGAATACTATTCTGACAGGAATACTATTCTGACAGGAATACTGTTCTGACAGGAATGCTGTTCTGACATGAATACTGTTCTGACAGGAATGCTGTTCTGACAAGAATACTGTTCTGTCAGGAATACTGTTCTGACAGGAATGCTGTTCTGACAGGAATACTGTTCTGACAGGAATGCTGTTCTGACAAGAATACTATTCTGACAGGAATACTGTTCTGACAGGAATACTGTTCTGACAGGAATACTATTCTGACAGGAATACTATTCTGACAGGAATTTTTTTATACTACTGAACAAGTGCAGAACCACAAAAGATGTAAATGTGAATCCAAGAGACATAGATCACTCAATCTGAGGACAGGATGGTCAGAAACATCAGGTCGACATTAATCTCACTTCAGCAGGACAAATGAAGTCGTGTTCGCCGTGTGAGACGGTACAGGATCACCTGTCAGGTTAATGAGGAGCTTAATGAACGAGCAGTTCTGGTGGCGTCAGGTGGAGGAGGGTCAGACACCGGAGAAGACTTTTACGTTTGTGACTAGTGAATCGGCTGTAGGACAAGAGGACACTGATAATCCTGAAGGAGGTCACACGTGTCACAGCTGGATCCGTCTAAAACTACAGGGTTTAAAGCTCTTTATACTCTAAATACCATTAGTTCAACATGCATTTAGATGTCTGACCGTTTTGTGGCTTGTTGCAGCGCTGACTCAGACTTTAGTTTTCATGTTTCCTGGAGTCACAGCAGGATCGAGCTGCTCTGCTGTGATGGCGCTCGCTGCTGCTTCATGCAGCTGCCTCCATGCTCTGCTGCTGGATTTATCTGTCCCTCCACCTGCAAAGGGCTCATTCATTAACAGCTATTCATCTTCCATGTGAGCGGACCGTCGGGCATCCCTCTGAAACCTGCAGCATCCATGTCAATCTAAAAATGTCAAGAGGAACCATCTCATCCGACCTCCCTGAGGCATCCTGAGATGAAGAGACAGGTTTACTCAGAATCCCAACATTAGCTGATGAGAAGTGGGGTTGTTCTGCTGATTGAAGCTTTTTGCACATTTCCATGTAACGAGGACATCCCGGTCCTGTCCATTCAGAAACCCAGCCTAAGAGCATGCTGACATCACCAGACTGTCAGGAAAGATGGATTTCCTGCTCTGGAGGTGGATACTGCGATAGGGTCAACCAGGAGATGTTTCTGTCTTTAATGGCTGCTGAGAGGAAGCACAACATCGGAGAACGGTGGAGGAATCCGTTGGCAGAGCTGAAGCAGCACAGTGAAGCCCCGAGGTCGAGGAAGCTGGCTGATGGGTGGAGTGAACTGAGGCGCGTGGATGAGATGGACGTGCAGATTTGCATAAAGGTTCTCTGCATGAGATATCATGAGATGAACGTGGACATGAAAGGACGCCCCAGAGATATCAGACTTTTTAAACATATTACTAAATGAACTGGGATTCATTTTTTCCCGCACTGAATATTTTCGTTGACTAAAGCTTCTACTAGAAATATGGTCTTGCATCTTTAACTCTTAGTAATGACTTTATGTTCACGACTTAACTATATTTGATGCTCGGGGTTCAGCAGAGGTCTGTAGGGGTCTGCAGGGGTCTGCCGGGGTCTGCAGGGTTCTGTAGGGGTCTGCCGGGGTCTGCAGGGGTCTGTTGGGATCTGCAGGGCTCTGTAGGGGTCTGCAGAGGTCTGTAGGGGTCTGCAGAGGTCTGTAGGGGTCTGCAGAGGTCTGTAGGGGTCTGCAGGGCTCTGTAGGGGTCTGTAGGGGTCTTCAGAGGTCTGCAGGGCTCTGTAGGGGTCTGCAGAGGTCTGTAGGGGTCTGCAGGGCTCTGTAGGGGTCTGCAGAAGGGGTCAGTTTACTTTGAAATAGCTCTGTTGAACACTGTTTCAACGTGAATTGCTTTTATATTTTTTACACATACTTTGCTCTAACTCAAACTGCTTCGATTGACTTCGTTTTGGCACTTTAAAGCCTTTTGCTTCTGCTCATTTGCAACATGGTGCCTTGCGGCACGAGGAAAGAAATGGCTATCCATAGGTGAGGCTTTGTCCAGTTCTTCCCGTTGCATTTTTCCACATTTGGATGTGGGTCTATCCGCCTTCTCAGGTGGAGTTAAAGTGACTCAAAGTGTAAGGAAATACTGAAGCCGGTCCATCGTGAATTTCTCAGACAAAGACGAAGAGAAAGCTTTCCAGCGAAGTCTTCACGCTGAAGAAGCTGCAGCACAAAATGCCATCCATCAATCCATCAAGCATCTGTATCAGCACTAATCTAAAACAGGTTTATGTTTTAATTGTATTTTTATTTGATGGAAAGCTCCCGAAGGTTTGCAGCTTGAATGTTTTGTAATCTTGGCCTCCAAAGCTGAAACCCCTTTTAAACCCTTGGAAGAAGTGCTGCGCGTTGCCGGGATGCACCACCACGCGGACATGGTTAATCTGCAGACCGAGGCGCTCATGGCTAAATGAACACTGTCGGGTCGGATCGTCCTCAGCTCCGGACCTCACTCCAACCAGCAGTGGAGCTGTCACTTCGGATGTGTCCACGACTCAGCTGTTTGGTGGCTGCCCCGTCACACCCCTGAGAAGAAACCGAAGGATTCTGCAGCTCTCAGAGCCACACTGCGGTCTCGTCAGCAGCCTGCAGCAGGGAGGGAACAGCTGAGAGTTGAGGATGCTCATTTATTCTGTTTGGATCCATCAGAGTGAATCTTCTCCAGGTGTTCAGTCAGCTGGCTGAAGAGACTGCAGAGTCCAGTCTGAATGGACCAGCAGCCTGCCGACTGTCAGCGCTTGGAGTCTGGAACTGGCTTGACTTGGCTGTAATTGTTGCCATTATCATTGCAAAAACTAGATCCAGATCAATTCTGCACAGTTTAGAGCCAATGGGTTCTGTTCCAGTTTTTACCCACAAGCCATCAGGCTTCTGAACTCCTTGTGTCACTCCTCCCTCTAGTGTCGCACATCTATCACGTCTTGCAAACAACTATAGAGTTGTATTGTTTATTCATCTTTTTCTTATTTTTATTCTATTGTGTTTTTATTTTATTTTTATCATTACTATGATTATAATTCTACTGTACATGTTCTAATCTTACCTCTTACATGTCAGAGTCGATGCTCGTTATTGTATGGGATGACGCGACGTTTGCCAGCGTCCAACGGCTCTTGAACTCGCGGCTCTCTGCGGCCCGCTCAGTCGACACCCGAACTACATCCTTGGCTTCATCGGACTGGAGCCTCTTCAGATGTGCCGTCACACTGCTCTCAGCGGCCGATGGACGGCTGCAGAGGTCACGACGGCTGACCCTCTGCAGAGCGCTAAACTCTTGACCGCTGATCAGTCATCTGCTGCTCGGTAGGTCGAAGAGACGGATGGATGTGGAGCGTTTGTCTCCCTGCAGGCGCTCATGTCACAGCCTGCTTCATGCAGCTACAGGAGGGAGTGGTGCAGCTTTGTCTTTACAAAAAGAACAGACCTGCAGTGTTTCCACTGCTGGGACGGATCAGCACTCTCCCATGCAGTTCTGTGAGGAATGTCCAAAAGTACCGATGAGTTTGAGAAACTGGAACATCTGGAAACAAGCAAAAAGCTGAACGAATGCAGGATGATGTTAGATGACAAAAACATAAACAACACAACCATCTACCTTCAAACTCGAGACCTCTAATTTAAAAGTATTTTAATTCTGCACTTTTACCCTAGCTGCCATTCGAACACTGATAAAGAAACAAACACTGTCTCGGTGGTAAGTCAGCTGATGTCATCAAAATCTGCAGCAGGGCCACACGGTCGTCTTCAGCTCCTGGATTCTCATTTACTCTTCAAGACGTCATGAAACACGCTTTTTTAAAGTAGATTCAAAAACAGTTTTAACTGAAGCTCATCTGACATTTACCTTCTCTACTGTAAACATTTTGCAGCTTTGTACCTGCAATCTTCCCTTTTTATTCTAATTTTATTCTTTTCTCTGATTACCAAAAATCATCATTCAGGCAGGATATTTGTACAAACCAGTCAAGCATCAAAGAAGTGGTAACAATAGTTAATTAAATATGTTGTAAACGTCTAAAACACACAGCAGGCCTTCGTTTGATGATCATTTGTTAAAGGTAAAGCTGGCTGATGGACTGCTGATCTTCAGTTTTCCATTCAGGTCTGTTTGGATCCGTTTGGCAGTGATGGTTTTAGTCCAAGTACCCATCATGAGGCACGTGGCACTAACGTCCGGTGCACGGTGACCATCTGTGATGCAAAGTGAGGGCATGTTTCAAACAAGACTAGGTTATAAAAACATCCCCACTTCTGCATCAAGCTGAGTTTTTGTCATCATTTGTAAAGCATCAGAAAACAAACCTTTAGGGGCACCGAGGTGACAGAATCTCTTTTTAATTTTGTTTACCTTCACATTTTTTAACAAACATTTCAAAGTGGAAAATGTTATTGTCTTTAAATCTGCGCCAGCTCTTGGTCACATGGTAAAAACCTCCACGGAGGCGTATCCGCTCCACCTCAACCGCGACCACCTCCAGAACCTATCAACCTTCTTTTTTTGGGCTCAGACATGTAAACTATAATTTTGGCTCTTCTCATACCGCCCTGTGTTTTGTTTTTTTCTGGCAGGGCCAAAGAGAAAAAGCCAAAGACGGCGAGGACGCTGATCACTGCTGATGGACGAGTGCTGAACGTCAATGAACCCAAGTATGAACCAAAACAAGAGCTTCTTGGAAAGCTGCACTGTGGAGCTTTTAGTTCGTTTTTAGTCGCTGTTTCCAAACTTGACTGAGGTCGGGTGTGTGTGTGTGTGTTTGTGTGTGTGTGTGTGTGTGTGTGTGTGTGTGTGTGTGTGTGTGCTGCAGGCTTAGCCAGCTGCTTTGCATGTGTCACCTCTGCACGCTGTCATCGACCTGCCTACACATCCCAATCAAAGAAACAATTACATTACATTACAGAAAAAAATTCAGAACACAGCTAAATGAAATAAATTATAATAAATTATAATTATGATTATAATAAATTAGTGAAAGACCAGTAGCCAGGGGTGTAATAAATGTGTGAACGTTAAAGAGTCACTAACTGCCTCAGACTTCCTCTTACTGTAGTCAACCAGGAAAGAAAATTCCTTCTTTCAGAGTCTGTGGCGGACTTGTTGATTCACTAACTGGGTTTGTTAGACAGTATTGAGACAGGAAACGATGGCCTGACACACAGCAAAGGACACGCAAGGACACAAGTCAGACTCGAACCCTTGTGGATCTTGTGGATCTTGTGGATCGCTTGGTTGGCTTGTGGGTTTCCTTTGAAATAAGCTGACACAGAAGTCAGAGTTGTGTATGTTTCGCTCCTCTTTGTTGGTGTTTTAAGTCACTTTTGCTTCTCTTTGTTATCTTGCTTAGATTTAGTATTTTTTTCATTATGTTTTTATGGTTGCGTTATGTAACTTTGCAGCGAGGAAGTGCAGCGAGGAAGTGCAGCGAGGAAGAGCAGCTCGTAGCTTTAATGTTGGGATCTTTCTTTCCGTCCTCAGACTGGACTTCTGTCTCACTGAAGACGAAGAAAACAACTCAGTTGTCTTGGACCTGGCAGTTTACAGGTAGGATGTGTAAGTGGCAACTTTCAGCCACTTTCTAAATTCCATCTATCCATCCATCATCTATACCCGCTTAATCCGTCTCCGGTCTGTCGGAGCCTATCACGACGCATAGTAGGCGAAAGGCAGGGGTCCACCTGGACAGGTCGCCAGTCCGTAGCAGGGACACATACAAGACATTCACACCTACCGGCAATTTAGTATGACCTACCCTGCATGTTTTTGGACTGTGGGAGGAAGCCGGAGTACCCGGAGGGAACCCACGCAAGCACGGGGAGAACATGCAAACTCCACACAGAAAGACCCACCGGGCCGGGAATCGAACCAGGAACCTTCTTGCTGTGAGGCAACAGGGCTGACCACTATGCCACCGTGCTGCACTTTCTAAAATCTAAATGATATTTATATAAATGCCTCAAATACAGTATGTTTTTACATAACTGACTGCAGTCCTTCACATCGGTCGTGCTGTGCACGTGTCTCTGACGGAACTGACCCTGACCTCTGCTTCACCTCTCAGACACATGGACACCTCCCTGATGGACGTCGACGTCGAGCCAACGTACGCCAGAGTCGCCGTCAAAGGAAAGGTACTTTGTGAGCTTCTTGTTCTGTCAGCTGATGAGCTTTAGGATTTGCGAGGATGTAATTTCCCTACTCTCACAGTTTCAGCTGCACTCTCAAACTTTCCAACAAATACATTCATTTTCAGCATTTTAAAGAGCAGCAGCACAAACCTGGACTCGCTACATCAACCTTTGTCCTTATAGGTCGGATTGTTGCTCAGCAGCTTTTCCCATCAGCCAGTTCTTGCTGATTCATGGCTGATGTATGCATGGACTCTTAAAAATGAGAAGAGCCTTGGAAATAGCTCTTTTGTTGCACATTTCTACCTAAAGAGGAAATGAAACTAAACGGAGAAACCCTGAAAGATGTTTCATGTCATCCTCCTGCACTTTAGAGAGATTTGCGTTTCTGTTTCAAGCTGCATTTCATCGAGCAAGTCACCGGAGCTGCAGACTCCCCTTTCATTCCCACTGGAAGCCAGCCAGTTAAAGCGCAGGATGCTGCCGTCAGCGGGTGGAGGCCCAAGCTCAGGGGCACTGCGGCAGCGGTTTCCAGAAAACATGTTTTTAGGATTCAAAGGCTCCAAAACTTGAATGAATGTGCACCATGTTTTATTGACTCTGCTGAGATCCACGTGTGGAGGGGAGTTTGAAGACATGTCAGCTGGCTGCAGAGATTTGTTGGCCTCTGCAGTCGGCAGCAGCTCTTCCCATGCAGCACAGTTTGTCCATCGCAGCTCAGATTTCTCACTGTGATGTGTTGATGGAGGCAACCGGTTGAAGATCTTTGCCTCCAGATGACAGCCAGTGCAGTTAACACAACACAACATGAACAACGAGGAATCATCACCCCTCCTGCTCAGTAAAAAACAGTTTAACAGTCTTTCTAGCAGAACAGGTACAGGTACAAGTGCAGGTTGTAGGTACAGGTACAGGTACAGGTGCAGGTACAGGTACAGGTACAGGTACAGGTACAGGTGCAGGTACAGGTGCAGTTACATCTATAGGTACAGGTGCAGGTACAGGTGCAGGTACAGGTGCAGTTACAGGTATAGGTGCAGGTACAGGTGCAGGTACAGGTGCAGGTACAGGTACAGGTGCAGGTACAGGTGCAGTTATAGGTATAGGTGCCGTTACAGGTACAGGTGCAGGTGCAGGTACAGGTGCAGTTACAGGTATAGGTGCAGTTACAGGTATAGGTGCAGGTACAGGTGCAGGTACAGGTGCAGGTACAGGTATAGGCGCAGGTACAGGTACAGGTGCAGGTGCAGGTACAGGTACAGGTGAAGGTACAGGTACAGGTGCAGTTACAGGTACAGGTACAGGTGCAGGTACAGGTACAGGTGCAGGTACAGGTGCAGTTACAGGTATAGGTACAGGTGCAGGTACAGGTGCAGGTACTGGTACAGGTGCAGGTACAGGTGCAGTTACAGGTGCAGGTACAGGTGCAGTTACAGGTATAGGTGCAGGTACAGGTACAGGTGCAGGTACAGGTGCAGTTACAGGAATAGGTGCAGGTACAGGTGCAGGTACAGGTACAGGTGCAGGTACAGGTACAGGTGCAGGTACAGGTACAGGTACAGGTGCAGTTACAGGTACAGGTACAGGTGCAGGTACAGGTACAGGTGCAGGTACAGGTGCAGTTACAGGTATAGGTGCCGTTACAGGTACAGGTGCAGGTGCAGGTACAGGTGCAGTTACAGGTATAGGTGCCGTTACAGGTACAGGTGCAGGTGCAGGTACAGGTGCAGTTACAGGTATAGGTGCAGGTACAGGTGCAGGTACAGGTGCAGGTACAGGTATAGGCGCAGGTACATGTACAGGTGCAGGTACAGGTGCAGGTACAGGTGCAGGTACAGGTACAGGTACAGGTGCAGGTACAGGTGCAGTTACAGGTATAGGCGCAGGTACAGGTACAGGTGCAGGTACAGGTGCAGGTACAGGTACAGGTACAGGTGCAGGTACAGGTACAGGTGAAGGTACAGGTACAGGTGCAGTTACAGGTACAGGTACAGGTGCAGGTACAGGTACAGGTACAGGTGCAGGTACAGGTACAGGTGCAGTTACAGGTATAGGTGCCGTTACAGGTACAGGTGCAGTTACAGGTACAGGTGCAGGTGCAGGTACAGGTGCAGTTACAGGTATAGGTGCAGGTCCAGCTACAGGTACAGGTAGTTTTGAAGCTGAGTGTGAAATGGTTGTGATGAAGATCAGCACCTACAGACCATGGTTCTCAGTCAGAAAAGGGCGGAATGCCCTGTCCGGGTCGGTGGCTCGGTGCTGCCTGAAGTGGAGGAGTTTAAGTATCTCAGGATCTCGGTCATGACCGACGAGGAATAAAGTGAAAGATTTACAGGCGAAGCGTTGCAGCATCTGCGGTAACAGACTGTATCGGTCTGTTGTGATGAGGAGGTTGAGCCAACAGTCAAGACTGCAGGTTGAACGGTCGATGTATGTTCGTACCCGCCCCTGCAGTCATGAACTGTGAGGAGAAACCAAAAGAACGAGACCACAAGTACAACCAGCAGTTTGGTTTGGTTCACATAATGAGAGGCTGCTGGGAGGGATGATCGATGATGAGTCGGATTCAGAGTGTGCAGAGAAATCTGCTGAATCATCAACGCTGCTTCTCACTTTGGCTTGTGGAGGGAGATCATTGAAGCTGCTCCGGAGTCATCTCTCATCCGGTGACTTTGACTTTTCTACCAGAACAGCATCAGTCTAAGATGAGACAGACTTGTAAGCAGCTGCTGCAGTGAGTCTCACCAGATGACTGGCGGTTTTGTTCACGTTGTGTCAGGTGTTTATTTTCAGCCTTTGCATGAGATGTGCGCAGTGTGATTGTGGTTTATCATCCTGCATATCAGCGTTTACCTGCAGGTGTTCGGATCGTCGCGCTTCTCTCAGCCACGCGGATGAAATGGGTTTTAATCTCCCACTAACAGACTGCTGTGACCTTTGTGTTAAAGGCGTTGTAATCATCCAAGAGCTGCAACATGCTTGCTTCTTTTTACCCTGCAGCCAACATATTACCGATATTGAGTCCTGCAGTTGTGGAGTTCTTTATCTCTCGTTGCCATGGCTACACTCACAATATTTATGGGTGGTTGTTTTATGCCAGGGGCCAGCCTGATTGGACAGGTGAGGTGATTTATGACGTGATACATCAACTCAGGCCTTTAAAATTCCTTTTTAATATGAACCCATTCAGAGGAGCCGGGGATGGAGTCGGGGCCCATCTGTGAGGAGATCCCATCAGCCACTTCTGATGGACGCTGCACTTTCAGAGTTTGAAGAGTACATCCCATAAATCTGCAGCCTACTTTGAAACTAAAGTAATGGAGAAATTAAAAAAAAGTCTAATCATGTGCTCAATTTGTCTTCCCACATGGATCATTTTAGTTTTAGTAGCATTTTGACTCAAGTGATTGATTGCCACTGCTCTCGTTCGGATCTATTCTGGTCTCTGCAGGTCCTCTCTGGAACTGTACCTATAAAAAGACACACTCACGATTAAAGTCATGTGACACAGTGGGACACTGCCAAATCAGTAATTAATCTTGTTAATTAAAGCTGTGAATATTTCCCTCTGCAGATATTTCAGATCGTTCTGCCTGCTGAAGTGAAACCTGACAGCTCGACCGCTCAGAGGTCCCAAACCACGGGACACCTGGTCCTAACGATGCCCCGCGTACGTACGCTCACACTCTGGTCAGCGATGTACACTTGAACCAGGGACAGGACACGATTTCTGGAGCCGAGGTTAATTAATGTTAAAGATCTCCACTTTCATTTCTACGAACATTCAGCAGATGTGATTAAGATCCATCCTCGGTGGAACATGGATGTCTACAGACGTCCAAGTTCCTCCGAGGATGGATCTTAATCACATCTGCTGAATGTTTCCCCTGAGATCCTCTTCAAAAGTCAATGTCAGATTTCTATAAGAAGCTTATAAAGACAATGACTATTAACTAAAACACTTTAATCCACTTTAGCAGCTTCTCTGTGATTCAATTGTCTGCAGTTAAGACTTAAGCTCAAAGTGAAATTATTATTTAATGCAAAAGTCAAGTTTCTGGAAACATCTTAACACCATCACGTAGACCTGCTAGAGGTCCCAGCAGTTAACATCGAGCTCATAATTTTCACGCAGATTAAATTCAAATAAAATCATTTTTCGATCAAAGTGAGATGATCTCTTGTATTTACTGCCGGTTTAAAACAAAATTTCTAACTAAGAGGCTCATGCTGCTGTTCTAAATTTGCATTTCGACCACCAGGAAGGAGGGTCATTAAGGGATCGGGGACTAAAGAGCGTTCCTGGGTAGAACGTTCAACCCTGAAACGGTCCTGGTGGAGATGAATTACCCCTGATATTGCCCTGAAGCACTTTATTTCTTATCTCATGCCCATTTCGTCCCCCTGCAGAGCTCGTAGGTCTCATGTATCTGGTCCACGTAGGCCTCCTATCTGGAGAATAACAAAGCTGAAGCCGTAAGGGACCGGTGCCATTTGCGTATTTCTGCAAATGTCCCTGGTTGTAGTGTGTAAGGCTCTGCAGGCTCCATATTTATTTAGTTCAGTTTGGAAAAGCACAAACACAAACAGCTGCTGATTTCTTAAGAGTTTAGTTTTAGATTGACTGCTATGTTCATGCTGATCGTGAAGATCAGCAGTTTACATTCGGAAGTTTTCTGAGAAACTCGTTATGGCGTCTATAAAGAGACACAGGTGCAGAGTCAGAGATGCTGCTGTTGATCAGGCGCATCCTGCAACGAAGTGACCACAATCAGGCCAGAAACCAACCACAGGAAGCTGTTTGCAGAGAAGACCAGCTGATGTGTCTTCCTTCGTATTCTTGCAGGCTGAAGGTGAAATCAAAGAGAAGAGTATCGTCCCACGTGCACGGAGAACGTGTCAAAGCAGACGCAGCAGCTCACTGGAGGACAATAAAAGGTAGTGACGTGCAGCTGCAGAGGCGATGGTACAGATGTCCTCACGAAGCGCTGAGAGGAAGGGACACCAGCGTTTTACCATAAACCCTCAGTTTCTGTCATCGTCATGAAAAACGCGACATCTGTTTTCATTCTGTCCTTAGAGAGAAATGAAGTCATTTCTTCTGTTGTTTATGTGTGTTAGGATTTATTTTTTCATTAGTCATATTATTTCTCTGAATCTGTCTTTATAACGATGCAGTTAAGCAGCACAGATGTGCAGTAATTACAGAACGATGAGCAGATGCCACGTGTGGACTGAACAGGTCTAGTGGGCAGTGTTTTACTTTAGCAGTGTGTCATATCTGCATATTAGGAGGCTGTGTTGGGGAGAAGGTTTTACAATCTTTAAACATGAGGCACATCCTTAAACTCCTGGGGTAGATTTTCAATTTAAAACAGAATTTAAACTCTTAACATTCACTTTCTTCATTAACAAAGTGATTGGAGACTTTAGAATTCAAAATAGCAAGTATCGTTTGGACAGGAGCATTGGTGTCGCAGCAGCAGTTTGCGTCTGAGCGTTGACGGGTCTAACAGTGGTCCGGGACCTGAGTTGTGGCTCTTATGTCACGGTCACCTTGGCTTGGAAACTCGAGGACACTAAAGGTGACACCGGTGCGACCCGCAGCAGTGACTCCTGAGGGGCTTGAAGGGGTTTTCACACCTTAGTTTGTTTGCTCTGATCTGAGTCGTTACGTTTACGTTACATTTAGTCATTTAGCAAACACTTCTGTCTAAAACCACCTATGGAATGACGACAGGCAGGCGACATAACAGAACTTAAAATGCTAAAGAAACCTCAAGTGCTGTTGCCTAAATCTAAGCGTAAGTCGAAGCCCGGTGGGGAAGCAAAGTCCGTTTGGTTTTAGGCTGATGGAGACGTGGAGGCGTGGAGGCCCCCTTAAAACTAGTCGGATGGGTTCTTGTGTTCAGTTCAGGAGATCACGATGTGACTGCAATCCAGTCAGTGATTTCCTCGTACCACAACCAAGACGAACGCCATTCTGTTTGTGTCTGCCACTGAAGATAATACACAACAACACTTTTGTAATATGAATGAAGCATGAAGAGCAGCAGCGATGTCGCCCGCCCGCAGCTTGGTTCTTCGTGTGTTGCATGAACGTATCAGGGTCTACGCACGTCTCGGTGGGCTGTGGTGTCAGTCTGCGGTGTCAGTCTGCGTTTGGCCTTGAGTTGATTACACTCACATTCAAATGCCTGTGGCTCCTCACGTCCCTGCTGACCTAATTACAGATACCTGTTGTATTTTAAACACTGTGCATGTTCATTTTATCAGCTCTGCTAATGACACGGACAACCTTGACCACAGCTGCAGCTTCACACTCCAGAGAAGCATCTTTGACCGTGGTTGTTATGCAGTTTCACACGAACAAATATGCTCAATCCACCAAACAGTTGTTATTATAGGTGCATGTTGTGGCAGCGATTCCTACACGAGCCAAAACAAAGACCAGTGCCAGAGCTGTGTCCGGGTACTTTTATAAGGCGTCACGCACATCAGATTTATGTTCCTTCTGAGGTCTCGCTTGATCATGTGACTTTCTGTAAAATCTTATGTCTGGGATTTCCACGACGTCTTTGATGTTTGGTAACACAGCGTGTTAGTTTAAAGGATCATGATATCAAAAATAATGTAAAAAATCAGCGTCTTCATGTCTAAGGGAGCTCGTTCACTTGGCTACATAAATAAAACTGAATTGAATTCGAGTGACCAGCCCCGTTTGTGTGGACTCAGCAGAAACTCCGTCCCCTTCCCTCTCCTTGCCTCGAGTCACTCACATCATCACACGATCATCATTATCATTTTATTGCAGAGATGCTTCTTCTTGTCCTTCAGATGGCCCCATCCAACACAATAAAGAGCCCCAGCTCAGTCCTGCACCCTTAAATGAAACATTAAAATGAAAATGCTGAGCGGCTCCTGCTCCACAGTGAGACGACAGGTGAGCAGCGCTGCCGGCCCCTGAGATACCCCACACGTTGCCTGTTACTAACCAGATGTGATCGTTCACAACAGTCACCAAGTGTATAAAACCGGGATTTAAACCTCCTTCTGTACAACTCCACCAGACTGTTTACGGATTCTAGCAGGTTAGGAAACATGAGTCTGGATTTGGTCTCAATCAGCCACAGCGATCTTCATCTTCATCTTCATCTTCATCTTCATCTTCATCCCCACGGCTCTGCACAGGATCAGTTAGCCCGCGAACACTGACCAAAGTCACTCACTATAAACAGACTATACACTATAAACATGAAAACAAATGTATAGAATTAGACTTAGATTTAGTTAGTTCAAGTTTTAAGAAATTATAGAGAGCATGTCTGTAGAAATTTCCAAATGTGCTTTAGACTTACAAAAGCAGCACCAATCCACCAATTGAAAAAGAAAAATGGTTAAAGGTAGGATAAGTGATATTTGGAGGACGTCATATCTGTAGATCTTTGGAACAAAACATCAAGACACCATGCAGCACCTACGGTGTTCCCGGAGAAGACCCGCCCTTTCACAGACACGCCCCTTCACAGACCCGCCCTTTCACAGACACGCCCTTTCACAGACCCGCCCTTTCATAGACACGCCCTTTCGCAGACACCCCCTTTCGCAGACACGCCCTTTCACAGACCCGCCCTTTCATAGACACGCCCTTTCGCAGACACCCCCTTTCAGAGACCCGCCCTTTCACAGACCCGCCCTTTCACAGACACCCCCTTTCACAGACACGCCCTTTCACAGACACGCCCTTTCACAGACCCGCCCTTTCATAGACACGCCCTTTCGCAGACACGCCCTTTCGCAGACACGCCCTTTCACAGACACGCCCACGCCTCACATGCACAGACTTACAAAATCACATGTGGAAGTTTGGCTTCACTTCATTTCTTGAAACCAGCAAACAAGGCGTGTTTACCAGTTTAAACAGATGAAGGAAGCTGTGCTCTCGTCATGCAGGATGATTGTTCTAACAACACTCAGATGATGATTGTGAATTATAATTTTGTTTAAAATGCCCGTCTCTGTTGCATATTCCTGTGTTTGATCATCTGGAATAAGCACTGAAGAACGGTGCGTGAACTCCTGGGGGACATCAGCAAAACCTTGTGTCTGTTAAGGACGACAGAAAGCCTTGAAGCGATGCTACAGCCGCTGCAGTTCGGTCATGATACCGCGGAAGTCGGCTTCCTCGTTATGCAGACACGGTGATCAGGTCTCCCAGGACACTTTTTTTTCTTCGTTTGAGAAGAACCCCTCTGGCCCTCCTTTTCTTGACCTCCTGAGCACCACAGAAGCCAGGCTGCAAACTTGACAACAAATGCCTTCTTCTGTATCAGCAGTTATCACCTCGTCCTCTCATTATTACTTAATCTGATAATAGGATGTGATCGCTCCTCATTACCTGGTCATTATAATGACCAGGTGAGTCTGCGTCATCCATTACTTATATGGACCTCCTGACCAGATGGGTCATTAGCAGAAGAGCCCCGTGCTTTAATGACTCCATCCATCTCTCATAAGGAGGTGCTGAGGATGAGGTCTACCTGTTATCCAGATGGTCCTGGAGGGAAGCTGGGAGCAGTTACCTGTCAGTGTATTTGTGGGACTTTCAGTTGGAGATCAGGAGCTTTTAAAGCCACTCCATGTAGCAACACCTCTTCTGACCACGTGAGAGTATTTCAATCTGTTGTGTTGACAAAAGAGCCACTGACAATAATAAGTGTGGGCGTGCCAACATGTCTTGTAATACCGTTTTGTCCCACTAGAGAGCATTTCATTTATTGATGAACATTCTTGTTGATGTGAAGAAGTCAGTAGTCCTGCACAGTGGCTTTAGGGCGAGAAACTCTTCATTTGAACATCCCTTCGTGCATGTCGTTTCACTGTTAGATGGGATGAAAATATTCAGCTTTTTTTGTAACAGTTGCAAATTTGTTGGACCTGAAATAGCTGGAATTCTGTGTTTGCCTGCATAAAACCCTGCATGAACTGAAACACGCCGAAAAACGTGCCGCCGCTGCTAACTGTGGCTCCTGACTTTTATCACAAACATCCCACGTGAGCCTCCGCCCGCCTGGCTGCTCGTCTGCGGCGTCTCTCCACCTGCTCAGGATTTAAGCCATTATGTTGGTTTTACCTCTAACCTGTCACAATTTACTCCTGTGGCAGCCAGCTATTAAAGCCTCTAGAGGTTCAAAATCACATTTTCTTCTTTGCTCCTGACTCTTTGACAAAAATCAAAAGTCCTAATGAGGAAGGAGCTCAGTAGATCAACACTTAACTCTGCATCCAGACATGCGGAACATGTCCGCTATCTCTGCATGACTCGGTTTATCTGGTTTTTATCTGAACGTGAGCAAATGGCATCAAGATGGGACCTGTGACATCGTCTCACATCCACTCCCAAACCTGATTCTCTGTGGATCGCTGGGCGCTGAGACTAGCCAGAACCTGCTTGATGTAGTCGCAGCAGCCGGTTGGAACTCGATTACAGTCCCATTACCAAAGTGAGAGCGATGACCCTGCAGGAGCTTGGTCCTGACTTGATTGGTGTTTTTACCACGACACCTCACACACTTTTTATTCACAAGCGCTTATACAATGCTCCTTATTACACAAACCTACTTTCTTTAAAATAAAAAAATGTGGAAAATGTCAGTAAACATGTCTTCAACATGTCTTTTATTCACATTCGAACAGAGAAAAGTTAATTCTGACTTTGATAAAAGCAACTCATCTCAAAAAAGTTGGGACAACAGAAACAAAATGCTGGAAAAAAAGACATCAGTGATATGACTCAGTCTCTTAGACGTGAAGGGGGCCAGAGGTTCGCACATCTGCAAGAAACTGTCCACAAATAATGAAAAAAAAAGAAAAATAATCCCCCTCAGTGTAGAACAATGAAGACTTGAAATAAATCACCACCCAAACAAATACAAAACAAATATACGTATGATTCTAGGGTGGAAATTACTTCACGGGCCCAGGAATTTTATTTCAGAACAAACAGTCCTGCAGTAAAAGTGTTAGTAGTTTTCTGCAAATGGGGAGACCTGTTTTAACCTCCCAGAGTCTCTGACGTCCCCAGAGATGTTCCCAGACAGAAACACTCCTGTAGGCTGGACGGGCGCTGGACGGGTGCTGGCGGGTGCTGGACGGGCGCTGGGCGGGTGCTGGCGGGTGCTGGACGGGCGCTGGACGGGCGCTGGACGGGCGCTGGCGGGCGCTGGCGGGCGCTGGTGGGTGCTGGCTGGTGCTGGCGGGCGCTGGCGGGTGCTGGCTGGTGCTGGACGGGTGCTGGACGGGCCCTTGGCGGGTGCTGGCGGGTGCTGGACGGGCGCTGGCGGGTGCTGGCTGGTGCTGGCGGGCGCTGGCGGGTGCTGGCTGGTGCTGGACGGGTGCTGGACGGGCCCTTGGCGGGCCCTTGGCGGGCGCTGGCGGGTGCTGGCGGGCGCTGGACGGGCGCTGGACGAGCGCTGGGCGGGTGCTGGCGGGTGCTGGCGGGTGCTGGCTGGTGCTGGACGGGCCCTTGGCGGGTGCTGGCGGGTGCTGGACGGGCGCTGGCGGGTGCTGGCTGGTGCTGGCGGGTGCTGGCGGGTGCTGGCGGGTGCTGGCTGGTGCTGGACGGGTGCTGGCGGGTGCTGGCTGGTGCTGGACGGGTGCTGGACGGGCCCTTGGCGGGTGCTGGCGGTTGCTGGACGGGCGCTGGCGGGCGCTGGGCGGGCACTGGCGGGCGCTGGCGGGCGCTGGCGGGCGCTGGGCGGGCGCTGGGCGGGTGCTGGCTGGTGCTGGACGGGTGCTGGCGGGTGCTGGCGGGCGCTGGACGGGCGCTGGACGAGCGCTGGGCGGGTGCTGGCGGGTGCTGGCTGGTGCTGGACGGGCCCTTGGCGGGTGCTGGCGGGTGCTGGACGGGCGCTGGACGGGCGCTGGGCGGGTGCTGGCGGGTGCTGGCGGGTGCTAGGCGGGTGCTGGACGGGCCCTTGGCGGGTGCTGGCGGGTGCTGGACGGGCGCTGGCGGGCGCTGGCGGGTGCTAGGCGGGCGCTGGACGGGCCCTTGGCGGGTGCTGGACGGGCGCTGGCGGGCGCTGGCGGGCGCTGGCGGGCGCTGGCGGGTGCTGGCGGGCGCTGGACGGGCGCTGGGCGGGCGCTGGACGGGCGCTGGGCGGGCGCTGGACGGGCGCTGGCGGGCGCTGGCGGGCGCTGGCGGGCGCTGGCGGGTGCTGGCGGGCGCTGGACGGGCGCTGGACGGGCGCTGGGCGGGCGCTGGACGGGCGCTGGACGGGCGCTGGCGGGTGCTGGCGGGTGCTGGCGGGTGCTGGCTGGTGCTGGACGGGTGCTGGCGTTTAAGGTCTGGGCGTTGTCTCGGCTGCTCATCGACGTTTAAACGACGCTGTTGTTGGAGTCTCAGGGGCATTTGAAGCTCAGATGAAGCTCAGCCTCGATTTAAAGTCTCTGCTAGACTGAAACATGACTTTGACTCTCTTTATTCCTCAGAACAACATGATGATTTATAACGGAATTAAAACAATTGCTTTAAAATCTCTTCACAAATCAGATTCATCAGCAGTGTTGAAGGAACTTTCAGCTGCTTTTGACTGTATAACATTCCTTAAACTTCCCGTTGCTGTAAAAATAGACCCCAGCCTGTTTCTATGTCTGCAGGACAACGAGCCAGATTACGCCGTCTCTGTTTATAAAGTCAAGCAGCTCGTTTTCCTGCACCTCAGTGACTTTCCTGCAGCAGATTATGAAGAGACTGAGCGCTACACGTCCTGCAGCACTTTTATTCCCTGCTCAATAAACAAGTGGCAGGAAGCGCAGCATAATGAAGGGCTTCTCCTTTTGCAGTCCTCTGGTATTTACTGTCAGCTGCTGTGCAGAGATTAAATTATAATAGCCTCGCGCAGCTTCCTGCATCAACACATTTCATTCATTTTCACTCCTGTGGTTTTCACTTGATAACATACAATAAATACCAGAGACGTGCAGCTCATGACACGCTCGTGCTATTAACCAATCACAGAGCAGCCCATTTATTTATTATAGTTACCATTTTTCACCAATAAAAGAAATACACTTTGCTGCTATTTACTCATAGATGAGGATTACTGGAGCTGGGATAGGCTCCGCAGACCCCCGTGACCCTGTACAGGATTAAACGTGTACAGAAAATGGATGGATGGATGGATGGATGGATGGATGGATGGATGGATGGATGGATGGATGGATGGATGGATGGATGGATGGACGGACGGATAGATGGATGGATGGATGGATGGATGGATGGATGGATGGATGGATGGACGGACGGACGGATAGATGGATGGACGGACAGACGGATAGATGGATGGATGGATGGATGGATGGATGGATGGATGGACGGACGGACGGACGGATAGATGGATGGACGGACAGACGGATAGATGGATGGACGGATGGACGGATGGACGGATGGATGAATGAGGAAAGTATTCCAGCTGGTACTTGTTTTTTTAAACCCCCTCAACATCTCGTACCTGGATTTCAGAGACAATTATGTGCAGATTTTCAACACATTGCAGCGCTACCAACAGTTTAATGTGCACAGGATGACCCGGTACCTGACATTAAATATATCCCATCAGCTCCACCTTTGTTTTGACCTCATGGCTAGTTTACAGATTGAAGCTTGAACTGCAGTCAACCAGGAGCATTTAGGAGTTTATGTTCTAGGCAATAACTGCAGGTTTAGGTACCAGGAAGATAGAGGTCTGTTTAGACCTGGTATTAACATCTGTCCTGAGTGCGCCCATCAAAAGTAGACCGCCTCACAGGAAAAGTGAGCCATGTCACTCCACTGGCGAGGAACCATAGATGCCCTTCCATAGAGGAACGTAATCATCAGGCAGGAGTAGAAGCCTTCAGGATCGACCTTAAATAACTGACTGTAGACCCACAAGTTGCTTTATTCAGGCAGCCAATGTGTGCGCATGTGTGTGTGCATGTGTGTGCATGCATGTGTGTGTGCATGTGTGTGTGCATGCATATGTGTGTGCATGTGTGTGTGCATGTGTGTGTGCATATGTGTGCATGTGTGTGTGCATGTGTGTGTGCATGCATGTGTGTGTGCATGTGTGTGTGCATGTGTGTGCATGCATGTGTGTGTGCATGTGTGTGTGCATGCATATGTGTGCATGTGTGTGTGCATGTGTGTGTGCATGTGTGTGCATGCATGTGTGTGTGCATGTGTGTGTGCATGCATATGTGTGTGCATGTGTGCGTGCATGCATATGTGTGTGCATGCATGTGTGTGTGCATGTGTGTGCGTATGTGTGTGTGCATGTGTGTGTGCATGTGTGTGTGCATGCATGTCTGTGTGCATGTGTGTGCATGCATGTGTCTGTACATGTGTGTGCGCATGTGTGTGTGCATGTGTGTGCGTATGTGTGTGTGCATGTGTGTGTGCATGCATATGTGTGTGCATGCATGTGTGTGTGCATGTGTGTGCATGCATGTGTGTATGCATGTGTGTGTGTGTGTGTGACACTGGGATCACTAAAACCGGTTTGACCTTTACTGCTGCAAGCCACAACGACGTCCCGGTAGCTTCAACTCCTGGAATTACTTCCTCCAGACTAGGGACGTTTTTGGAGCGAAAGTATCTCCGCAGAGACGTTTATGGAGTTACAAGAACCTCTGACAGAGTTTGCTTTTACTTGTGTTTAAGAGCAGGAGCTTCCCCATCAGGAATAATCTGTAAGGTAAAGTTACAGCGACTGGTTGAGATGAAGATGAACTTTACCCTGAAAATACAAACTGAACAAACCGCTACAGACGAGGTTTGTACTTGATCAACAGATCTTAACTTCTAAAAACCTAAACTCAGCAGTGAGGATCAATTGACTCTCTTAAGTCTCCTCGATGCAGGTTTCCATCTGTTGCGAGAACAGATTTCGTCTCCAAACTCTCTGTTCAGCCTTTTACTTGATCTTCGTATCAATTCATTGATTTATTGATGAAGTTAATAGAATTTGATGCAATTATTGTAGCAGGACTTCTCCTGAGAAATACTATTATATCTACATCTGCAGATAAATGTTTGAACCTCTGAAGTTCTCCTCTGCAACCTAAGACACTTTTATTTTGTTTTAACTCGACAGAGAAAATAATGTTCCTGAGAAGCTGGAAGTTGATCCCAGCAAGCGCACATCCGTCGATATCACCAACATTGTCCCAGGGCAGCGCGCCCAGCGCTCCAGTGGAGAAGGTCCACTGGAAACATCCAGACATGGCCCTCCTGCAGACGCAGGCCCCTTCTCTGAGGGCTTTGTGGACGACCCAGACGTTCCTCCACTCTTATGAAAGCTTCAGGTGACTTCAGGTGACCAGGAGCAGAGGGATACTTTACAGACCTTCTACTTCACCCAAACCAAGGAACACGGAAACACAATTGATGTTGTGGAGATGATTAAAATAAAAGTTGGTTTTGTATTAAAATGTGTTTGTGAGAAGAAGTCAGGCACATATCTGGATAGTTTTTAGTGTTTGGACATGAGTTTGTTGGTAAAACGGTCTCATTCCCTCTTTTGTTAGATGTGATGAGAGATTTTAATCAGGGACGGCTGCAGTTAATGTTCGGTGTTAAAGGTCCAGTGTGTAAAACACAGCGCCATCTAGTGGCCAAACTGGAAACGTCACCGTAAACGCCGTAAAAGCCACGCCCCCTGTTCTCACTGACCCATCTTCCTGTTTTCAGCTTTTGAGTTTTGATTCACTATTAACAGTTTAATTTCATTATCTTTCCTTTCAAATGAACTAATAATGCTTTATCAATGTTTGTCCTGTTTTTAACTCTTTTTGTTAATTTCCCACTTGGAAAGTACTCGTTTGTGATCAAATGAACCAGCTTTGAAGCCCAATGAGACTGTTTTCTAACCTGTGAACTTAAACTATTTTAGGTAAAATACGTCACGTGACGGCAGGCTGGCGAGTCCATGATATTGAACATTTGAGTGGTTTTAAGTAACTCTTGGAGCAGAAATGAATGTCAAGGAGATAATTCATAATTAATCATCGGTCAACCTAAATGTCCCTTTTTTTGAGGCCATTCGTCCCAGAAATATCATCACCTAGACCCCTTCAGCACCGAGAGGTCATCACATGACTTTAACGTAAAGACAGCGAAAAGCTTCGTTTTCATCTGAAACAACAGCACGACAAGCGCGAACTGGAAAGGACTCAAACTAATAAACTAAATCCAGACTCCAGCAGAACATCTGGAGAGCAGACCACAGGATGGGCCTCCACATCTGCACTGCAGGACCCAACCAGTTCACAACCACTGCGGCTGGACGAGATCCACTCACGCATTTTCCTTTGTAAGATTCCTGCTTCACCTTTTCCTGGGTGGGGGACAAACTCGGGGCTGGATCCAGATGTGAGTCGGTCAAAAACAGATTTGGTCTCCATGGTTTGATTCCGCATCCATGACAACCGAACAAGGCGAGTAGTCACGAACCTCGTCAGGTGATACGTTTATGAAGCAATAATGTTTTGGCTGTTTGGGGACAACGTTTAGCTGAGAGGAGGCAGCTTGTGCCTGTCGGGTAAATGCAGCGGTCAGTTCTGGTTTCACCACCGAAACAACATTTGAAACGGGCGCTCCTGCTGTGAAATATTCCCTCGCAGCGCCGCAGCGCCTCCGATGAGAAGGCTGAAGAAGCCTGGAGCCACGGCAGATCATTCCAGGACCCTTCCAGGTGGAATTCTGCTGCACTACTGGCCCTGGAAGTACCGGCCTGCTGCCATCTCATACACTAGTTGTCTTCCAGCCATGTTTGCTCCTCCCCTTTTTTAGCTTTCCTAACAGTAGGAGGAAAGAGGCATCTAAAGCTTCATCTTCAGAGAACCTCTTGGTGACGTGACGGGAGGCTTGTCCGGTAATTACACCGTCTGTGCTGCCCACTTAGGAAAGAGGCCGTTTGTAGTCCGTGCAGCTCTGGAACGTCCAGAGTCTGGAGAAGCAGAGACGTTTGATCTTCAACCAGGTTGAGGTAGAGACAGACTCTGCTGAGGACCACTGCTGCTGTTAATCTAAGGTTGGCGCGACCTCAGGAGCTCAGGATTTGTGATGTTTATGCTCCTGTTCGAAAAAACATGAGCATAATCATCAGTTTTAAAGAAAGGACTGTGCTGCACTTCATACTGTTCTGGTTCAGGGAAGTGAGATGAATGTTTAGATGTGTTGCTCTTTGATTTGCTGGATTATGATGATGTTTTTAGGCCAACTCCTGCGTCCGGGGGAATCTCCCCAGGTCAGCCTCCCTCCGTCACTAACGTTTGTAGCTCACCTTTCTAAAACATGGATCAAACACCAGTCAAAGATTATTTCTGCAGTTGACAAAAACCACTTCAACAACTGTTTTAAGTCAGTTGTGGTTCTCACATCGTCTCGTTTGCAGCTCGTGTTGCTTCGATGCAGAACAGCAGTCGGGTGCTGTTGACCAACACAAACCGGTTGTGTTGGACCTTTTCTTGCTTTTCCTTTTTATAGTTGGTTAGTTTTTCAGGGGGATGAAAGCGAATAAAACACAAGATAAGAGACTGAATCATCTGACTGTGGCCCGCGGCCGTCCTCCTTCTTTCAGCTGCGCCTGTTGTTTTCTCTGGTTTGTGTGAAGGTTTTTCTTTGAGGACATCAGTAGAACATCCCTTGAAGCTTCTTCATCTCTCTTTCAATCTCTGCACTTTTTGCTTTGATTTGTCACCTCTAAATGTTAGAGGTCACAATTCCCTCTCCTCTTCCTCCTCCTCATCTTCCTCCTCCAGCTCCTTATCTTCTTCCTCCTCATCCTCCTACCTCTCCCCTTTCTCTTTCTTCTCCACTTTCTCTTCCTCCTCCCCCTGTTCCTCCTCCACCTGTTCCTGCTCCTCTTCTCTTTCTCCTCCTCCTCCTCCAGCATCCCTGAGTGAGTCTCCAGCATCAGCACCAGAAGGAATCTGATTCTGTTTTTTTCAGCTCTCTATATTTGTTCTCGCACCTTTCAGGAGATTTTTGTCCAGAAAATTAAAAAAATAAATAAATGAGATCTTCTGCATCTCGTGTAAAGTTATTTATTCTGGAGCCTCTGTCAACAGTGGCATTATGTAACTGCATCGCTGTAATGTTTCCACGTTTCTCTGTTTGAGATTTGCACAACGATGTAAGGTCGTCCGTGCAGGAGATGCAGCGGTTCTGCAGCTGCTGGAACAGCCGTACGGACGTGTTACAACGTTCAAGCTCCTTGACTGTTGGTGCATAAGAAAACAGTAAAAAGCACCTAAAAAATCTAATTTCTCCCTTTAAGAGACAAGAATAAAAGTGGTAAACTGGTGATCACAAGCACCGACTTCCCAACTTCTGGGATGAAGCCAACGTGGAAATAAGAGAAGCTGCAGCTCCTGGTTGCTTTGTAGCGCCAGTCGGAGCGAAATGTGTTCCTTCAAATAAAACAGAAACTGGTTTCCTGATATGAAAGAAAGGTTTTGTGCCGCTTTAGGGGTTTTCTATAAAAACAGCCCCAAAACCACTCCTAAGAAACCTGAGGGTGGCGTCACCGAGGGTTTGATTCTCATAGTCCTTCAGGAGCTTCAGGAGCACCGGATGAGTTGGGGAATTTGGACTTCGTGTTTGGGAACAACCCGTCCTGTTCCCATCAGCATCTGTGGCGCAGTTTCTCAACAGGAAGGTCGGAGCAGTGAGACTTTTTCAGACCTCCACTAATGAAAACCCAACGCAAAGGTTCGGGTTGGAACCAAGGTGTGAGTGGAGGTTAGGTCACGGTTCAGAGCTAAATGTAAACTGGGGATGGTTTGGGTCTGGATGTGGAAAACAAAGGGAAGGTGATGTGATCCTAATTAGGAAAGCTGCACAAAATACACGAACATATAACAAACGTTATAAAATACAACAAACTTCCCCAGCGGTTTTGAACGCTGGGATTTACAAAGTTCTGTATTTTAATTGTACTACCATAAAGATGTTTTTGACCTTTATATCTGGATCCACGTAAATATTTACTTGATACTTGTGAAGTGGGATTGGTGGAGAAATTCTCAGGCCAGAATAAAAATGGCTTTAATTCTTCAGTCTGTCTTTGTTGTTGGGGAGCTGTCTGGACTTTGAAGTTAAGACAGATATGCCAAACAGACGTGGCGGTGGAGCGAGGTCTCCGTCTGTTCTCTCGGAGGAACTCAGGTTGTATCACTGATGTGTAAACTCCAGGGAAACAGCTTTGATGAGATCTGCTTCATTATCTTTTGTTGTTGGAGAAGCAGTTTTTTATTCCAACAGGGAATAAAATACTGAGAGATCTTCTAAGAGGTGCAGAAATATTAAGAACTATGTCAGGAAGTTGGGCTTCAGTTTCCATCCAGACCTTCACGGCTCTCAGCGACTGTCAGCTGTCTCCGACATTCGTGGCAGCTTGAAGCTTTCCTCCAGATTTAGTGACTATGTCAACATTAGTGACATAGTCACTAGTAACTAGTCAGAGCCAGATCTGAACAGAGAGTTGACAGCAGAAACTGATCAGATTTCCTCTCTGCTTCATTAATTATTGATGAAGCAGCTCCTGCTTTGGTACGAAGTGTTGATTTAACTGGAGCTTATGTGTCTGATATGAAGAAACATCACTGCTGCCATTTGAAATCCCCTCAAGAGCCAATTTGTTATCAGAGTTGGCTGCGATTAGCAGGAAAAGCTTCATTACCGATATTTAACAAGTCATTTAACTCTTTTATTATGGCTCTGGGACTAATGTGGTTCAGTAGCACTGCGTGTGCATACGCTGCTCGTCCTGACGGGATGAGGTCAAACGACAACGTTCCAGCTTTGGGGTTAAAGACGATGTGGAAATAAGAAAAGTTGCAACCCTAACCCCTAACCTTAGGCTTAGGAATTAGGGTTAGGGATTAGGGTTAGGATTAGGGTTAGGGTTAGGGTTAGGGATTAGGGATTAGGGTTAGGGTTAGGGATTAGGGTTAGGGATTAGGGATTAGGGTTAGGGATTAGGGGTTAGGGATTAGGGTTAGGGATTAGGGTTAGGGTTAGTGCAGGGATTGTGGTTAGGGTTAGTGTTAGGGGTTAGGGTTAGGGTTAAGTATTAGGGTTAGGGATTAGGATTAGGGTTAGGGATTAGGGTTAGGGTTAGGGTTTGGGTTAGTGTTATGGTTAGGGATTAGGGTTAGGGATTAGGGTTAGGGGTGTTAAGGATTAGGGTTAGGGTTAGGGTTAGTGTTAGGGATTAGGATTAGGGTTAGGGATTAGGATTAGGGTTAGGATTAGGGATTAGGGTTAGGGATTAGGGATTAGGGTTAGGGATTAGGGTTAGGGTTAGGGCAGGGATTGTGGTTAGGGTTAGTGTTAGGGATTAGGGTTAGGGATTAGGGATTAGGGTTAGGATTAGGGTTAGGGTTAGGGCAGGGATGTGGTTAGGGTTAGGGTTAGGGATTAGGATTAGGATTAGGATTAGGGTTAGGGATTAGGGATTAGGGTTAGGGATTAGGGGTTAGGGATTAGGGTTAGGGATTAGGGTTAGGGTTAGTGCAGGGATTGTGGTTAGGGTTAGTGTTAGGGGTTAGGGTTAGGGTTAAGTATTAGGGTTAGGGATTAGGATTAGGGTTAGGGATTAGGGTTAGGGTAGGGTTTGGGTTAGTGTTATGTCGGGTTAGGGTTAGGCTCGGGTTAGGGGTTCCGGCTTAGGGTTCGGGTTGGGTTGTGTTAGGGTTAGGATCGGGTTCGGGCTTCGGTTCGGGTTCGGCTTCGGGCTTCGGGTTCGGGCTTCGGGCTTAGGGTTCGGGCTTAGGGTTCGGTTGGGAGGGTTGTGGTTCGGGTTGTGTTAGGGTTAGGTTAGGGTTAGGGTTCGGGTCGGGTTTGGGTTCGGGTAGGTTCAGGGCAGGGATTGTGGTTAGGGTTGGGTTAGGGATTAGGATTAGGATTAGGATTAGGGTTAGGGATTAGGGTTAGGGTTTGGGTTAGTGTTATGTTTAGGGATTAGGGTTCGGGCTTGGGTTCGGGGTTGGGTTAGGTTCGGGTTGTGTTGGGATTAGGATTAGGGTAGGGTTAGGGATTAGGATTAGGGTTAGGGTTAGGGTTAGGGTTTAGGGTAGAAGAGCGTTCATGTACAATAGGTGCCCAGGGGTCGAACCTTGTGGAACACAAATAAAGGGATTTAATCCCACTGACAGATGCATTTTGAAAAGTTAAAACATGTGAGCTTTCAAATAACTTGGTGGTCAACTTGGTGGTCAACTCAAACCCACTTCCTGGAATATTTACCTGACGCCCTCAAGATGAACCTGGGGTGTTGCAACAAAGTGGAGAGTCAATGGACCTTGTAATATGAGAACAGAATTTAGAGTGGGTTTAGTTTCATATAAACTATCATAATTGATTATTATTGTGTGTGTGCTCTTTCTTTGCTGTTTTCCATCATTCTATAATCTAGTATTGGTTCATAAACCACATCAGGCCCTACGTGGAATAGAAGTGGTGGTAATTTAGCTAAAGTTGGAAGCAATTATAATATTTTAACTAAAATCTTCGTGCAGCAGATTCAGATTCAGAGTCAGAGTCAAGTTTATTGTCAATTCTACCACATGTAGATACATACAGAGAAGCGAAATTACGTACCCCCAAACGTGTTCAGCGTCCTGACGGCCTGGTAGATGAAACTGTCCCTCAGTCTGCTGGTTCTGGCCCGGAGGGTCTGCAGCCTCCTCCCTGATGGCAGCAGACTGAAGAGGCTGTGTGACGGGTGGGTGGGGTCTCTCACAATGCTGAGGGCTTTGGAGTCAGACGGGTCTGTAAATGTCCTGAAGTGAGGGGAGAGAGACACCAACGATCTTCTCAGCTGCTCTCATGACGCGCTGGAGAGACTTGCGGCAGGATGCGGTGCAGCTCCATACCACACAGTGATGCAGCTGGTCAGGATGCGGTGCAGCTCCATACCACACGGTGATGCAGCTGGTCAGGATGCTCTCGATGGTGCCTCTGTAGAAGGTGTACCTGATGGGGGCGGGGCTCTGGCTCTTCGCAGTTTGCGGAGGAAGTAGAGACGCTGCTGTGCCTTCTTGGTGAGTGATGCGGTGTTACCAGTCCAGGAGAGGTCCTCTGAGATGTGGACACCCAGGAACTTGGTGCTGCTCACCCTCTCCACAGCAGCACCGTTGATGGTCAGAGGAGCATGCTGGGTGTGTTGTCTCCTGAAGTCAACAACAATCTCCTTGGTCTTCTCCACCTTCAGGGAGAGATTGTTGTCTGCACCACTCAGCCAGGCGGCTCACTTCGCTCCTGTAGTTTGACTCATTGTTGTTGATGAGACCCACCACAGTCGTGTCGTCCGCAAACTTTACGAAGAGGTTGGAGCTGTGAATCGGTGTGCAGTCGTGGGTCAGCAGGGTGAAGAGGTTCATTCTGAAGTCAGCCTCAAGTCTGAAATGTTGATTAAATTAACAACACATTTTAAACTTCAGGCAAATCTTTGGTTAAACAGAAGAGGGAATGACACACGTATCTTTTTGGTCTTTTGTCTTCATAAAGAAAGTCAAAGCTCCTTGGTGTTGAATCAGGATGAATTAGATTAGAGCCAGAGCCCAAACTAAGTCCAAATGCTGCCTCTCTGCTCACTTTTGTTTCTTATCTGTGTGGCTCCATTGCTGCCTCATTGATTTTTGTCTGTTGCTATGACAACAGATAGTTCCACCGACTCGTTGTGTCGGCTCGGGTCAGACTGAACTGAGTCGTAAAAGTCTGGTTCCATTTTCCCTCCATCATTAGTCCTCAGAAGTCCTCTGGCCTCAGACGCTGGTTTCTTTAGGTGAATTATTCTTATTCCGGACCGATTTATTTTCAATAAAACAAAGCTCTCACCTTCCAGTTTGTTTTTCTTCTCTTTACTGTATGCCTGAAGATCTTCATGCACGTGTCGACGTCTTGCATTGTCCCTCGCTGCGCCTGTTCAGCAGAGATGAAGCAACAGCAGCAGGATGCTGCAGCTCCTCGTGTGGACGTGCAGGCTTGCAGATCAGGTCTGATCAAGTCTCTGCAGTCACATTGTGTCTCTGCACCTTCCTGGAGTGAAGTAAACTCACTGAACTTTTACAGCTTTTTTTCCCCAAACTTTTATTTTAAGCAGCAAAAAGGAACTTTTGTAATTAATATTTCAACAGGTGCCCCCACAATGTGTGGAGGTTGTTAAGTAACTGTTACAACACCAACACTGCCTTTTGCTTGGTCTCGTGCTCGGTGACTCATTTTTCTTTTGTCTTTACCACAGGAAATGTTTGCTTAATGAGGCGCGCAGACCTTTGGGGAAAGTGTTGTTCAAATAGCTGGCTGTAATCACTGCACCACCACCAGCTTCTCCATCCCTCTGGAGCATTTATAGTTCCTTTAAAATGTTTGCAGTTAAACCTGCAAACGTCCAGGAGGCCTGAGCTGTGACGTCTGACCTCTGACGAGTTTCCTCCGTGGTAAATCACAGTCATGCTGAGTTTGCATGAGAGTCCTGAACACGGCGTTCGTGAGGGTGGGGGGTGATGGGAGATTATTCCAGCTTCTGTGACCTGGTGTCAGAATCATTATGTGATGTTCTGCTTAGGTGCTGTAAGTCACAGCTACTTACAGCTGAGTTTAATTAACGCCGCGGCGACGCTGCAGGCTTACATACCGGGAGGAGACCACACTGCTGCACGCTGAGAAGCAGATCTCTGCTGGAGACGAAGTTTCACTTGTTGTCACTCAGGAGCCAAGTGAAAACATTTGGACACTTTAAAGATCATTTTGAAGGAAATTCAAAGATATGTTGTTTCCATTGTGGACTATACTTTTGTTCTTTTTTGTCTCTATTTTCTGTCCAGCGTGGATTCTTGTGCTCTCTCTGGGATGAATTATTCATCTGTTCTTCTCGTGGTAACCCTCCCTCCCTCCCTCCCTCCGTGTCTGAACATCTCTGCTGGCCCAGCCGTCTTGCGCTGCTGCCAAGGACACATGCAGAGCTGCTTCGGGCGCTTCGCTCTGCAGCAGCAGGATCAGAGGCAGCCGTTGCAGGCACCTTATTACTGAGAACATCAAAGAAGGAGGGCCGGGAAGGGATTTTTATACATACTTCTATTCTCTGTGTGGCATCATTTCTCAAAGTTTATGCCATATCCCAACCATCTGGTGTCTGCCACTGGACCCACCCTCTGTAATACATGAATAACTGTGCTCTGATGGGTCTTTAGTTACAGCCCGCAAGTCAATACGTCGTTAAGTTAAGTAGTAAAAGTGATGACAGCTAGTCATTGGTTGTGCCAGGCGCCAATCAAAATACACTTTATGGCTAAAAATCTCAGCTCACCTGCCTCGACTCGCAAATGAACTTAAGTGACCTCCCATTCCTGATCCAGAGGGTTCAGTATGACGTCTGTCCACCTCTGCAGCTACAACAGCTTCAGCTCTCTGGGAAGGTTGTCCACAAGGTTTAGGAGTGTTTATGGGAATTTCAGACCATTCTTCCAGAAGACATGTGCTCTATGCTCTATGTTCTCCACTATGCTCCTCAGCATCTGCTGATCTGCTCTGTCAGTTTACGTGGTCTACCTCTTTGTGATTGAGTTGCCGTCATTCCCAAACACTTCCATGTTCTTATAATACAGCTGACAGGTGACTGTGGAATATTTAGGAGCCAGGAAACTTCAGGACGGGATTTGTTGCAGAGGCGACTTCACTGAGCTCCTGAGCGACCCGTTGTTTCACAAATAGTAGGAGCTGGATTTTATACACCTGTGGCCATGGAAGTGACTGGAACACCTGATTCCCATTGTTTGGATGGGTGAACCAATACTTTTGGCAGTATAGTGTACCACATTCCTAATTAAACATACATTTGTTTCTTTATACATATACCTGATGAGGTCCACAATGACAAAACGTTTCCAGTAGATCCCAAAGATTCTCATTGAGGGTTAAGATCTACACTTCACCATCATTCATCTAAACCATCACTTTTCCATTTCTCCAATCTTTACACTTACTAGGAAAATGAAGGATTATTTCCATCCAATTAACCTCCCGGATAGTCGGTTTTCTTTAAGCTACACAGATGTGCAGTCCTGATGCCCTCCGCTCATGTGGGAACACGATTTTACTTCTCCTCAGCTACTTGATTTTCTCGATTTTGCCACATATTGAAATCATCTCAGATTGTGATGGTGGAAGTCTTTTTCTTTTTTTTTGCCTGCTCTTCTCCTGATGGTTGGCCATTAAATCCGTTCCAGGGTTTACTAATGCTGACATCAGTTCTGAACCCAAACTAAGTAGTGGATTGCTTGTATTTGATGTAGCACGGCTGAAGTAAACGGCATCTGAAACGAGAGACTTCCAGCTTCTCCTTCACCTCAAACGATCTGAGCAGCAGCCGGAGAAAAGTTTCCTGGTTCCACCATCGTAACACCACGGCCAGGCTTCGTCAGGTTGAAATGCTCCACCAGATGTTGTCGTACGTCGGAGGAGGTGACATGGTGATTAATGCCAGGTGACTATTTCTGTTTGGCATTTCTGCTGAGTCGTCTCTGAGCGGTGAGCGTCGGTCTTGCAGCCGCTCGATCCTCCAGGAGCCGACAGCTGGACTCATTCTTCATGCCGGCATCTTTAATTCATCTCACAGAGGTTAACGTGCCATAAAACCCTCAAACCCTCACCGCTTGCATCATTCTTAACGACTCTGTTACACTGCATTGTTCCTTGTACTGGTTAATAACAATTTCTACATTTATTTAAAAACAGATTCACCCTTTTTTTTTTCAGACTAAATGTATGCCTACATCATAAACTTGACGTTTTAGTTCATTTTATATGAAATCTTCTCCATTTGTGTAACTGGGACCTTAAAAGGTAGGTTAGGGCGTTTCTTGGGCGTTTCTTGATGACGTCACATCTTTAGATATTTGAAAAGCCGCCACAGTAAACCCGCCCCCTGTCAGTCATTGGCCAGATGTTTGTTGTGGTTTGAACCTCTGTCTGCCTCCTCTTTGTTTGTTTCCCGTTTCCAGGAATGTGTGAGGACCTTTTTTCCCCCATATATGTACAGTTTTCTAAAGATGAGCAGTCAGCAGAAAGTGAGGAGATATTTAGTGAATATTGCAAAAGTGATATAACATAGCATCACATGACTCATCTTGACAAAGTATTAGTTTAGATTAGATTAATACAAAAACTAAACTGTCACCCTCAGACACGTCTGTCAAAGTGATGTAGAGATTCACAGAACGTGGATGATATTTGCAACTAGCAGGAGGTTGTTCTGTGGATCAGTTCTCATTATTGTACAAATGTACATTTTCCTGTCAAAACTTCATATTTATGTGACAAGCTGGTAGCATGCTGATGAGGTTTGTACATCCAAATGATCCTGTAGGTGCTGTGATGTCATGGGCTAACGCTATTGCACGAGCGCCGCTCCTGTCGTCTCTGCGTACGCCGTCTTTGTGTCTCAACTCTATGTGGTGAAAGTTGGATGATGCAGATGAATAAAACACACCGCCGTGCAGCTGAAGAGTCGACCGCATCAGGCAGATATAACATGATGCTGTCGGGTCTTCAATTATTCACCAGTTAAATCTCTGACAAAGACTTCTGACAAGATCGAAAAAAATCCACAGCAGAGATCAGCCACACAAAACTCAATACCAGGTGCTGCTACGGTGTTGCCCCGACAACAGTAGAGAGACGCTGGTTCAGCCTCAGATGAGACTTCTCCTGGTTCATAAAGACAGGAGGAAGCAGGGCTCAATGAGTAGTTAAGTTTGTAACCTGTTTTTTATCACTGTAGTGTCTTAAGCGTGCTGTGGCTACATCCTCACATCACTGTTACACATTTTACATGGCAGTTCACACAGAACTCATTTTACAGCTGTTACACCCCTGTTACATCTCTGTTACACCTCTGTTACATCTGCTACACCTAAGTTGCTGCTGTTGCACCTCTGTTACATCTGCCACACGAACATTACTGCTGTTACACCTCTGTTACATCTGCTACACCTAAGTTGCTGCTGTTGCACCTCAGTTACACCTCAGTTACACCTCAATTACACCTCTGTTACACCTCTGTTACACCTCTGTTACATCTGCCACACCTAAGTCACTGCGGTTACACCTCTGGTACATCTGCCACATGAACGTTACTGCTGTTACACCTCTGTTATATCTGCCACACCTACATTACTGCTGTTACACCTCTGTTACACCTGCCACACCTACATTACTGCTGTTACACCTCTGTTACATCTGCTACACGAACATTACTGCTGTTACACCTCTGTTACATCTGCTACACCTAAGTTACTGCTGTTACACCTCAGTTACACCTCAGTTACACCTCAATTACACCTCTGTTACACCTCTGTTACATCTGCCACACCTAAGTCACTGCGGTTACACCTCTGGTACATCTGCCACATGAACGTTACTGCTGTTACACCTCTGTTACATCTGCCACACCTACATTACTGCTGTTACACCTCTGTTACACCTCTGTTGAATATGCCACACCTACATTACTGCTGTTACACCTCTGTTACATCTGCCACACGAACATTACTGCTGTTACACCTCTGTTACATCTGCCACACCTAAGTTGCTGCTGTTGCACCTCTGTTACATCTGCCACACCTAAGTTGCTGCTGTTGCACCTCTGTTATAACCCTGTTATGCCCATGTTCTGTCTGTTACGACTATGGTCTAGCGCTGTTACGGCACTGTTAATGCCTTGTTACACCTCTCTTACTGTCTTCTAAGGCCAAACAGAGGTAGGACACTGAAAAAAAAAAACAGTTATGTTTTCATACACTGCAGCGTGGCAGAATTCATTGATTGAAGTCATTGATGGGCGGTAACATAACTACAGAAGGCAGTGCCACTTTTCTCGTCACTTTGGAGAAGTCCATCCATCCATCCATCTTCTTCCGCTTATCCGGGGCCGGGTCGCGGGGGCAGAAGTCTAAGCAGGGATGCCCAGACCTCCCTCACCCCAGACACTTCCCCCAGCTCTTCCGGGGGAATCCCGAGGCGTTCCCAAGCCAGCCGAGAGACATAGAGAAGTTCACTTTGGAGAAGTATGGTTCAATATTCATCCTCATGACAGTTCATTCAAACGTTGGATCTCTGAATGCAGCAGATTAAATGCTCAGCAGCATTAGTTTTTTTTAAATTTAGGGTGCTGTAAAAAAGTGAAAAGAATTAAACATGTTAAACCTGCTGCTCAGATACGACAGGCTCTTGCTTTTGGCTTTAAATCTCCTGTTTTTCACGAGCTATTTTCAAAATGAAAATCCTGAGTAAAACCTTATTTTGTATGCTTTATTCTTTGACTTGAGCATGGGCCAAACAAATCCTCAGCTGAAAGTAGGACGCTCTCTGAAAACTAAATTAAAGCTTATTCAAACACACCTTCTCTTCCCAAAAACTCCGGCGTATTAGAGAATACCGAAGGCGAGCTGCTCCCTCGTGTCATCAGTTGTGATTTACCGCCCGCTGGGTGGAAGGCTGCTGCTGTAAATCTCACAAAAAGACAAAGACCCCACGACTGGAAGTCACAAATCAGCTCACATGCAGTGGGGGGCAGAAGCCAGTTTATTTTTTGTTATCACATTGTTATATTGTGCTTTACACCGTGACTAAGAGGGCTTGGCTGCATTTACTTTGGTAAATGTTTTAAATGCACCCATGAAAATACTTGAAACACTAATGTTTCCTCATGTGCACAACACTGCAGTCCCATACAACATCCTCAAACTCTAATACAATTCATTCTAGTTCATTTTTAAGCTTATTTTATTTCACTCCCATCCTGGGGGAGATTTTTGAGGGATGATATAACAGGCCCACTTTGGGGTTTTCAGTGGACATCCTGCTGATGAGATCAGCCTCACCGCCTGCATCACTCAGCCGTGAACGTCTGGGGAGAAAGTGCAGAATGAAATATTGATAAACCTTCTGCCACACCTGACAGGTGACGAGTCCAGGATGCTGGAAGACCTGGAAAGACCTGGAGGGTCACAGGAGACATCTACCGGCTGCTGGTGAGATGAAGACTGGTTTAATGCAGAATTATTGGTTTCACATGTGATTTATGGAGATTTTGATTACACTCACATTTGCAATAAATCGTTTTTTTTGGTAACTTATTACATTAATGTTATTAAAAAAATAAAAGCATGGGTATTTTTGTTAGTATTAATCACAATCTTCACGCGCATGAGCGGCTCATGATTCTGGGAATCTCAGATGAGGACAGTCCCGAACAAAATAAGAGACTTTTAAAGCTGTTCTGTTTTTGTTTTTTGGTTTTTTTACCACCAGCAGGTGAGCAGGAGCAGTGAAACATGCAGAGGAACACTTAAAGTTATTTTAAACAAGTGACTCAAATGAAACTAAACTAAACTGACCAGTTACGTTTTTCCTCTAAATGCAACAATATTACATTTTTATTTTTTCAAAGTTACACTGTTGAGGACATGAATCATAAACGAGGTTGCTCGTGGACTGTAGCAGCCCAACGTTCTGGACTCACAGCTCACGACTGATAAATGCAAACGTAAATACAGATTTGATAAGAATGAGTGTAAAGTCATATTGATCACTGGTTTGTATGAGTCGGTGAAGTTAAAGCGGCCAGCAGTGATGTGGGTTTCCAGGCCGCTGTCAGTCTTTAAAATCACACGCCTGATAAATCCGGTTCCAGGCACGGACACAGGTATTGATCAGAGCCTCACGCATCACCCTTCGCTCTGCACCCACATATTGACATGCAGGGAGCTCTGAGGTCTTCCTCCGTCAATCCGCTTCTGCCTCAATACTTCACTGTGTGAGAGAAGCAGGACGAGACCTGGCAGCTTCAAACCTGGACTGACATCTGCATCGCGCAGTGGTGACAACACATTTTCTTTCTCCACATGCTTGGATAAAACTTACAGAAGGCTTCAAAGACATTTTTTGAAAAATATGAGCGTAAATGCTGAAAAGGCCCCTTTATGGACTGCTGGAGAGATGAAAAATAAAAAGAATCACAGCAGGAGGATCCATTTTTATGGGAACCTTAAAAGCAGCCGATGGGAACAGATGGGAATCCGTGTGCAGTTCGGAGCTGCCGTGACCCGCCTGACTGTCCTGTGCAGCAGCAGACAGGCGGAGTCAAATTATTGCTTTTTCAATTAAATACTTGTTCAGCCGTTTTTCAGCCAGATAATTAGTCAAATCCACCAAACGCCGGCGATTAAGTAGAAATACTAAAGGCCACCAAGACACACAATCAATCTATTTTAAGATTGTGCCGTTCTGGTCCTCTGGGTAAATCTGGTTAGGATGATGGTGGTGTGCGGAAAGGCACAGATCGAATTCTGTTTTATACTGCTAATTGGACATGTGAACTACTGTAAAGGATGATTTTTTTTTAATTTTGGCTTGTGTGCAGGATTTTGAAGCCGTGTGTTTCTGACACACAGATGCTGCGTCAGATGTTCACATTTTCTAATCAATTTTAAAATAAAGGTGGATTCATATTTACTCAAAACGTTTCAAATTGGCTGTAAAATCCAGAACGTTTGAGATCCAAGTCAGTTTATATCAAGCACTAAATTTATTTCTAATATGATTGACTGGCAGCCGGCTCAGCGAATCGCTAGCCGTTATCTTGCCTTATTTGTATTCTTCACACTACCGCCCTTCGCGAAACAGCTATCTGTTCGTAGTAACCCAGCGTCGGGTTAATGTGACAGTTATTGACAGAAAACGGGCTTCAAAACCGGTCTTCAGAAACCAACAGGTCCCATGACGTGATGGTGTTTTTGGAATAAACATAATTCTCGTAACTCTCCGTATCCAAACAAGCAAGAGACCAAACAAGACACCAAACAAGACACCAAACAAGACACCAAACAAGAGTGAACCCCGGACAGTAACTTCTGCGCCTGCAGATCAACTGAGATTAAAATGACAAACGTTCCTTGGTGCTGCTTTAATCTACGTCTGGCAGTCCATGACTACTTCAACTCAGTTACCACTGTTAAATATTTCTGCTTTGCTCACGCTAAATTCTGGTCCTAACTAAGGTTCCTCACAGTCATCCTGACTGGACCTGTCCTCATTTCAAGCATCGCTACCAAGATGTCAAATGAATTTGAGTTATGTTTATTAGTCAATACTGGACTAAGCATTTAGTTTAGTTGAAAGTGATGTCTGCTGGCCACTGGCTGTGCTGGCTGTCAATCACAAGTCGACGCCCCTGATTTTACATAAATGTACTGCTTTATATAATTTTATATGATACAGTACTAAAAGACAAAACATAGACCAAAACAGTTGTCTGTACCAGACCGTTAATATGTTCATTTCTGCTGTCAATGTCAATGTCAATATCAATATCAATGTCAATATCAATATCAATGTCAATATCAATATCAATATCAATGTCAATATCAACATCAATATCAATGTCAACGTCAACGTCAACGTCAACGTCAACGTCAACATCAACATCAATATCAATATCAATATCAATGTCAATGTCAATATCAATATCAATATCAATATCACTGTTAAATGTATGGATGCGAGTGCAGTGAAGGGGATGTTGGCGTGTGACGTCATTCTGACTTCTTTGTCACTTCAGTGGAAGGAGACACAAAAACCTACACAAAACAACTTCAGAGGCACAAAATCTTTATGAAATAATGCAAAATTACTTTTAAAATGCAAAAACACAGAATGACTGGTTATATCACTGAAACAGCACAAAAACAAAGGAACATAATTAAACAGACACAAAAGGACTAGTCCACAAAATAAACCATTACTGCACAGACATGCAAAATAAATACAAAGTTTTCAAAAACACCCACAGAAGAAACAAAAAACAAACCGCAATCAGATATAAGAGGATCATAAAAGACCAAAGATGCAACAGAACCATAAAAAAGTCACACATAAAACAAAAAGATTGAATCACTAGAGGGAGACGGAAGGACTGAAGAAGGACACAAAATAGTACAGAAATACAAACCAAACAGACACAAACTTGATGGCTAAAGTTCACAAAGATGTGAAACTTCAGCGGCTCACAACCAGAAACACCGACTGACTACAAAGATGCACATCAACACCACGGTGGTAAAAACAAATCGGACTTTCTTTCTTTTATTCGTGAACCCGTTGGCTGCTTCTGGCTCGTCGCGTCGCTGCGACGCTGCCGCTGAGCTGAGCTGATGTTGTCTTGACGCTCCCGGCTCCAGATCCTCATCGATAGTCTGCGCTCACACCTGCCTCAGCTTTCAGCTGAGCGTCTCGGCTTCCTGCTGAGAAGTAAACAACTGTCTTTAACATCTGAACATCAAAACCGTGCAGGAGTCAGCAGCTTCATTCTGTCGATAAGGCGCAGAAGGTCTCGGGTCACCGAGGCTGACGGCTGCATCCTCCCAGCGTTGCAGAGTAAATCTGGTCTACATTACACTTACAGCGTTGCAGCTTTACACCTCAAGTTTGTTTTTTGTTTTTTTTTGCCTGACTAACTCTCCAAACAAGCCACAACTGCTAAATCTTTTTGTTTTGAAATGATGCTTTCATGGACTCAGTTTAATGTGATTTGAATTTCACGCTCTAACTGAGACCTGTGGTGTCTCTTTTGTGGATGCTGGTTTTGAGAAGGTCTGCTCTCTGAAAGGTTCACAGCTGTCTTGAATGTTTTTTTTACTTGTAAATAATCTTTCTTACTGTTGATGAACTCTAGATTTTTTGGAAATAGTTGTATAACCCTTCTCAGATTGATGGGCAGCCACAGTTGCTTCTCTAAGATCTTTGCTGATGTCTGTCCTCTTTTACGTTGTGTTAACATATGCTTAAATGCTCCAGAGCAGAAGCATGGAGGTGGACCCCTGCCTTTCGCCTGATATGCGTTGAGATAGGCTCCGACAGACCACCGTGACCTGGAAACGGATACAGCGGGTATAGATAATGGATGGATGGATATAAAAAATTGGAGCTCCAGAGGCCTCGAGAGTCTTTTGGTTAATTAAAGTCACAATTGGAGCAAAGAGCCATGCAGCTTCAGCAGTCAATCACGTACACTGATTGTGATCAGGCGTTTTTGCAGGAGACTCATCCCAACGCTGAGCGTTCCGGCGGAAGTCATGAGGGCGCCGTCCAGTTTGTTCATCATTTCTCCCAGCGGGACGCTCAACTCAACCGAGGCGTCATTAGTTCCACCTGCACTTTCCCAAATGTCCCAGATAGAAATAAGAGCTGTGGAAACGTCTGGCTGCAGCCGGGGGAGAGGTGGGTCCGGGACCTGGTCACATGGCACGTTGTTTTCCTGATTTTTGTGCCGTCCCCCCCCCCCCCCCCCCCCCCCCCCCCACACACACACACACTTTATTGGCATTTCTTTACCACATTGCGCCTGTTTGAACAGCTTTGTCATCGCTTATGCCAGGTTTCAGTGGGAGTAAGCACCTGCTGACGGTTTCTTCTTCTGTGTTGTTTCCTCAGAAGGTCACGGTGTCTTCGTCTCCTCAGATCTACTCATCTGTCGTATCTCCTGTTTTGACTGGAGCTCCTTTTCTGTCTGCATAAATACTATTTTTTATTAATTCGGTAATGCATTGTTCAGTTTTAAAGGGTTTTTAAGGCGAGCTGCTCTAAACAACACCCGGGTTCTTACTGCTCGGACAACTGAATGTTCACGGAAACGACGGCTAGATGAAGTGTGTAAGAGCAGGGATGTGGTTTCCTGGAGTCACGTTGGGCAGTTCCAGGGATCGTATCTACACAGCAAAGCAGCTGGAATCCTTTTTAAAATAAAACAATGATCTCCTCCCTTTTTTCCTGACCTGAAGGCGCCGGAGCAACAAAAACAATACATCTCACAGACGGCAAGTTGTTGTAAAGAGTCAGGAACCCTGCAGAGCTCTGACAGGCCTCTACGGGGCATTATAAGATTTAAGCTTTGGTTTCTATCACAAACTGCAGCGACCAGAACAAAAACATCTTTTGAAGCTGATAACGTCTGAGCTCCTGAATCAAATCCACCTTCTTTTGTCAATTTCAGCTGTTTTGTAGATCCTGTCATCTTCAAAAAAGTATATATGAAGTGAGGGTCCACCAGGCTTCAGGTCCACCAAACTTCAGGTCCACCAGACTTCAGGTCCACCAGACTTCAGGTCCACCAAACTTCAGGTCCACCAGACTTCAGGTCCACCAGACTTCAGGTCTCAGCAGACTTCCGGTCCAACAGACTTCAGGTCCACCAGACTTCAGGTCCAACAGACTTCATGTCCAACAGACTTCAGGTCCACCAGACTTCATGTCCAACAGACTTCATGTCCAACAGACTTCAGGTCTCAACAGACTTCATGTCCAACAGACTTCAGGTCCACCAGACTTCCGGTCCACCAGACTTCAGGTCCATCAGACGTCAGGTCTCAGCAGACTTCAGGTCCACCAGACTTCTGGTCTCAGCAGACCCAGTAGTTTTTGTTTCGTTGGGACCTTGTTTAGCTTTTTGTTTTTGTGAAAAAGCAACATCTTTTGATCAGATTTAAACTTTCGCCGTGTACATTCACATTTAAATAACACAATAGTCTGTTTATTTGGATTCGTTTTGGGTTTTCACACTAAAGGTCGGCTGTTATTATCCTCAATAGTTACACAGCTGGCAAAATTATTTTATTACATTATTACAAAGTATTAATAATGACTCACGGTGAGAGAGAAAAAATACATGCATCCAAAAACAAGTATCAGGTAAGAATAAAGGGAATATAATGTGTGTCATCAGACACGTAATAAAAAGAAAACAATGTGAGAAGATGAAGGCTTCGGAACTGAATCGGATGTGCAGCAAAGCGGGTGGGATGGAGAAGCTGGAGCTGGGACGTGAGGTTCGAGTGGTTTTAAATAAGGATGAGTCGTTTCAAACAAGCTTTGTTTTTGTTGTTTTGGACTCCGGGGTCCACGTGAGTGACGCATCTACCATCCTCTCGTCTCCGGTTTCTGTTAAAGATGCAGCTTCAGGTCACTTTTCTTTATTCCTCCATGATGAACACACAGATGTTTCCCTCTGGCTGTCTGTGCACGCTGACATGCGTGCTTTCCTCCTGAATACATTAAGGTGTGAGCCATTTTTTTCCGCGAGCGTGCGCGCGCACGCCGTGTCTGCGCTCTCTTTCGCTCTCCGCCGCTTCTTCTCCTCCTCCTCTTCAGTTTCAGCTCCGAGCCCCTTCACGCAGCATCTCCGCTCCTCTTCCTTCGTCTCCACTCTCCTCTTCCTCAGCGCCGCTTCCTCAGCAGGTGGATGGCTGCCGGGAGCCCGGGTGGCGCGCGTCATGCCGGGGATCCGCTGCTGGTAGGTGTCGGTGCGGCGGGTTTCGGAGCCGCCGTTGTCTTCGGCTGGTTTCCTCCCATAGGTGTCTCCGTTTTCAATGCGCGTGCATGTGAGGCTGCTGCTCCGTGCTCGCTCTTTGTCTCTCCGGTGCGTGTTTGGGGAGTGGGGAGCTGCTTTTAAAACTGAAACTCGGGCGCCGGGAGGACCTGCAGCCAGGTGCGTTTCCGCCTCAGCTCAACGAAATCTCCCGGTGATGCAGGACTGACAGGCGCCGCGCGTGCACGTGTGAGTTTCACCGACTTTCTGGTGATCTCACCTTGTGCACATCACGGATATTTGGGCGTTCTTTTTGTTTTGTTTTGTATTTTTTTGTGCGCATCCTTATTATTTCCATGCAGGATCTCCACTGTTGTAAGATGTGTAACCCTCCCTCTCTCTGTCCTCCTCCTCCTCCCTCCATCCCTCCATCGCTACCGCTGCTCCTGTTTTCCAGCCAGACTACTGAACGCCTCTTATCCCGCCGGGGAGCACATCCTTAAATGACCCGCGGCTGAAGATCCGGGGCCCGGATCATGGCATGCTGCCCACCCCGGCCTCTCAGCACTGACCATGGGGCTCCGGTCCAGGACCGTCGCTAGCGGCTCGGAGGAGCAGAAGAGGACTTCCGGTGCCCCTCCCGGGGACTTGCTGGACCAAAGCGGCGGCGGAGCGGACAAGGATGGGGCCCTGCTGCTGGTGGGTCCCGGCAGGGAGGACGGCAAGCGGGGCACTCAGGGCATCGGTATCGGGCTGCTTGCCAAGACCCCCCTGAGCTACACCCGACCAGTAAAGAGGAATAACATCCGCAAGAGGAAGATCCAGAACCTGATCTATGACGCGCTGGAGAGGCCGAGAGGGTGGGCGCTGCTCTACCACGCCTTCGTGTGAGTACCTGAGCCTCGGACTCACCTGAGTCACCGCCAGTCCGTCAGTGCAGCTCCTGTGTTGATGTGGGAATGAAAGAGTTTGTGGAGACACTTGGTTTTCATTTCAGAGGTTTTATTTCAGCTGTGTGCTGTGAAGAGGAGTTTTGTTTGTTCATCTTTGAAGCGTTAAGCAGCACAAAGGAGTTGTCCTGATAAAATATCAGCCTCAGTTTCACTTGAAGGGATATTTGAGTACTTTTATTAAGCTTCATCTGTCTCTCATGGTCTCCCATCTCTGCTGTTGAACGAAACAAAACCAGACCCGTCCTGTAGGAGTCCGTGGACAGTGTCTTCAAAATGAATTCGCCTCCTCACCAGTAGGGTTTGGGAATGCCAAATACTGGTGTGGGGCCTGGAGGCCATGTTGGGAGCTACAGGAGTGGCTGGTAACCAACAAGTAGAAAAGACGACTCATAAGAAGTAAAAAAAAAAAAAAAGAAAAAAGAAAACTAGTGAAAAGAAATTTGGTTTACCATGAAAAGGTACGAACCGAAGCAAGTAAACATAATTTGGAAAAGATGCAACTTTGAGTAAGTTTAGATCCGTCTGCGATCCCAAACGAAGACGGAGCGGTGATCCCAGTCGGTTAACGGGTCGAACATGTCTGCGTTTGAAATCGGTCACAACAAAGAACAAAAACCAAAACCACTAAGTGCCGGTCTGTTACTGGCAAAAAGGCCTAAAAAAAGAGACAAACTTGCTTTAAGCCTTCATATTTAGATGTTCCAGGCAGGAGAACGGCGGAGAGGGTTTCCATCAGGTCTCTGTTGTGGCCACGTGACGCTCTGCTGCGTTCTGACCAGTTCCCGGCCTGTTTCCGGTTGTTCCTGACTCCTGATCATGTCTGACTTGGTTTCTAGGTTGGGTGGATGGAGTTTTGGGTGCAGCGAGTCCTCTGCTGCGTGGGCCCTGATTATGTGATTTGCTGCGGTCATTAAGACTGAACTGGAGGTGATTCAGGGTTTTTATTGATCATTTCATTGATTATTTAAGCTTTAAACTACAGGGAAAACTTTAAAAATGTCACATATGTTTCATTTGACAGTTAAATCAAGCAGTTCTTGGTTTTCAGCGATGCAGGACAGGTAGGAAAGGTTTTAAACCCGTGTTCAGTGAACGTTGAGATGCAGCATGACTGTAGCAGAGAAGAGCCGACCATCTCGCTGGGCCTCCTGGCGGTTTTCCTGGTTTCTGAGTCGCTTGACTCACAAATCGTGATCCGTTTATCGACTTAGCAGATACGTGGAGGAGTTTTGCACAAGTTCTTCCACTGGTTGAGTCTGTGGTACTTCTAAAGACGTTGGCCGTGGTTCATGATGTCGTTCACATCCTTTTGTGCAGTAAATGTTCTTGAATCCAAATTCTTCCATCCAGCAGAGCTTGTCAGGCTGACGTTTCGATTATGCTTTTGGGCTGAACAGGAATGATTTCTCCGAAGACTGCAGTTATGCTTCCCCTACTCCCACATGTGTACACGTTGGCTATTTTTGATTGGTTGGTGTGACTTAACTCGAGGAGAACGATACCTCTCATTAGTCTCATGACTCAACACCAGGAGGACATTGTGAGTCTGTAAAACCAGTTAGCAGCTGTGTTGAGCTGCTTAGATGCTGCGTTGTATAAAATCAGCCTTTCTGATTTACTAATGGAACTATTTCTAATCCCAATAATTGTTCAGCTCAACCTCCACCCGAGTCCCTGGACCTCTGTGTGAGTCCCTGGACCTCTGTGTGAGTCCCTGGACCTCTGTGTGAGTCCCTGGACCTCTGTGTGAGTCCCTGGATCTCATGAGTGAGTCCCTGGACCTCTGTGTGAGTCCCTGGATCTCTGTGTGAGTCCCTGGATCTCTGTGTGAGTCCCTGGACCTCTTTCTGAGTCCCTGGACCTCCATCTGAGTTCCGGCCCTCTTCAGGCTGCACGACCTTGTTCACAGGCTGTAAAATCTGTCCGCTGTTGTCAAAAGTCATTGTGTCTCTGAGGAATAAAGTTAGAAAGTGCTGCTTTTAGCAGCTCGGAGGCGTTCGGATGAAGTCCGTCACATTTCATCTCGGCCCTGTTTGTCGGTCAGCGATGAAAGCAGATGAGTCCCGTCACGTTCGGACTCAGTAACTCAGCAGGTTATTCACCTTGGCTTGATTGCCGGAGCGTTTTCAGAGGTCTGAGTCGGAGCTGCCTGAAGTTTTTCACAGAGCAGTAGTTTCAGTCTTTGCTTGTAGCGCAAAGCTGTTGACCTTTTTCCTCCTTTGGTGCTTGTTGGACGTCTTTCAACCTCCCAGCTTTTCAGCAGAAATCTGCTCTTTGTCCATCTGCAAAACTGACCGCTGATCTGAGTGGGCGAGAAAATACCTTGTTTGTCCTTTCCAGACTACGTCCAAAAGTTGTTTCTCCAAGCTGCCAGATGTGCAAACCATCAACCAATAAACAATCATCTCTTCTGGCTTTTTTCCAAACTTCTTTAAGCAAATCAGCTCTCAGACTTGATTAAAAGCTTAATTTAATCATACACAATTGACATGTTGACTTAGAAAGTCTTACAAATGTGAAACTCATTTGAAAGCTTTTTTTTTTTTTTGCCATTTCTCTCCAATTATCAGCCAAGAACTTTTCTCATGTTTCCATCTGCAACAAACATCATCATGTCTGTTCATTTACTCATAAAATGAATTTGTATTATCTTGCTTTTTATAACCAGATCCAAATTCATTCATTTGATAATAATAATGAGGGGTTGTTGAAATCTGAACTAATGTCAACTCATTTCGACTGTTTTTATCAGCGCTGGTTTCCTGTCGGACTCTGGTCAGTATGACGGCGTGTTGGGGATACAGATAGTAGTCCAGCCTGAAAGACTCAACTCAGGGCAACACGCTGTTTTTTTCCTGGCAGCATTTTATTTTCGCTTCTCTCAACTTGGAGGAAACATCCTTCGACGTGACGAGCGTGACTCATCCTCATCAAGCTGCTTGAACCACGACACGTTTGATTCACGCACGTCGTGTTTTCTCTGAAACGCCACACGTGCAAGTCCCCGCGTGGCAGCTCCACATGAGCTGCTGCCGGAGTAGCAGAGCGGCTCTTTTATGGGCTGAAGTCACACAGAGAGGAGTCTTTAGTGCTTCAGGTGGCAGGTTTGGTGTGAAATCTGCTGAGCTGACGAAGCAGGTGGCAAATGCTCAGCTCGTTCCTGTCTCTGATTTATGTCACCGTAACTTCAGCTGCACATCAACTCCAGGTTGATCAATATATATATATATATATATATATATATATATATATATATATATATATATATATATATATATATATATGGATTAAACCACTGCACATTTGTAATGATTGCAGAGGTGCATCAAATGCTTCATGATGTGAAGTTGTGGGTGGAGATGAAGATGAAGGATGGATGATTCTGCTCTGATCCGGACCTGTGATGTCACAGATCCCCGCTAAGGGCTCGGTGAACGAGGAAATACTCACCAGGACAGACGAAACAAGCAGCAGGCTTGTGTTGTGTGGTAGTTTGAAATCTCAAAGAAATAAAACAATTAATTTCACTTTCACACATATACGGTCATTTTAATCTAAGTAAGTTCAATCTATAATTTGATATATTTTTAAGAAAAGGCCATCTTGTAGGAAGATGTGTGGCTGATGAAACCGACGGATCAACAAAGCTGATCACCTGATGGACTCACGTGACTCATTTACTGGGCGGATGTTGGAGTCAGAGAGAAACGCCCGGCAGCAGCTGCAGCTTTAAGTGCAGCTCGCTGGCAGTCCTGCTCAAGGGCCCTTCAGCGGCTCCTGTGGACAGCAGGGGAAACATTACTCACGCTCTTCACCCACAGATTGTGATGCACAGGCAGCGCTTCAGCGTGACATGCGTATACGGACGGGAGGAAAGTGGGACGGGGGTTAAAAAGTAGAAACGGTTCAGAGATGGCAGAGATGCCACAAAGAGACCGAAAAGGCAGATGCATGAAGAGGTGGACGCACTGACTTGCTGCCAGAATGCCAAAAAATAAAAAAATAAAATGAAAAAGGGGGCTTAAAATATGACGTAGCAGCTCATGAAAATTAAAAAACAATAAGGGCAGTTAAATGAAAGAAAAACATGTATAAAACATGTACTGTAGAAAAACATGTATAAAACATGTACTGTAGAATAAACCACAAATGCAACCAAACTGGTGCTCGTTGGTCTGCAGGTGGGAATGTTCAGAGGCGGGTGCAGGAAGAAAAAAGGTCCGTTTCACAGGTCGTCTGACACTTTGACTGATAACTCAAATAATTGAATTTAAGTCGGTGGTTCTCTTCCCCTGCAGGGATTTTTATTATCAGCCGGATTACTTTGGCTCTCCGTGGAGCCCCGACACTCCCTTGGGAACTTTCAGAGTCCCTGAAAAATGAAAAAATAAAAAAATCACCAAGAGTCAACTGAAAAGAAACCTGCGCACGGCCTTTTTACACTTTTATCACAGTACAGAAACGGCAAACAGCAGTCACGTTTCACCAGCCAGTGTTCTGTAGTAAGATACCCACCCTCTTCAGTTCGCAAAAATGATCCCCCGTGAAATGGATCCGGTATCACTTGTATTCACAGCAATTCCACCGGTACATACCGTACCGAGCCATTTGCAGTGGGTCAGGGGCGGGCTTTGTGCGATGACTCATACAGGAGTGTCCAATAGCAACGTGCTGCCGCCTGGAAATCAAAGTCAAATCTGGGGCTGCAACTAACGACTATTCAGACAATAAAATTCTTTGGCGTCACAGAAGCTGCTTTTGTTTTACATCCGCAGTTGTCTGACTCCGCCCTGGTTTAAACTTGTGCGCGCTCTCTGTGTCCCTGCTGCTGTTTGAATTAACAGACTTTGTGTCAAAGGCTGTTTAAACCTAAAGGGAATCCAAAGGTCTCTCTGTCCGTGTTCTTTTCCAGGTGGGTAAATGCCCCCAGCATGCCGGACAGTGTTGAAGATTTCAAACAGGCATCTGATTGTCTCAAACTCTTCGATACTGAGCTGCTTTCTAAACTCTCATGATGAGTTTAACATGATGGAGCAACTGTTTGAGCTTTCCAAAGCTTCCAAGGCAACGTCCAGAATTACCTCCAAATCTAGAAGAGGACTAAGAATAACTGGGATGTGGAGCAGGACTTCAGTTTGATTGATCGTCATGAGGAATGTGGGAGTATTGGCAAGTAAAGCAGCTGAGCTTGAAGACGCAACAGGACTGCGTTTGCTGCTGATGCTGCGTGTGACATTCATTCTTTTTTTTTTTTGTAAAGCCACAAATGCATCATCTTTGGGTCATTTTTTCCTACTTCATTTATATTGTAATAGTATACTTTTCTTTTGGTAATAAGTTAACTGATGTAGCCCCCAAAAAAGAATTTGCAGAAGCAACAGACGCAGTAATCTGGCATTTAACATTTAAAACAGAAGGTATCATAAAAACAGGGTAACGGAAACTGAAAACACGTAAGGAGCAATAAAGTACACAAGATACAGGTGTCAACCAACCAACCGCTGGAGATGCATAAGTGGACAAACATTTGAACGAGAGAAAGAAGTAAATATGACCCCAAAAGGGAAAAAGCTTTAAAAACAAACTAAAAACACAAAGTTTGATTCAAATCAAATTCCAACCTGTTGCAGAGATGGATCTGGAAGGCCAGCGGTGAGTTGGAAACCTGGTCTGCAGCTGTGTCTAGAAATGATCTGTGAGTCCACGTGTCCCTCAACACGCTTGAACCCAAAGTCTGAAACTCGTTTGTCCTCTCTCCAAATGTTAGTCTGAGTCCAAAATCCGGAACCAGATAACGTTAACTAGCAGTCTGGAACCCGTCAGGACTGTGTCCTGGAGGACTGGTTCTGATCCAGAGTCTGCGGTCACGTCGTCATCCTGCGTTTACCAACAACACTGTGATGCACACTGAGCTCCCCACGTGCACGAGAGGCGTAGCTGTGAGGGAATTTCAGGTCACAGTAGGAAGATGCAGCTACCCAAATGATGGTTTCCATAGCAACGTAGTGGAGCCAGTGGAGGCTGAGAGTCAGGGCGAGCGAGCATGCCCGAAACTGGAGAGAGAGAGAGCGAGAGGAAGCAGGGGATGCTTGACATCAGCAGTTTCTGTGGCAGAGTGCTGCTGATCTTTGGCCTCATCCTGCCATCCAGACAGGCCTGACAGCACGGCGTCTTCCCAGAATGCAACACTGCATAAATCTCTTCTCTTCCTCTTTGGTGGCCAGTCCAGCAGCGCTCCATCACCTCTGGTCTCCGGTCTTTACCGGGAAAAGCAGCAGCAGAGGTGCCTGGGATCCATCAGCTTCCAGCCAGGACTCCAGGAGACACTGCTGAAGCGAAGCAGCTTGTGCTGGATCGTAGAAATGCGTTTAGTGCCCTGAAAGTCACCACTTGTCTTCTGTCTCAGCAGAATTTTACTGAACATCTTTGGTGTCAAAGTGAAAGAAAAGAAAACGGATAAATCACTGGCGAGTGTCCGTTTCGCTCGATCTTCTGTGGAAGCATTCGTCTCTCTCTGAGGACACGTCATCGTGAACTGAGATATTCGCTCATGTCGGCAGCTTCCAGCCATTTCAGCTCCAAAAGCCAAACTGATTTATGTTTTTTGTCTTTAGTTCTGATGCTTTCATTATTGGACATGTTGAAGTATAAGGTGAGATTTCACAGTTGCAACAGATGAGTCCAAACACAGGAAAGTGTGCCGGGTCCACCTAAACCACAGAGGATCGGTGCGCCATGGAAGCCCAGTTCATCATGCCTAAAACTTACCTGCTGCCTGTTACGTTGCTTCAGCATCCTTCAGCTTGTTCAAAGCTGCACGCAGGAGCTTCCACATGTCCGTTTGTGTCCAAACTGCAGAGGCGTTCAACCAGAGACTGAACTGCTGATTATGTTTTAGCGTGTGATGATGTGAGCTCAGTTTACTGCTTGTTTGAAGGTTCTGCACTGTTTAAAAAATACCTTTATAGCTTTGATGCTTTAGAGTTGTAAGAAAACATGTTCAAAGCCTAAATAGTGTTAAACTACACGGAATGTTAGAATAGTCCTGAATTATACCCCTGATCAGTTTCATGTGATTTCCTAATTCCTGCTGTTTTGTGTCATCAGACTGGAAGATCCCTTCTGAGTTATTATTTCCATAAAAACACGGCTTTTACAACATTAAAAAGTGAACGTGACACCTTGAGCTCATCCTCCTCCTGCCTTCCTCTATTCTCCTCTGGAATTAGTGTCAGCTGGTGTTTGTTTTGCGTGAGGAAATTAAATCATATTTGTACACAGACCTCGGCATCTCCTCCTGTAATGTTTGTTAAGTTCTGTTAAGATGAATGCGGTCGGCCCAATCAGACGGGAGCAGGACGAGACGGCCGTGCGGCCAGTCGCAGGCGGAAAGCGCTTTGCGTGCAGCTCATTAGTGGAGATGAGCTCTCGTTAGTGGTTAAATGCCACTCGGCAGCAGATTCCACAGAGCGATTTGGTCGCCGTGCACGGCAGCAGGAAAGCTCTGCACATCAGCTGTGATGGGAAGCAGAACTTTCAAGCTCCTTTGTACTGTCAAAGAAGATTGACTGAAAGACTGGATGCTGATACCAGTCGGTTCTGGGATCTCTTTGGCCTCTTTGTCAGCAACTTCTGCAACTGAAGCTTTGATGCAGAAGATGCAGGAAAAAACACTTTTTATTATTGAATATTTTTTCAAAGGTTGCGTTTTCTTCATACGAAAACCTTGCTGACTCTTGTTCTCTGCACAGCTGTAGGGTCTCACTGATCTAAGCAGGGTGAGTTTAAACTCTGGTAACCTCAGCTCCCATGTTCAGCCATCACAGCGGCGTTAAATTACCTGACGGGCGTCACTCAAACAAAGCAAACAAAGACTTTCCTCTGGAAAAGACTGACTGAGACCTGATTTTCTTTTGTTTTCTTGTGCAGACTCACACATCTGACGACTGGCGTGGTACAGAGAGACCACAGTCACATGTGATCAGATCTTACGCTTGAAGTTCATCTTCTCCTGGTAGTTTAACTAAAGTTATTTTTCATCTTGGAGTCTCACAGGTCATCTTCTCGAAACAGTTAGGTTTTCATTATGTTGGAAAGAAAAGTACAGCTCTGTTCCAGTTCTGAGGATTTATAGTGTCGGGAAATAATGAAAAAGCTAAATGAAACCTCAGACGTATCATTATCTGGGAGTAAAAGTGTGTGGGGAACCAAGAACAACAGCTTTGGAACCGCCTTCAGCAGCAACAAATTAAGAAATAATTTATCATTAAGTTAGAATTTCCTGTGTTATCGGTATTTGACATTGTTGATGTGGATTTAAGTCTTCTTTAGGTAAACGCTGCATAAAAATGAAAGTTTTCTTTTTATTCCCAAGATTGGAGGTTAGATGCTCAGATGTAATGTCACTCATTCATATGCATGAACATGATCACTTTTGGAGAGAACCTGTTGTGTTCGTGAGTCCTCCTGGAAGTCTTTCCCAACGGTTTTTACTGCTTCATCATGGTGCTGCTGTCACGCCTCTTCTTGTGTTTCCAGTGAAGAGTGTGTTTCTGTTGAGGAAGGATCCGTCAGCTCCTTGTTCAATGTCAGTCAGCACTAGGGGTGGGCGATATGGGTAAAAATAGCTTGATTACTTTTAAAAATGTTCGGATAACAATAATCTGACGATATCCTGCCAGGACATCTATGGATAGACACAATAGCTATATATTATGGCCTTCTGCAAAACATATGGCCATTTTCAACTTCAAGTTATGTCCAGGCTGCAGAAAAATCTATTAAAAACTGTAAACAAATAACTAAATTAAATGAGGATGACAAAAAAATGACATAAAATTAAATTTAAATTTAAATCAAACAGACAATTCCAAATATTGTCACTGGTGTAATAATTTGACTAGAACTCTGTAGAAAGAAATGTAGGCCAACTGTTCACGTACAGGTTATTTACTTCAGGTTATGAGCCAAAAACAGCCGTCTGTCCACGTCGGGCTTGAGTGAAGCCCTGTGGAAGGTTACACGTCCACCTGAATGCCCACCTGAACATCCACCTGGATGCCCACCTGGATGCCCACCTGAACATCCACCTGAAAGCCCACCTGGATGCCCACCTGGATGCCCACCTGAATGCCCACCTGAACATCCACCTGAATGCCCACTTGAATGCCCACCTGAACATCCACCTGAACATCCACCTGGATGCCCACCTGAACATCCACCTGAACATCCACCTGAACATCCACCTGAATGCCCACCTGAATGCCCACCTGAATGCCCACCTGGATTACCACCTGGATGCCCACCTGAATGCCCACCTGAACATCCACCTGAACATCCACCTGAACATCCACCTGAATGTCCACCTGAATGCCCACCTGAACATCCACCTGGATGCCCACCTGGATGCCCACCTGAATGCCCACCTGAACATCCACCTGAATGCCCACCTGAATGCCCACCTGAACATCCACCTGAAAGCCCACCTGGATGCCCACCTGGATGCCCACCTGAATGCCCACCTGAACATCCACCTGAATGCCCACTTGAATGCCCACCTGAACATCCACCTGAACATCCACCTGGATGCCCACCTGAACATCCACCTGAACATCCACCTGAACATCCACCTGAATGCCCACCTGAATGCCCACCTGAATGCCCACCTGGATTACCACCTGGATGCCCACCTGAACATCCACCTGAATGCCCACCTGAACATCCACCTGAATGCCCACCTGGATTCCCACCTGGATGCCCACCTTAATGCCCACCTGAACATCCACCTGAATGCCCACCTGGATGCCCACCTGAATGCCCACCTGAATGCCCACCTGAATGCCCACCTGAACATCCACCTGAATGCCCACCTGAATGCCCACCTGAACATCCACCTGGATGCCCACCTGGATGCCCACCTGAATGCCCACCTGAATGCCCACCTGAACATCCACCTGAATGCCCACCTGGATGCCCACCTGGATTCCCACCTGGATGCCCACCTGAATGCCCACCTGAACATCCACCTGAATGCCCACCTGGATGCCCACCTGAATGCCCACCTGAATGCCCACCTGAACATCCACCTGAATGCCCACCTGGATGCCCACCTTAACATCCACCTGAATGCCCACCTGGATGCCCACCTTAACATCCACCTGGATGCCCACCTGAATGCCCACCTGGATGCCCACCTGAACATCCACCTGGATGATCATGCCTGTAACGTTATTGTGACTGAGGTCAGTCTTGCCAAAAACAGACCATGTCCAGGCTAGTGACGCTGAGACAGAATACTCCTGCATGTTTCCTCCATGTGAGAAACGTGTTTTGGTCGCCGCTGATAATGTAAAATGACCGTTGTCAAAGCAACATTTACACTACAATCTTGGCGATTCATATCGCCCACCTCTAGTCAGCACCCTGTCAGTATTCTTTACATCTGCTGGATGCACATCAGAGTGCATTTATTTTTAATAAAAAAAGAAAATACTTAATATTAATCTAAAACAGATGTAGGAGACAAACCCTGAAGCTGTTGCGTCTGATGGTGAGTGTGACGTCATTTTTTAAAAAGCCCAGACTCACTCTTTCCACTTTTGTCAATGATTATTACAGATGCAGGAAGCAATGGGGTTTGAACAGTCAGATAAGTCATTGATGTTGTTGTGAGATAAGTGTTCAAACCAGCACGTTACTTAAACTGCAGCAGGAAATGAATTCTCAGCTTGAAGTGAATCCAGTTTGTGATCCGGTTTGGAAGCAGACCCGGCTCCGTCTGTTCACAGACACTGAAAACTTCACTTCCAACACTTTCATTCAGTACAGACTGAGTGTGGAATAATTTTACCATAACTGGCTGTTTATGTTTACCAGTTGTGGAAACAGTTCAGGGCTCCCTAATGGACTCTGTGGTTGTGGTCATTTAGCGTAATGACATCATCTGCCACAAGTGTTGCACCTTTGGGAGAGTCAATCAGCTGGTGTGGGGATGAAATGTGATATCCCGACTCCATTAACTAAAAACTTAGTCACATTTGAAGCCTGATGACTCTGAGAAATCAGAACAATTCATCTTGTGTTTTAGGCACATGCCAACATTTTGGCAACTGCTTATTAGCTGTCCAGCACAGACTTTGATAAGAGGAAATGTATATATATATATATATATATATATATATATATATATATATATAATATGTATATATGTATGTATATATATATATATATATACATATTATATATATATATATATATATATATACATACATATATACATATTATATATATATATATATCATATATCTCTATCTCTATCTCTCTCTATCTATATCTCTATCTCTCTATCTATCATCTGTCTCTCTGTCTGTCTCTCTCTCTCTCTCTCTCTCTCCCTCTTCTCTCTCTCTCTCTCTCTCCCTCCCTCTCTCCCTCTTCTCTCTCTCTCTCTCTCTCTCTCTCTCTCTCTCTCTCTCTCTCTCTCTCTCTCTCTCTCTCTCTCTCTCTCTCTCTCTCTCTCTCTCTCTCTCTCTCTGTTCCACCCTTTTCCGACTAAGAACCATGATCTCAGATTTGGAGATGCTGACATGCTGATTCTCACCTCTGCCGCTTCCCCCTCATAAGCTGAAGATTGCAGCTAAACTAACAGGACTACATCATCTGCAAAAAGATCTGATAGAGACCTTTGGACAAGAAATCGAACTTCTTTAGCTCCTTGACTGTGGATAGAAATTCTGTCCAAAAAAGTTATGAAAAGAATCAGTGACAAAGGTCAGCCCTGATGGAGTCCAACTCCCACCCGTAATCAGTATGAAGTACTTCTGGGAATGTGGACCAAACTCTCTGTGCAGGGACTGAATAGCCCGCAGACTAAGACCCAGTACTCCATACTCTAGGATCACCCGTTCCCATAATACCATGATTCCTAGATCCAGGATCCCAGTCAGGGAGTCACTTCACTTTCCTTTTCCTAGATGAACCAGACGTTTCTGGGTTTGAACATTCCTTTGTTCTGCTGGGCTCTGCTGTAAAACCTCTGTCCTGACCTGACGAGAGGACAGCGAACGGCCAGCTGTCAAAAAGCACTTACTACTGCAGAAAGATGGCTATTATTATGGTGGGTCAGGAGGTCACCAGTGACACGAGGAAGCCCCCAGGTCTTATTCAGCGGGACGACCCTGGAGAGGATGTCAGCGTTGACGTTGTGTTACGAAAGGATGAAGAGGATGTTGATTAAGCAGTATTGTTGGAAAAAAGGTCATAGATATGACAAGCTTTAACTCTTTAACTGCTGAACATACGGGACTTGTACAATGTTGTCAAAAGTAGCATCCTGAGAAAATGACGTCATAACCAAACTTACTTTCAAATGGTGAAATGAGAAAAACGTCCAAAACCTAAATATATCCACCTGTGTTTCTCCTGTGGAGTTAATGACAGCCATCTCCTCTGGTCTTTTACCCAACATCAACCCGAATATCATCAACAGTGATGGAAATGTGCTGGTTTTCTTCTTTATCTCATTCATTCAACCTTCAAACTAAAGTTTCTGCACTATCTCTTCATTTATTACAAATTCGACATTCAAGCAAGAAGGTTCCTGGTTTGAATCCTGGCTGGGGGTCTTTCTGTGTGGAGTTTGCATGCATGGGTTCCCTCCGGGTACTCCGGCTTCCTCCCGCAGTCCATAAACATGCAAACTAGGTTGACTGGGTATTCTAAATTTCCCGTAGGTGTGAGCGTGAGTGCACGGTTGTTCGTCTTTGTAGGAGGCCCTGTGACGGACTGGCGACCTGTTCAGGGTGTACCAAGGCCTCTCGCCTGTAATTAGTCGAGATAGGATCCAGCAGACCCCCGTCACCCTGCAAAGGATAAAGCAGGTATAGAAAATGCATGGATGGTCCTTAAAAGGCATTATTAACTTTTTTTAAATGTTTAAATTCCTGGGGGATCAGTGACAAGCTTTGACCAAACCACCACAGAGATACAGAGTAAAGCCTTTCTTTTTAACCTGCACTGTTCTGTTCATGGGAGCTGCTTTTAGGGGTGGAGTCAGCCACTTGACTTAACTCCACCCCCTTTCTTCACAGAAAGGGGCTGGAGCAGCGACATTAAACACCCAGATAAATGTGGCTTGGGGGGTGGGGTTTCTTATCTCTTATCTCTTCTTACCTCTAACCTTTAAAATTTCCCATTTCTTGTTCTTTTTTTTTTTTTTTTTTTTACAAATGCAGGACATTCAGCTGTTGTAGAAAATTATTTAAGACATACGTGTGATGTGATTTTCAGATTTTTTCACTTTCATTTCAAAATAAAAGAGCCACGTGAGGGATGATGCCGTACTTTTTTCCACCGTGTTTGGTACAGCAGGGAGATGCCGGGTTTTCATCGTGCACCATCACGTCCCAAAAGAAACAGCATGTTCATCAGGTGATCTTCATGTTGTGGCTCATCAGAGTAAAGCAGATGTATCAGAGCAGAGGTCTCTGTTGGAATGAATGAGCACATGATGTTAGCGCCACAGGAAGCAATTTCCTGACAATGAGTCCAGGCAGCTGCGTTGTGATGAAGCATGTGGCAGATCTTCATCACTGTGCTGCAAATTGGACGCAGCACGAGCAGTAGCTGGTCAGATAATGGACATAATGGATCAGTTCCTCATCTGATACGGACTGCTCGAAGCCGTCATGTCTCTGATTTCATGCTCCACGTTTGCGTCACGCTCCGCAATCGTATTGACTGTTCAGCATCCGGCTTTTCCTGATCCACATTAGAGGAGGTTCTGTGATGATTCCGTGGGGACTCTCTCAGTCTTCCACTCAAGCCAAAGAGCTAAACACCGGAGTAAAATTCAATTGTCCTGCTGCTGTCAGTACACATACACCCTCTCTGGATTCTGCCATAGTTTATCATTTCTTCCTCCGGACCGTGGCAGCCGGAAGGTTTGATGCTCCCACAGGCTCCAAAATCCACAGAGACCAGTTGCTTTAGGCCACAGTACCTTAACAATGAAACCTTCAGGTTGTGCAGCAGAATTCACCAGTCTTCAGGTGCGTGAGCTGCAATGAAACACTTCAAACTCATCATGCTCCTGTTTCCCTTTGGAGTGGACGCTTGTGTATTTTGCCGTACGAGGTGACTGGTGCCGTGTTACAAAAGCCCATAACAAACGAACGGGTGGTGGGAGAAGCCCATGTTTGTATCAGAGCTTTGACTTGACTTATGAGCTGCAGCTGTCTGTGATTCTGAGTTTGAAATGATGAGGGACACCCTCATTCTGTTTGAGATATTTGCTGAGACCTACAATTCCCAGGTGATTCTGAAAACCAAACCTTCCAGGAGCTCATTCTATCCCACCATAAAATGCTTTATTGTGTTGACACAGGTAAACGTTTAAGGCCTCTGTGGCCTCTGTGGGTCTTTTGTCATGGCTGTGACCTTTGAGGGTCTTTTCATGCATTTGACGTTTGTTTTGCGCCTCAGATTTCTGACAGAAGCTGCACAAGCTGTTTTCTCACTTTAGTTTTTCGTTTAATCCTTTTCATTCTTCATGTGTTTCTTACACTTAACTTTTAAACAGTTTGAGTCAGCATTTTCCCCTGAAATAACTTATATGAAAACTGAAGATGCCTGCTGTTTGCTGGAAGCTGTTTTCTGAATAAACCAAAGATTGTGTTGGAGCGTGCAGGTGTTTCTGCTCTGACCACCTGCTGCCTTTCACGTGCATCAACATCTGTTTTCCATAGAAATGTTTCCTCTAATTCCCAGGTAGTTAAAAGTGACCTTTTTTGTCCCGACTGTCTGGACATCACTTTTACAGACATGACACGGAACAGGCAGGCGTCTCGCGTTTACGACACCTCACAGCGATTTACCGCAGCGGCACAGCTGCGCTCGAGCAGGTGGCTGACGACATTTGTTCTCCGAGGAGATGGTTAAGGTTTACAGCTCCAGCGAGGGATGCTGCGAAACAGCAAAAATAGAGTAAAAGTGATTTCTCCAGGTCTCAGAGAGAAATCATTACTCATGCTTTTATTGTTGACAGGATTTTAATGATCTCAGAGAGATGATGTACGACGGGGGTCCGACCACAGGCCGTAGAAGAAGAACTGGACAAACCCTCTGTGATGTCATCCACAGGTTTTCTGAAGAGTGCTTTTTAAGCCCCTTTCTCCTCCGACTGTGCACCGCCACGTTGCATGTTAGACGAAACGACAGGTCAGGAAGGCTGGGACACGCCCACATTATGTCAATCACAGTTATTGATTAGTGAGTGATTGGCGAGTGATTGGAAACGAGGACAGATTCAGTCGGAGTCGAGTTGGGTGGAGTCAGTTCCTGCCAACATGACAGCGGCTATAAACTGGCTTCAAATCTACAGTTCAACGCATGAATGACATCACAGAGGGTTTGTCCAGTTCTTTTTATTTATACTTGATGGAAACTTGATGGAAAACCAGAGATGAAACATCTTGAATTTACAGGAGCAGCAGTAGTCTCAGCTTTCTGCTGACGGCTGAGATTCTCAGGCAAACATCTTCTGGTCGTCACTGCAGCTGCCGACTCTGATATCTGAGCGACTCCAGCACACACACGTGCACACATATACATGCACACGGACAGGGATCGATGGATGCGGGTGGAGGAGTCGGGCCCTGAGGAGGATGCTCTTGCTAGGTGGAGAGAAAGCAGATCTGGCCTTTGTAAAGGGAAACCCCCCTCTTCAATCCCACAATCCCTTTCTGCACTGCAGCTGCCACAGCCTGTGTGGTTGAGATGGTCCGACTCTGATGGGGTGAGGTGGGGGAGGAAAGGCGGTGCAGGAGAAACAAGAGTCGAGGGGGGAGTCGGGCTGAGGAATCATTAGTCTGTAATTTCAGTCCCACCTCAGGCTGCCGTGTCGGTGATTTTCTCACAATCTCGTCTGCTTCCTGTAACGTGGCGGTAAAAATGACTCATACGCTGACATTTCACAACCTGTGTCATACTCAAAGTAGGGAAATTCCTTTTTACATCAACACCTGAATGCAACGTTCAGCCCAACTTCATCCAAAGAGACATATATAATCAACTGTCCTCCTAATGACAATAATACCAAAAACCCCTGTAAGAATGATGATTACTGATATGAACCCTGCAGAAATGCAACTCCATCCTGAAATATTTGGAAGGAAACATGTTTTATTATTTTCAGTTGGTTTACTATTGTTTTGTTTTAATTTAATTTCAGCCTGTAATATACTCATTTTTAATATTTTTACAATCTTTTCTCGCGTCGCAGAGACTTTTCTGGGAGTTTGAGGACATAACACAGAAATCCTGTCTGCTAAATGCCGTTTACTCTGACACACTTTGACAGACCAGGTCTCAGATGCGTGCGCGCCAAGATGCCAAAAGGATGCACGGACAGGTTTCCAGGACTGACTGAGATCTGGTTGAGACTTGAGACTTGCTCTGTTCAGGTGGTGAGGGAGTGTAAAACCACCTGTCTCTCCAGTACGGATCTGCTTTCACTCTGTGCACAAAAATCCTCTCGCCTTCAGGTTTGTAAGACCTCCATGTTCTTCTCATCCCGTTATGTTCCTCTGAAATGATGCTAAAACAGCCTCTCCAGACATGTTGATTAATAATGAAGACCAACAAGCTGCTTTTTGATCTCCGATGGGTTCAGTAACTGCTGTTTGCTTGGTCGATAGAGGATTGATCTAATGGGCGAAGGAGCGGCGATGCTTCTCCATCAGTGGCTTTTTTGGCTGTAAGGATTAATGCGTTTGTGACTGCGGAAAAAAAACTCACATTTTTCCTAAACTGCTGATGTGCCTGACTTCCTTTTGCTTCTCTTTGCCCGACAGCTTCAGGTGCATTAACAGCTTTATTTAAATCTGGCGTAGCCGAGAAAACACGCAGACCAGCGTTTCTACGATATTAAAGCGTCTTAAGGAACCGGAATAAAGTGAGGGAAGTGTCTTTTAGGTCGTCACACTGATGAAACATGTCATTAGTTGTCATCAACAACAAATCTGAGTCAGAATCAAAACCAGATGAAAAACCGGTTTCAGAGATTTCATATTAAAGAGAAAAAGAAAACTACCAAGTAGTTGCACGTTCTTGCAGCTTTCTTGATGTTTGAGGAGCCTGAGGTTGAGTCATGTCAGTGACGTGCACTGTGAGACTCGGGTTTGTCCATCTGGACCACATGTCAGGCTGCTGGAACAAGGTGCACGTTTCTGTCCTGGTTAAACTGAAAAATTACCTCCCAGCCAGCTTGTCACGATGAGATCCGCCGAATAAAAACACCCTCAAAGGAGCTAAAACACAACGATTACCCCTACAGATAAAAATAAAGTTATGTTCACATTTTAGCAGAGATTATTACAAAACATCTCGCGATGTGTTTATCTGGATCAGGTGTGTTAAAGCAGGGAAACATGTAAAACATGCAGGACAGCGTTCCTCGAGGACCGGAAGAGCCCAGCCCTGACTCAGAGGAACCAGCTACCTGTAATTCTTTTTCTATTTGGAAAAATATCAAGCTCAAGCACTTTTTTCATACTCATGCAGCACTGTGCACATCTCCAAACTCTGGAGTTCAAGAATCAGATGCTGACTATTTAATCCAATTTGGATGAATGCTGTTTCAGATCAGGATTTCTTTGTTTTTTACTGAAAAGGACCCAGGTTTTGGACACTGATGTGGTTTAACTTCTGTATCTACAAGAGCTGCAGCACAGTTGACGTTGACACAGTTATTTTCTTGGTATCAGTGTACACTTAAAAGTGTACTATTACTGTTTTAATGGCTTAACGATGTACCAAGGCAAGTTGATTTGTGCATTTTCTGCACCGAGACTGAATGATATAATGAGCTGGTCATGGTCATTTTATGCTGCTTGGCATTATAAATCCAAGTTATTACCTCATTAAACTCAGCCTTCTGTAGCTCTGGATTAGATCATTGTACTGAGGTCTGCTGAAGCTTGGTTTCTGATTCATGCCTCAGTATCATCCCTCCGCAGACTCGGAAACGTTCCGTCTATTAGTCGCTGATGTCGGGACTGTAGCGTCTGCAGCGAGCTTTACGCCATGCAGACGCGTCACTGAGCTCCTGGTTCGCCTGAACTGCTAAACACGTTAGTATCGTCTGCTGCGGAGGAAGATTGACGGCAGCGATTCGTCTACTTTTGTGTTCTGGTTTTGTACAGTTGGTGTTCACAATGAATTTACTTTTAATTGGACAGAGAAGCTGTTTTATTCTTTTATGATGGCGAGCATCACAGTTGTTTCCTGGTGATATGAGGGCGTGTACGTGCTCGAGCAATTTGACTCTTTATTTTGGGAATTCTGAGTGAAGGCCAGAAGGAATTGTACTTTTCTTTGTAGATTTAGAGAAAACATATGACAGCAAGTCTGGAGTGACATCTCCAGAAGAACGTCTGTTACTGTGGTCATGCGAGACGGCAGTGAGGTCCCGAATCAAGGATCGGGCCTGAGCCTCTTCTTGTTTCCATGGCGATGGATAGGTTGACAGATGAGGTCAGACAGGAATCTCTATGGATTATGATGTTTGCAGATGAGACAGTGATTTGTAGTGAGAGCAGAGAGCAGGTGGAGGAGGTGGAGGTGTATTAGAGAGGAGAAGAATGAAGGTCAGTAACAGCAAGTGTAAGTGAAAGAGAGGCGGGGTGGGGGGGTGGGCGCAAGCGTTCAGAGCTGTGGGGAAAAGACGTGAAGAAGAGAGGGCAGGCGGGGTGGAGAAGAGTGTCTGCACTGGTCAGACATACAACAGTAGCTCCAAAGGTGAAGCTTTAGTGGGGAGACCAGACCTTCTTCATGGCTTGGAGATAGCAGCACTGGTCAAGGCAGGACGCAGAGCTGGAGGTGAAGATGTTACGGTTTTCTTTGTGGGTGACAGGATTCAAAACAAGGACATTGACCGGCTCCCAGGTCGTTATGGAGTCCACCTCAACATTCCCCTGCTAGTCTATGAAGCTGGATGTTTTGGCCACCCAGGTCGTATCGGACTTGTTCACTGTTTTAAATCCAACCAGGCTCCTGGGTTAGCAGGTGCAGCTGCTCTCAGAAGTAGAGTCACATCCGGCTCCTGTGGTCCTGTACCTTCTCTGCAGACCTGAGATCATTCCAGCTGTGACCATTGTTAAAACCAGATGACGTCAGACAGTTGATACACTGGTAGAAGGATGCAGGAGGTGGAGGCAGCCAGGAAACAAAGGCGAAGACCACACAGGTTTCTGGACATGATGGAAGAGGATGTGTGGTGATTGTGATGGAGGGAGATGGAGAAGACAGGGGAGATGGAAACATCTGCTGTGATGACCCCTGAAGGTAAAAGCCAAAGGAAGAATGCAACTCTTGTTACATTTGTCTGCCGTCTACCTGGCGTGTCCTGGTTATGAATGTAAAGGCTGATGGACACGCCTTTCTGCAGGCCGGTGCTCTGCCTTCGATGCTCACGTTTTTACCTTTACTTGTTTTTTGACTCTTGGAGTTATTGTCTTCGGTGGTTGCAGTTTGTGTCCTTTTTGTCGTTGGGATATGTTATGTCCGTCATCTCTTCCTTTATTTTGCATTTTTCCATGTGCAGACAACACCACAGAGACCGACACCTGTAAAAGGGAACCGTACTTAAGAAAATCTGGTAAAAGAATAAACAAGCACGTTTCTGGACTTTTCATGGAGTTGGCTTCAGGTTTATGTTTTCCAGGAATGGTTTTGTGATCATCCCAATCTTCACAGGCTTACTATTTCTGCTCTGAGAAATGCGCCTCTCAAAGACTGAAATGTTATGCTTGCTGGAATTAAAGGCTCCTCAACCAAATATCCACCTGTGCTGTGAACAGAAAGACCTCAGCAGATGGAGCGTTTGTGAGTTGGACTTGGACAGGCAGCTTTGTTGTGTCAGTATCTCGGCTTTGGGGGAAATGTTTGCGACTGGAGCTTTCAGAGCTCTCTCAGCCAACTCCCCCTGCAGATGACAGTGCACTTAGCTCTGGTGTGAACTCTGCTCTCATGATTTATTCAAACTTTATTTTGCACCAGGAACCATTTGTTCTACCCTTTCTTCCCCCATCCACCCCCACTCTGTCCTTTCTCTTAATGGAGTACCACTTCCAGTTCCTCAGAGTCCTGTCTTGAGACGGCTCTCATTCCAAAGGTTTCTTACACTCGGAACGCCGGAGGCGGAAGCTCGAGTGACTGGTTGCGACACGGTTCGCATCCTCGATTCTTTGTTTTGGCAGCGATGCTTTAGAAAGGAGCTCTCTGTATCCGCAGAGTAGTTTTGTTGTTTTCTAGTGAGGTTTTGGAGAGTGTGGAGAGTCAGCAGAAGACAGCTTTTGCACTTTCAGGAATGGAGAAGTCAAACCTATCCACATACATGCCAGGAATACTGTTTGAACTGTATTTGGATTTATTTTACCCATAAAGATAATATTGCATCCAGCCTTCCTACCGCTCTGGTCCAGATTGATGTCTTAGCAACATTTTATTGCATTTCCAATATTGATGCCAGTGATGCTTTGACATTTTTTCTTCTTCTACCCACATTTTTGCTTTTTTGGTAAATCCAGAGCTGCTCTAAAAACACCTCTATGTATATTGTGTAAAAGATGGTGCTCATGTTGCACAACAAAAATGTGGAAGTGTTTTGCAAACTATGGACATCCCCATTGTTTTTTTTCTTTGTTTTTTTTTTTATAAAGTCCTATTATTTATATTTATATTTTAGTGTGCAGAGCTGTGTAAGGCTGTACTAAGGTGAATGATTTTTTTTAACAAAGCAGTTTAAAGCCACTCTATGTAGCACTACCCCTTCCGACCACATGGGGGCATATAGCTCTGCACACTGACAATACTGTGCTGATGTTGTGTTTTTGGTGTTTTCTAGCACAGGATACATTTATTTAAATCGTTATCGGGTGTTATGGCTAGGTTGTGATAGGAAACATGTTGAGAACCAGTTGTTTTATTTTAATCTTGTGTGTCGTTGATGTCGCGTCGAGGGGTTCACCCCGACGCGACATGGCTACGTGGCTACGTGATTTCATCATCAATGGTACAGTTGGACTCTCATTACTACCAGTATGTCTGTCTTCTCTAATATTCATGACTCAATGGTTGGAATAAAAAGCAACTGGACTTGTTTTTCTTAGTTCTTGGAGACATTTCACTGTGTGAACTTCATCAGCTAAGACACTTGAGAAAGTTTTCTTGCTATAGCAGGAGATGTTTCGGGTCCTGCAGGTTTTCAGTGGATCAGTTAAAGAGCCGATGCTCAGGTGATTTTGATCTGTGGACTTCGGTGGCCTGGTCAACCTCTCATGCTCTTTTTGAAAGGTATGGTGGAGGTTACTGGCGGAGGACATCGACACTGGGGGGTTGTGCTTGCATGTCAGAGTAGCATCTACTTAAACACCAGAACCAAATGTTTCCCTGGAGAGCAAACTGACATAATCAATGTTGTGCACTTCACCTGTCAGTGGCCTTAAGTGTCTGTCTTGTTGGTGTAAAATCCATAATGGCCACAGATGGATAACGGGGTTCGGGTTGGGGTCTCCGGCTGCATGTGTGTTGTAAAGACCGTTTTAAAATGAGTCTCGATGAAAGGTCCCATTTCAGGTGGTAAGTAACTCTTAATGACTCATTACACTTTCTGCAATGTGTGTGTTGAAAGTCATCTTATACACAATCTTTTCATTTGGAGGATATTAAGGATTTTAGGGGCCAAATGTGCTGACCAGTCTTTTTCTTAATGCAAGATGAAGACTGCAGCTATTAACAAGGATAATTATATCAGAGCTGGAGCACAGATTTGACATATTTCAAGAATACAGAAGTAACCTTTCATATTTGTTATCTTTGCCTTGTTTGTCACTGAATATATTCAATTATGTAAGTTATTTAAGACCTTTGAAATAAAAAAATACTACCCCGTTTTAGCCTTTGCGTAATAAAAAGCCTATTTGTCCATCACCTTCTTTGAAGCGTCCTGCTGATGATCCTCTCCCTCCGCTGGCGCTGGTTTTAAGAAGCTCGCGTCTTTGTCACTGGGAAGGTGAGCGGTTGGCCCAGCTCGGCTGAGACGCAGGAGGTGGTCCGATAACACGGAAGCATGGACGATGAGTGGATCAGCAGAGGCAGGCAGGGCACATCCGGTAACGTTTAACACGTACTGAAGCCAAATCGCTGGCAGAGATGCCGACCCACGCGTGCTGTTTGAAGGGTGGGAGAGGACACAGCGGGAGACGGTGGCAGCGGGATCACGGGGACTGCTGACTGGAGGAACTTCAGTTTGTAAAGGACGGCAGAACTGCCTGTTCGAAAGGACAAAGACATTTCACTGAAATCATTAGTTCTCTTTCAGTCAAATGAATTACTTCATTTGACTACAACTACAGTTGTGCTAATCAAATTAATGACTTAATTTGATTGAAATCACTTCTCTAAACTCCCATCCTTCAGTCAGATCTTTGTTGGCTGGATGAATGAATGTTGCTGCTTCATATTAAAACTGAAAAATAGTATTGTGATTATAAAAAAAAAGATAAAAGATACTACAGTTGTGCTATCCTTAATTTAAAGTGACTCTATGTAGCTACAACACTTGTGACCACATGGGGGCAGCACATCACAAGAAAATGCACGTATCATGTGGCAAAGTGTTCACCTCTTGGGGGGCCCGGACCGCCGGACCGCCGGACCGCCAGACCATCCCTGCTCATTAGCACAGTACTGTCATCTGTAAGCCCCCATGTGGTCAGACGTGTTGTTGCTACATAATGGGGCTTTAAAAACTAGTTATAAAAAGTGATGAGCTGAAGTTATGTTTTACTCTTTTGTGAGCCACCCTCACTGTCAGAACACAAACAGGAGTCACAGAAAATCCATCAAATATGTTTGTTTTTCCTCCATTGTGCCTTCTCCTTCCTCTTGATGTTTGCTGCTGTCTTGGAGATGATGGATGAGGAGTTCAAGACAACGCGATGCGAGCAGCTCCTCCTGCTCTGCAGCCTTAAAGGGATAGTTTAGAGAGTAATTAGATGTGGGAAACATTCGGGCTCTGGGGTGTACAGATGTTTTCTTAATGGCATGATGGAATCTGCAGAGCAGATAGCACTGAGAATCAAGTCAGAAGGAGACCACACATGAGAGTCAAAGACCTCCAGTGACACAGAATATGTGAATGCATTCATCAAATATAATGAATCAGCAGTTAAATGCTTAAAAGACCTCTTACAACAACGTACATGTGGTGGATAATATCACACAATGTACCACGGCTGCATAATTACGCTGAGAAGGAGGCAGAACAGGTGACGAGAGAAATTTAAGAAAGAAATTCCCACCTGGACATCATCGAATTCCTGACGTGCATTTGCGTGGGATTAAACTGATCTCATGGCCTCAGTGTTTGCTGAGATGAGCTAGGGGGTTTGTGGGGAAATCCTTCTGTACAAATCACAGACATGGCGCAGGCGCAGGCGCAGAGATTAAAATCGCAGACGTCCTCCGTAATTATTACAAAATACCGAAGGTTCCAGGATAACTTTGATCTGGTAAAAATGGCGCATGAATGATGTAAGTGAAGCCAACTACACAGTACGGAAGACAACCGTCTGCTGTGATCGACGTACGTAGCAGCAGTTTCAGATCAGCTCGACTCGCCGCCGCATCATCCAGGATGATGATGCACATGCGTACGTTTTAGGACTGACGTGTCAGTCAGACTCATAAAATAATGACATTTCTGTCTAAAGACATATAAACAATCTGATCGATCAGCTGCCAGAACAAATCACCTGAATAATCGATAATGATCATCAGATGATAAATCAGTACATTACTAATGACCCATCATCTTTTTTGATTTAAGCCAATAAACATGTTTTTGTCATCATTCCTAGAATTGCGTGTGTTGTGTGGTCTGATATAACTTTCAGGCAATTTTGACATATTTAACCTCTGACCTGATAAATATTTTTATTGAGTAAGTAAGTTTATATTGTTAAAAGCTCAGTTTAACAAGTGTCAAAATTCAGGATTTATGCAGGTATCTTGATTTGAACAGGAAAGATCAGGAATATTCACAGCAAGAGCAAAGACGAGGATCAGAAGCTGGAGAAATGTCCGTCATCCGTTTATTCATTCAAATATTCATGAACGTTCATTCTGATCCGGTAAAACGTCACACTTTAACTTTGACAGAGGACTGAAACACGTGACAGCACTGATAATCAGCGATCCCGGCAGACCTGCAGGCCTGGTGTTCGTCGCGGTGTGGTCTGAGCATGTGCAGAGCTTGCTGACATTTTCCAGCCTGACCATGTTTGTGAATAATTGATCACAGGCTTCGCTCTCTCAGTGTTTGTCTGTCTCACGCTCAATCAGTTGTCCATCCGACGGCCTCTGAGCTGTCAGTCATCCGTTCTTTGTTCAAATAAATGTGTGTATGTGTGTGGCATTGCTACACCTTTTTTTTACAGAATTTCATTTCTGAAATAAAAACTCAGTTTTAATCCTTGCAAGGGGCCAAAGGTTAGGCTCTAGGCTAAGAGATTATAGTCTTACAGGGTTAATTAGCCTACAAAATAAAAGAAGGTAAAAATGTAGCTCACAGGGTGAATTTAGCTAAATATCTTTATTGTTAATGTATTTGTTCTGTTTCTCTTCTGTCCACAAACACGAACACAACACAGAAAAGAAAGGATTACTACGTTTCCACATAAGATCAAGGCTGAGCCATGAAAGTTGTCTGTAAGCTGACTACAGTCAGGCCTGCTTCGTCGTGGCGTGTTTTTTGGCCGGTGTTCGAGTGTTTTCTCTGCGTCGTCAGAGTTGGAGTCGCTCTCTGCTCTTTTATCAGCCTCTGTCACCATGTTCTCAGTTCCTGCCACCAGCTGTCAGTTATCGCAGCTTCTCTTTCTTTTTCTGTCTCGCCCCAGCCTTTCATTTCTGTCTCTTTTCCAGCGTCTGTTTGTTTTTCCTCTCTTTGCTGGCATTTCCCACCACCTCAGCTCCACCCACTGGCAGCTGGCAGTCTTATCATTTTTCTCCAAATAACTCTCTTCTGGGATTTTACTTTTCTTTCTTCAGCCTCTTTGTGAGCTTGATGGAGAAATGTCCTCTCAGTTTAAATGCTGCTGTCCAGAGATTCACACGCCAATTTTTTAAATAAAAATAAAAATAATATTGTAACATTTAAAAAAAAGAAAAGGCTACTTCCATTGAACCAACAAATGACGTTTGACTTACTAACGCGTTGACTCAGAAAGAAATCGCCCTCAACAGGATTAACTCAAGTTGTCATCCTTGTCATCGCTCCCATGTTAACCATCGGTTTAAATTTAAAACCCACATTATGATATTTTATTGTCCCACAGATGTAATTTCAGAAGTAAAGATGAGAAATAAATCATCCAAAGTTAGCTTGGCTAGGCTAGTTGGCATCCAGCAGCTTCTCTGTGATGTTTTCATCCTTAGTTGTTAAAAGTATCTACTTTTTAAAATATGTTATTTAAGCAGAGTTCGGTGTTTGTGGCCCAGTTTGGTTTCTGTTGTTGGTTTCTCATGCCTTTTTCTGACCTTTCAGGTTTATTCTGATAGTAAGCCTGCCCAGACGTCCTAATGGTTTTCCCGTTGGATACGCGGAGTCCGGCCGCTTCCTTTGGACATTTGCAGAGCGACAACCAGACTAGTATCAACATACACTCACAAACTCACAGCGCGACCTCAACCAATGTAAACGTCCTATTCGGAGCGCTGCATAGCCAAGTATCGGAGGGATTTCCCGCTGATGCTACGCACTCGCCGCAAAATATGACCGAGACAGGAGTCCAAAGTTACTTTGGCTGGAGTTTGCAGATGGTTTGGGCGGCATATCGAGATGTAGAAGACACTTCCTAAAAATAGTCAAACGCTCCTCAGAATAAAATCAAAATGAATATTTTACCGCGATAGAAACTCCTTTGTGGATCTGGACCCACCTACGCAGATGCTGGGCAGGCTCATCCACGCGCCAGTCGCACTGCTTCTTTCTAGTATTATGTATCTACTTTGTCTGTTTTTACTTACTTTTATTGTCCACACGTGGACATGATGTACTGCAGGCCGTTAAAGCATCAACTTGACTCTTAAATGTCAAAAGATGAAATTCTCTGAGCAGCCAGGGGTTACCGTCGTCTGTCGCTGCTCTTGTGTTTCCCGCCAGTGAGGAAAGAAAAGCTTCCTCTGCTGACTTCTGATCTCCTGCAGAAGCTCTGCATCATGTTCTGCTGAGGCAACATGCAGCACAGCAATCAAAGCACGTTGCTACCTTGAACAGAAGAACCAGAGGAATGCCGAGGTTCTCACACATGAAACACAAAGCTGGAACCCTCTGCCTCCTCCCCCCGAGACAACACGAGTATGCTGACTCCATCAATGGAGGCCTATATTTAGCAGGTTGGTGGGGGTGCTTGCTCAGATTAGGCATTGTGTGAGTGCGTGTGTGTGTGTGTGTGTGTGAGTGCGTGTGTGTGTGTGTGTGTGTGTGTGTGTGTGTGTGTGGTTTAGCTACGGCATGATGACACTGCCATGTTCAACTAAGAGTTCCAGTTGCTAAGCAACCTCGTCTAAAAGCACTTGCCAACCAAAATATAGTAAGTAGTCACCAGCAGGTTGGGGTGTTACGGAGGATCAGTTTGAGTCCTGGCAGCAGATTTTGTAAATTTATTCCATGAAATCAACATTTTTTTTGTCTTTTTTTTTTTTTAATTTTTAGTAGTAGATTTCCTTTATTTGTTAACTCTGAATCTCAGTATTACGTTGCAGATTCAACTCAGAGACTCTCTTTGGTGCAGGGGTGTCAGAGGACCGGTTATACATTTTACTGTATACTTTTATTGTAATTTATTAAAAATTGTTGGACTTGTTCATGCTTTTACCAGCTCCTCGCTTCTTGTTAAATCTCCAAAAGTAAAAAAAACATACTAGCTATTCTCCATGAAATATCCGTCCCTCTGATTTTCTTTTCTTGGACATTTTTGCTGCAAACCCATCACCCAGCCACCCAAAATGTATATTTGGTGCCGCCTGGGACCTAGATGAGATTAGAAATGGGGGACGTTGTCCACTGGTACCATGTCGGCCCCGTGTGACCTTCCCACCGGGGTTTCCTCACGCGGTTGTCCCAAGTGTGGCGTAACGAACTGCGTTTGCAGTGCGGGACACGTCTAACCGGCGGTGGATCGAGGATCTGTGAAAGTAAGAGGCCTTCAAGGGGCCACATGTCTCACTGATGGGCTGGGCAGATGGGCCAGTTTTTGGTAAGATGAATACATTTCACCAGTCACACCTTATTTAACAAAAACAGTTTCAGTTGCTGTCTTTTCATCAGTATGTCATCAACTTATTGAAAAACAGTCATGCCAGGATCAAAAAGAGAAAAAATAGGTCTTTACTGAAACAAGACAACTTGGTGCTCAATCAATATTTTTTTTTGAAAGATGTGTCTTGAAAAAGTGGGTCATCGTTTTAATTTGGATTGTCTTATGTTTCCGGTCGGTACGGTTATTGATATAAGTGTCTGTTTCACTAACAAAATGAAAAATGTCTGAAAACATCAGCTGGGGCGACGAGTTTCTGGCTCCTCCACGCTGACGGCTGAGTTAGATTTTAGATCTCTAAAGCGGTCCTCTTCTTCAGTGAATTAAAAGCCATTTAAAGCCACCAGATGTTTATCGGGATCAACCAACGGCCCATAACAATATCCGCTAAATGAAACTCTTTTGCAGCGTTTCTGCTCTAAATTTGTGGCACATTTCAGTTTTAACATGGCTGTTTTTTTAGATATCTGAGTTGAGCTTTGATTTTCAACAGCTTATCCACATTACTCCTTTAAAACTTCTTAGATTCTTCTTCTTTCTGTTCATACCCATCTGGGACAACCTTCGGTCTCGTGTAAACCTTTGCAGGAACTTCTGCTGTGACTCTGAACTTTCCAGAGTTGAAACTGTCCCTCGATGACCCGCAGAGGTCGGTGGCAGGAGTTCAAGTTGATCTTTGGCCCAGAAAACCTTCCAGATCTTCTCTGCACTGCGACTGGAGCCAAGCTGAGTAATTAGTTGGTGGTGAATGACCTTTGGTGAATAACATCGCTGATAGCAGAAGCAGCTCAGAAGTGCCTTCACAGCTTTATAGCACTAATGTGGCCTCAGAAAAACGACTCTTCTTGTTAAAAACTGTCTCTGGGCTGGACTATGATGGCAGCAGCAAGCTCAGAAAACATCCAAATACTGACAAGTCAGGGTTTTACTTTTGAAGGTTTTTCTGCATGCAGTAAAAGCATGAATAATTGTTTGAGCCTCCTCTAGATCAAATGTAATCAGTGTTTAATTTAAAGCAGATAAAGTAAGAGTTATTAAGTTGCTTAAATGTTATACCTAAGAAGCAAAGAGTCCAGGTAAGCACATTTGGATTCTGGAGGGGGGAATGCCAGAGATTTCCAGGAGAGAAGGGTTGTTGGCAAGGAGGTGTGGGCTGTGAGCCAACAGGAAGAGAGCTGGACCTGAAGGTACGTCCAAAAACGATGCAGAGTGAAGACCAGAGGGAACAGAAGAGGTTGAGTGCAAACAGATGAAAGGGAATGAAATGATGAGGGTAGAAGAGTAGGGGAAAGTTGGAAGTGTACAGGTCTGTTTTCAAACATAATTATTTGGTTCACATGATAACGAAGAAATAAAAAGAATCACCAGGATGACAATCAATACATAAGTTCACCATGTCCTGAAGCAGGACACCGGAACGTTTTTGTTCCTGCAGGAGACACATCTGACTGAGTTGTGATGATGTTCTCACTTGGTTTGAAGAGATTGCAATTGTGCTACTGACTGACCTTTGTTCATAATGTTCATTTCCGAAGCTAGTTTCGACTGTTTTCCTACAAAACTCTTTTGTTCTAACAGCATGGCGAGTTTTTGTAGGGTCATTCACACCTTGCTGCTGAGTTCTCCTACCCATCCAGTCTGTTGGTACATCTTCAGATGGTGATGTGAAACGTGGTACAAATTATGATAAAAACGCCTGAGGACTTGACATGTTTCTAGTAGGTGATGCCACCTCTGATTTTAGAGGGATTTTCTCGTTCGAAGACAGTTTCCTCGTCTCTCAGTCACGTGTCAGCAAGCACACACCTCTTATCTTGTACCTGTAGAATTATACTAACTAATAATCAGTTATATTTGTATAAAACTTATCTGAACAATGTTACAAAATTCTTAACAAAGCAGAAAAGTCAATTCAATTTAGGTTTAAAGACACTCAAAATATAGAATTAAATTTCAAATTAGTCCAGTTAATACAACACAAACAAAAATAACAATAATAATAAGTGTCGGCTAAGGAAAGCAACAGATTGCATCAAAGCTAACCTTTGATCCAAACACCAGGCGACTGTGGAAATGAAAAACTCCCCTTTAACAGGAAGGAAGAACTCTTGCGTGCTGAGCTGAACACTATTGTAGCACTTGTTTTGTTCCACTTATATAAAAGATCTGTCCATTCTTTCCTTCCCTAAACACAACAACAAATGTGTTGGAGTGTTTCAGTCTTGGTGCATCAGGATGTTGTTTTTATGAAGAAATTGTCCTACTTTTCTTAGAGAATCCAACCACAAACAGAACTCTCAGCAGCAGTTGAAACCTCGTTTATGTGAGTAGAAGTGTCTTCAGTTCAGTTCAATTCAGATTTACGCATATTGTGCCAAATCACGGAAAAAATCATGTCATGGCCCTTCAACAATACAGTTTAACTCATTCTAAATTAGTAAAAACTCAATAAAATTACAATAATGATTATTGCTTCGCTAAGGAAGCCGACAGATTGCATCAAAACCTTTCTTGGATACTGTCCTAAACAAGCACCAGGCGACTGTGGAAAGAAAAACTCCCCTGTAACAGGAAGAAACCTCTGGCAGAACCAGACTCAGGAAGGGTGACCAGTTAGGGGTTAAGAGGACAGGACAGTGGAGAGAACAGCAACAGTTTAGGAACACCTTCCGGGTTGCTCTTCCAGAACCCAAAGAAGTCTGGTTGTCTTCTGTCCCTTCACGAGGTGTTTCTGTTAACAAGTGTACAAGTGGCAGAAGGCAATGCCAGGATCTGAAGCTTAAAAGAAAACTTCAGGATGACCTTCAGGAGCAATTAAAACATTAAATGTCATGGTATAGCCTGAAGTCTGAGGGCTGCCAGCTTTTTCTTTTGAGTCAGATGTTTGAAAGTTAACATGATAGAAGCGTACAGTAGCTGACGGCGCACTGAACGTCTTAGCTCTCGCTTTTCATCTTCATTAAAAAGAGTGAAACTTGGACTGGCAAATGTATTTACAGGATGTTAAGCTTGTTGGAGCAGACGGAGAAAGAAAAATGTCAGAGGTTTAAAGCTCAAAGTGCAACACACTTTCTCTGCTGGTTGACATGTAATAAAGCTGGGAGGCTGCAGCTGAGCTGGAAATGCACAGCTACTGTCTGGAACAGCTTTGAGTTTCCTGCTCTTCTGTCCCTCCCATGTAACAGGACAACTCTGTTGTCTCTGACTGGTGCTTCTGATTAGTCCTCAGTGGTTGCTGCGGTGTCTGAGCTTGGCAGAGTCCGAGCTGTTTTATCTCTACTGGGATGTGGAGCAGATGTTTGTTTGCAGTGCCTGAGCTGTTTAAAGTCGAGTGAAGGTTTAAATCAAAGATGTGGGCTAAGACTGCTGCTGCGGAGATGTTTTCCACACGAGCCAAGTCATCTGAGGTTCTGCTGATACAAGCAGATCAGAGTATCTCACCGCTTCTTTTTCCGTCCAGAACCGACCAGGTAGGAAAAGCAACGGCAACATTTGTTCATCACATTTTCTATGTCGATGTTGCGTTTAGTTCTTAGGCAGCTGTGCTGAACTCTGAGAGCTCCTGTCTCTGTTCAGTATGTTTCAACTCGTGATGCCCTGGAGCTGCTGTTGAACCTGATTTATGCAGGCCTCATGGTGTCGCAGATGTATAACTCCGGTGACCTTTATTACTCAAGTGTCTAAGTGCCTGGATTCCTTAAGCATCTTCTGAAGGATTTGAGGAGGTTGTTGAGAATAAAAGGAGAGGCACCCTTGTCTTCTGATGAATGTATGTCCTCCTCGCTGCAAGAAATGAAAGCATTTTGTTTTATTACATTTTTCTACCACTTGCCTTGCACGCCGCTGGTCAGCGCTACGACCAATCAGAGCAAAGAACAAGGCGACGTATTCAGAAAGGAGTCAATGGGAGAGTGAGTTGTGCAGAAGAGTGACGGCATCTCCTCCTGTAGCCTGTCGGCGTGACGGAGAGACATCGACCTTCCAAAGGAATGATTTGAGTGACATCTTCTGTTCTGTTTTTAAAGAAAAAAAGTCACAATCTTTAACAGTCGATGCCAACGCCGATTCAAACGGCGGTTAATCCTCAAATGCAGCATCTACACCGTTTATATCCAGACTACGTTGGCGCTCAGTCGTCATCGTGTTAACCCCGCCCACAGACGTACTAGTGGTGCAAATGTTTTTTGTTTGGACCCACAGCTGCTTTTCACACTTGGTTCATGTTCCGTCAAAATGATCATAAAAGAAAAACTAAAACTGAAACTAAGACCGAAAAACATAATCCTGTTAACTGAAATAAAAATAAAGACCAAAGATTTGTGTGTAACTAAAACTAAATAAAAATTAAAAAGAAAAAACCAACTGAAACAAAATAGAATTGCAGGTAAAATTAAATTTGCTTTCTTTTTTTATATTTGACCAAAGAGAACAACTAAACTGTTTATTTTTTTATTGTAACTGCTCAAAATTCAGATGAGGGTTTTGGACTTTACAGAGTTGTTTTTTTCATCAATATCTGTACTTCAGAACCTCAAAAACTAAAACTAAACTAAAGCTCCATTTTTAAAAAATAAAACTGAACTACAACGGCTGATGCACTTAAACTCACTAAAACTACAAAATGATCTGAAAGCTGAAATGATCAAACAACGTGAAAAAACCGGTATTATAACCGTGTGCTACCAGGTCTTTTTTATTCCTGCTCTTTTTAAATGTGGCGGATGCGTTTAAGCTCTGATGGATTTGACTTCTTCAACATGCAGTTGTTGCTAAAACTTTTTAAAAATTAAAACTTTTCTCCTTGCTGTCCTGCTTGGACTCCTTTTGGTCGCGCAGACAGAAATGGTCGCGCAGACAGCTCACGGTTTCCAGATCCACATCCCGGTGGCCTTCCTTACCCACACACCTGTCCCCCGCTCCACTGTTTTATTGCCCCGTCAGATGGACGGAGGCCGTCTCTGGAGACGGGAGATCAGGAAGCGGCCTCGATGGCTCTGGAAGCGTTTTCCTGGAAGGCAGACGAGGGGAAACGAAGCTGCCGGTGGCGTCACACTGACTCTCCCTTTGATGATTCACACCGCCAAACAGTGTCCCACATAATGAACAATTTTATCTGATAGTGTTTTGAAATCTTTTCTCTAAAAAGGCGATAAACCCAGCTGTGACATAGATGGCTCCGGGCTGCCGGGGCGGTACGTGCAGTCCAAGTACAGCGCAGGCTGCACTTGGAGGCAGTTTGTTGTTTGATTAATATCTGAAGTGACAGCTGAAACTAAATAAATCTTAATTAATGGTGATTTTGAATGGGATGACACCTAACAAATGGATTTTCATGAAGATAGAAAAAGTTAATCTTGATTAAAAATGGGAATTAACACAAATGTATGAGAATTAGATAAAGATATTATAGAATAAATGAGAAAACTGCAGATTATCCTCCTGTTTAAAGATAAGCTTGGGTAAAACAATCAAATTAAAAACCTTTTGTTTTCTTTCATCACAGATCATTTCTAGAATCCTGGTGTCTGAAATCGCTGCCTGCTGACCATACAAAGCACTTTTTCACCTTTTTGTAGCACTATGTGAATAAGTAGTGAGAATTGCTGTAGTCTGCAGGTGTCTAGTGTGCTCATTGTATCCCACAATGCATCACGAGGAGGAGTGTACCATAGTCAGTGAACTGCCGGCGGTGATCAGTTCTGTTTTACAGGAGACAAACAGCATCAACAAAATGATGCGACTAGTGTTAGAAGTTCAGGGTGACGGTGAGCTCACGTACGGGGAGGAGACTTGTGGACTTGAAGTCAAACGTCACTGCGAGCACGAACCCTCCCCCCGTCTGCGATTGGCTGGAACGATGTTTGTTTCCCAAACTGCATTCATATATACAGAATATCTGAGCATGACATTGCATTGATGTAAGCTCGCTTCTGTTTAACGTCCAGCCACTTTCCGTCTCTTTACAACTCCAGTAACCGCTGCGTTTTGAAGATTTTATTTCCACTCGGTGTGGGAAGCAGCAGATTTGTTGTGATGGTGTAAACGCAGGTGTACTTTCCAAACATAACGAGTTGGCCCTCGTGGTTCTTGTTTTCTAATTGTGGGTGCTGGTTATTGGCCCACCTGCATCAAACCCTCCCTTCCCCTTTAATCCCACCAGCAGCAGCTGTGTTTACCTGCCGCCACCGTCTACAAGTGCAGCCAGACATGGTGCATGCTGGGAATTTTATCTAAAGACGAGCTCCTCATTGGAGATGATGAATTTCGACGGTTTCTAAGCGGGATGCATTCCCTGAGCTCCGGCCCATTTTTCCAGACATGTTGTCTGGCATATTTGAAGATAAAGTCACAAGTCTGATTCTTTCTGAGGAAACTTTGCTGTCCTTTAAAACCACCTGATCAAAGTCGTCTCTCGGCGTGACCCAGACGTTAAACTCTGTGACCCGTCGGCATCACACTTCTGCTCGGTTATTTTTGCCTCCGTCTCTGGTGTTTAATTTGTACCTTCATGTTGTCGGACGGCGCGTTCTTCTTCTTCCTGAGCGTTTGTTTTGTTTGCGGGGCCCTCCGTGAACCTAGATTCCCATTAAAGCCGAGTGAGAACGCAGCCGTCGGTTAGAACGACTGCGGGGGAGTGTTGCATTAGACGTCCTCCATCTCGCAGCTCGATTCTTCCCGGTGCCTGTGTCCTGTCTTCAGCTCCCGCCCACTGCAGAGTCCTTAACGCTGCATCGTTGAAATGCAGGACACAAAGACCTCAGGCTCCCCAGAGGAACGCTGCCGTCTGGTTCCTGATCCAGTCCGAACCCCGACACAGAGCAGGGCTTCATTTCATGAATGTATCTGGGGTCCCTGCCTCTCTCTGCTCCGGATAAGTGGAGCAGCAGCTTTTCATCATCTCGCTGTGGGACGTTTAGTCAACTGTTTTTTGGAGATCAAAGTTTCAATCTTCCACTTTAAGAACAGCTTGTCGAACTTTCCTCCAACTGGCTTACCTCCTACATCTTTAATTACCTCCATGTTCCTGAAAGATAAATCACATCATGGATCTGGATCTGCATGTACGCAGGACGAGCAGCCACAGTTTCAGTTCATAACCAGATAGTTGATTCTTCTGTCCTTCATGTATTTGGATACTTGATGCATTTGTCTCCCCACATTTACAGCAGAGTCCACTTTTAAAGCACAAGCTATAACGTCATGTTATCAGCGAGATTTTAATTCTACTTATAATAGTTGATTCACAGTGCAAAATGTTGCCAGTAAGGCTGTAATGATCCATCAGTCCACACCGATCATCAGGATATCAGGTAATCTTCATCAGTACATGCTATCACAAGCCTTTTGTAGGCCACCTTTGTTAAAGTCAGGTAGTTCAGCTGACAGGAAGCTGGTTTAACAAGCTTGACCAGGAGCTCCAAGTCTGCAACCACATCTTGCAGCTTTCTTCCCCCTGTACTGTGGATCCAACAAAGTAAACTTGTGGCCTGAATTGCAGCCCGCAGCAGAAACTCTGTGGACCAGCAGCACTCGAAATAACCGAGTGAGTCAGTCTCTGACAGGTTTAAAAGCCTCCCGGAGTCTCGACGAGTCCCAGACTCCCCTCTTCATGAGCAGTCTGACCTGGGAGCTCTGAGAGGTTTCTGCCCCCCAGGAATGCTCAGACTTGGTGAACAAGCTCGAGAGCTGCAGCAGCTACTCGTGTTTTCTTGTCTCAGTGAAGCGAGAAACCCAAACCGTCCTCAGACATCACTCTGCACAAACAACTGAATAAGAGCATGTAGCTGAAAAGAGGGACATGCTAAAACGTAGAAAGCTGAAGAAGGATGAGTCCTGAGGACGGGGTGACCATCTGCTCCACCGGTTGGAGGGTGTGGACAGGATGAGGGCACCAAGAAACACCTCCAGACCTGATTTACATGTCAGTGTTTCTCTGGAGAGCAGCAGCTGCCTGCATATAACACGACCTTGTGTTTATTTTCCCAAAAATAGCTATTTTGCTGAAAATCTAGCAGTAAATGAAGAAACTCATTTTGATTGATTGTTTTTATTACTAGTTGTTTCTCCCAGAGGTGTAATTTATGATGCAGTAAACAAGACTGAGCGCTGCAGCATAATGAAACTGGCTGCTTGGCGCCTGCTTCTTCAGCTGTTTGGGCGACTGCTTCTTCAGCTGCTCGGGCGACTGCTTCTTCAGCTGCTCGGGCGACTGCTTCTTCAGCTGTTTGGGCGACTGCTTCTTCAGCTGCTCGGGCGGCTGCTTCTTCAGCTGCTCGGTCAACTGCTCGGGCGACTGCTTCTTCAGCTGCTCGGGCGACTGCTTCTTCAGCTGCTCGGTCAACTGCTCGGGCGACTGCTTCTTCAGCTGTTTGGGCGACTGCTTCTTCAGCTGCTCGGGCGACTGCTTCTTCAGCTGCTCGGGCGACTGCTTCTTCAGCTGTTTGGGCGACTGCTTCTTCAGCTGCTCGGGCGACTGCTTCTTCAGCTGCTCGGGCGACTGCTTCTTCAGCTGCTCGGGCGACTGCTTCTTCAGCTGTTTGGGCGACTGCTTCTTCAGCTGTTTGGGCGACTGCTTCTTCAGCTGCTTCTTCAGCTACTTCTTCAGCTGCTTCTTCAGCTGCTTCTTCAGCTGCTTCTTCAGCTGCTTCTTCAGCTGCTTCTTCAGCTGCTCGGGCGACGGCTTCTTCAGCTGCTCGGTCAGCTGCTCGGGCGGCTGCTTCTTCAGCTGCTCGGGCGACGGCTTCTTCAGCTGCTCGGGCGACTGCTTCTTCAGCTGCTCGGGCGACTGCTCGGGCGGCTGCTTCTTCAGCTGCTCGGTCAACTGCTCGGGCGGCTGCTTCTTCAGCTGCTTCTTCAGCTGCTCGGGCGGCTGCTTCTTCAGCTGTTTGGGCGACTGCTTCTTCAGCTGCTTCTTCAGCTGCTCGGGCGACGGCTTCTTCAGCTGCTCGGTCAGCTGCTCGGGCGGCTGCTTCTTCAGCTGCTCGGGCGACGGCTTCTTCAGCTGCTCGGGCGACTGCTTCTTCAGCTGCTCGGGCGACTGCTCGGGCGGCTGCTTCTTCAGCTGCTCGGTCAACTGCTCGGGCGGCTGCTTCTTCAGCTGCTTCTTCAGCTGCTCGGTCAACTGCTCGGGCGGCTGCTTCTTCAGCTGCTTCTTCAGCTGCTCGGGCGGCTGCTTCTTCAGCTGCTTCTTCAGCTGCTCTGTCAACTGCTCGGGCGGCTGCTTCTTCAGCTGCTTCTTCAGCTGCTCGGGCGGCTGCTTCTTCAGCTGCTTCTTCAGCTGCTCGGTCAACTGCTCGGGCGACGGCTTCTTCAGCTGTTTGGGCGGCTGCTCGTGTGGCTGCTCGAGCAAAGAGTGGCATCTTTTACTTTTCTTTTCTTCAAGAAATCTAACCCTGACCGTTTCTGTGATGTGCTCACTCTTAATCGCATCCATCCTTTTCAATCTCAAAGGAACTCTTAACATCTTCATCTCTGCAACGTCCAGCTCTGCTTCCTGTATCTTGGTCAGTGCTGCTGTCTTTAAGTCACAGTGGGGGCTGCTCTCACTACCATCTTGTAAACCTTTCCCTTTACTCTCGCTTTCTATCACACTAAGCAGCTGAGCCCAAGTATTTACCACCTGCAACACCTTTTCTCCTCTGTTTCTTACAGCTGCAGTTGTCTGCTGTCTTATCTTTCTTATACTTACGTGTATTCTGCCTCGCTTCCACCTCTCCAGGCTTTGTTCATCTGCTGTCTACTCTCACTAGAGGACACAATATCATCTGCAAACATCATAGTCCATGGAGACTCCTGTCTAACCTTATCTATTCAATTCAGTTTTTTAATTTCAATTCAATTTTATTTATATAGCGTCTATTACAACACAAGTTGTCTCTAGGATCTTTCCAGAGACCCAGAACATGACCCCCGATCAATTATTACACAAACAGTGGCAAGAAAAACTCCCCTTTAACAGGGAAGAAACCTGGATCAGGACCTGAATCATAAGGGGGGACCGTCCTGCCGAAGACCGGCCAGGTAGAACAGGAAGTAGAGAAAGAAGAGACACAGACACACCGTCAAAGGTACAAAAAAACAGATCCATCAGTATAATTATCCTTCAGCAGCAGAACTAAGACTTCCATGTTTATATGACTGATATCGGGTTAGTTGGTGGACTACAGAGACCACTATCTAAACAGGTAGACACCAGACACTGAGGTGGTCAGAGGTGGGACTGCAGGTCAGGATGTCAGCAGGTATCCAACAGCGACGTCTACACAGACAGGTGGAGATAAACTCTGGGATCGTCAGAGGGAGGGACTGCATCTATCAAACTATCCATCACCATAGCAACAAGAAGGGGATCAGAGCTGATCCTTGATGCAGTCCCACCTGCAACCCCTCTGTTACTCCAACGTCTACACATCTCACTGCTGTCATGCAGCCCTCATACATGTACTGTACCCCCTCATATACGTTTATGATACTGCAGACGTCCTCATGAAAGACCACAATTCCTCCCTCGGTATTTCTGTCGTACACTTTCTCGAAATAACAAAGTCGCAGTGCAACTCCAGGGCGTTTCTCTGGAAACGCCAAGAGGGCAGCTGAGAAATATAATCTCTCCAGTGTGCTGAGGGTCTGCCTCGAGCCTGTCTCCCGGTTGGGTGTGCCCACAACACCCTCCCAGTGGATGCAACTACGAGTCATCATAACCAAAAGCTCAAGCCCCATTCATTCACTGTCCACATCCCTGGTAGACCAGGGCAATGGTCCTGGTCCCATGGCTCCTGGGGTCATCCCCACCATTCGTAGAGGGGAGCCCATCAACTCAAACAAGGCTACAAAGGATGAGCCTTATCTGAACTAATAAACAGATTGCCAGTGTTTTGGATCATATAGCTGATGACCAGAAGGGATTCACAGATGATCAGATGGAGCATTGTTAACGTGGTAAAACCTTGCCTGTATTGCCAGAGCAGCCGTCCTGGCACTGCACGCCGTTTACACACTGCAGCAGTTAAATATAGCAGTCACACTTGAACTGCGTCATATTATAGACGGTAACGAGAAACAAAATCAGATAAGTGAGTGCCATAAACGTAGGGAAATCCTTTTATCTTTATTTCCCCCATTTCTACTTCATGGTGTTCTTCAAATGTTCTATGGATGCGTGAGCACATTAATCCACGTTAGTAGAAACATGTACGAGCCCTGTGGACAGATGAAGTTCCAGCATCTTCTTCTAACCCTCAACTAGCTGGTATCACAGTAAAAAGCAGTCGCGCCTGTGTTCACTGGGAACTGACAGTCTATTCAAACTTACTGAAATTTAAAAAATAATAAGAGAAAACACTCAAACTAAAGTGAAAAAGAACTTGATGTGCAAGGAAAACAAGACACTGTGCTGGGATTTGATTGTTCTTTTAAGCAGCATATTTGTATAAATATTAACTGGTTTCTTGTCCCCTGTTACCTGTTGGAGCATCTGTGCAGCTCAGCGAGGAGCTCATCACGCGCCTCCTCTGCTGTACAGACACTAGAAACACTGGCGACTGGCGTTTCCCACAGGTAAAGAGGGCTTCTGAAACTGTGCTCGGCAGCTGAGACTTCAGCTGGCAGCAACTGGGAGGCAAATCTGGCAAAGAGACGCGTCCATGTTTAGAAATGCTGGCAGAGATGTAAAACAATGGTGCACTGAGAACTGTGAGAGCCAACAACCGAAACGTGACTCACTTCCAGAGAGACACAAATTACAAACTGCAATAAACAGTTTAGTTGTTCTGTGTGGTCAAACAAACAATGAACGCTGCTTCCCGTTCACTAACAACCATATTTACTTCCCACATAGCGAATAGGTCTGTGCTTCACACAAGATAACCTCGTGGTGGAGAGGACTGTAACCAGCAAGAGGTTTTCCAGTCTCCATGGAAACTAAAATGCCAAAGGCAGCGCAGCATCGCTGTCGGTGAAAGAAACACACGGGTGGAGAGAAAATATAAACATCCCTCCTTTAGAGTTTGGTACTGCAGACTCAGAGGTGTGTGTCGGCGCTGTTGCTTCACACAGCCGCACGCGCGACTTCAACAGGATATATTTAGTCTCTTTAAAGCGCTGGTGCTAAACTTTGTGATGCGTAATGCTGCAAATAAAAACCTCATGAAAACTAATTTTGTCCTAAAATGACACATTCAGAGGTTAACTTGGTGTGAAAGGGAGAGCGATAGAAAAAAGAGTCCTTGCACTAGAAACGGTTTGGGTATGGCCACGTGTTCCTCGCTGAATGGAGGTTCAAACTCATGCTGATATGCCACACCTGTAACTCCGCCCACTAGCAGCAGCCAGCATCTGCTTGCTTGACCAGGATGAGTCCAAGCGACTTGTCTTACTTTCATTCCATCACTTCTTTTTTCACTGAATGCAATTAAACTGTAGAGAAACATCCAGCTTGCTAATCTGACCCCAACAAGGAACCCTGTAGTTCCTTAAACGACCACTGGGGATGGATCCAAAGGTGAGTCGATCTCCGTCGACCGCCATGCTGAGATATCTAACTTTAAAGCAAAAAAAAATCATATTGAACTGACTGGTTAATTAGTCTAATTGGTCTAATTAGCTACATTTCATATCCATGACAAGTGTACGGGGGCTGAGAGCTCAGATAAAATCATCTTCAGCCACAACGTCATGCATAATGAGGGCGTGATGTTGTGATGTGCTGGTAGAAGCCAGAGCAGCTGGATCCTCTAGACGAGCCAGGCGCGTCCCCGGACCCTCCCAGGACCAGCCTGGTCCTCCTCAGATCAGAGCAGCTGGATCCTCTAGACGAGCCAGGCGCGTCCCCGGACCCTCCCAGGACCAGCCTGGTCCTCCTCAGATCAGAGCAGCTGGATCCTCTAGACGAGCCAGGCGTGTCCCCGGACCCTCCCAGGACCAGCCTGGTCCTCCTCAGATCAGAGGAGATGGTCCGTCTTCGTCCATGGACGCTGGAGGAGATACGTATCGGCTCTTAGTGTTAGTGGTATCTGGAAAGCGTCACTGACTTTCTGATCAACATCTGGACTTTTTGTTGCTTTGGTGCAGAACTTTTTTTTGTCTTTTAAAGCTGTTGTTGAAGCAGTCTAGTTTTTCCACATTAAGTTGCTCTTGTCTTTTATTGATCCAGTTTTCTTTTAAACCCCCCCTAGAAGAAGACTTTGTCTCTATTTCAGTGGTTCCTGTGGGTTCCTCAGGTTCCTGTCTGTTTAGCTCAAACATTTAAAACAAAACTGTGAGGATGCAGGTTTAACTGAGTGAATCATGACTGAAGGTGCTGAATCAAATATGTCTTCATTCTTCACTTGATTGTTTACCTCTTTATACGGAGGTTTATTACGTTTTTACCTTTTTAAAAAAAATGTTGCTTGTGGAATAACACTGAAATGTTGTTTTACAAGTTCATGTTCTCGATTCAGAAATTACGTTTCACATGATCCCTTGTGAAGGAATTTATGCTGCATTTGATACCGACAGGAAATTCATCAGACTTGCTGACTTTCTGACGCAGGAAACGTCAATAAAAACATCACCAGAAGTCTGATTTTCTGTTCAGGAGCTTGGGTAAAGTTTCCAATCATGCACCATTCCAGGAAGGCAGTTGACCAAGCACCACAAACGGTAGCAAGCTGATTACTAATGAGCGTATTCAGTTTGTGACTCTCCAGAGTGCAAACAGATTAAAGTGACCGCTTCTGAGCAGCTCGGATGCAGGATCAACCCTGGAGGCCTGTGGAACTGCTTTCAGTACATTTATATATCCATGGAAAGATGTGATATTAAAAACTATCATGTGGCATCTTTTTAGAAACGAGGTAACTGGTGATGAAACACGGAGCGTGTTGTTGTTGTTTCATGTTGTGACAGAAACGCGCCGGCAGAAGGAACAACAGAAGCCTCCAGATGCTGCAGAAACAGAAATAGGAGGAAAGTCGGCAAACAGTGGCTGGTGAGAAGAGACGCAGCTGGAACTTAAGAGCAGAAGCCAATTAAAAACTGACGGAGAAAACATCCCCGAGGAGCAGAGAGGTTCCACTCGTTTGTAGCTGAACAACAAACTGTGCAGCTGTTATTTGTAATTATGTCCCACAATCAGAAAAACTAGACGGACGACTCAAAGCAAAAACAAAAACGCTGCGACTTTCAGAACTGCAGAACCCAGTTTCAGACTGCACTCTGAACTAAGAACTGCAGTCTGAAACTGGGTTCTGCAGTTCTGCAGCTCTCTGAACTAAGAACTGCAGAACCCCCTAGATACTTTACAAAAGAGTGACCTAGCTGCGTTTTTCAGGTGCCACCGAGTCTTTTGTAGACTAACTTGAAGGTTCATATCAGTCCCGCTCCTCTCAGTGAGCGGCCTGTGCTGCCGTTGGCCCCTCCCCCACACAGCCGCCGCTCTCAGCTGCAGTCACAGCAGGACACGTTCACCTCTCCGGGTCCAGACTGCAAATGGATCTGTGAATCTGTGCTAAATGGTGCTGCACTGGTTTATAGTCAAGACAAAGGAGGAGGGTTGGAAACGAGAACGAGGGAGGCTTTTACCTCCGGTGTCCCTCCCACGACTCTATTCCTCTCTCCTACAGCGTCCACTACTGTTATTTACAACTTGTAACGCCAGTAGCTGCTGTCCTTACCGAGGAGTTGCAGACACTGGTCGACGTAAACGTGGAGCAAACGTGAAGCGGCTGCTCGACATCTCAGAAATAGTTCAAATTGGACAGTGAGTGCAGTGTCCGTTGTTTTTGTAAAGTGTTGATTACCTGAGCATCGGATCGGGACTCAAAATGACTTGGACTTGAAGTCCGGAGCAAAACGTGATCGGGACATTCCTGATGTGTTTTGTTTTGAGGATGAAGGTCATAAAAGGTATTTAAAACCAAATGTCTGAATAAACGAAAACAAGAATACATGTACTACCTGAATATTGAAGTTGACATCAGCAGCTGCAGTTTGGTGACTGTCGCGGTTATCAGCTGATCGACCAACAGCTCAGACGGTTTTCAGGTTCAAGCTGCTAAAACTTTAGGAAACGAGACGCAGTTTTTATTTAGTTTAAATCCTAAACCAGTTTAAATGTTGGTTAACAGGCTACTTACTTACTTTTAAAATAGATGTCCAAAGTATCCAAATGTCATAAGACCATTTAGAATAAAATGTGGCCTTAAGCGTGTAAAGACGAGGCCTGTCATCCGCCGATACGTACTTGGACTAAGCCGACTGGCGTCAGAGCGCATGAAGGCATCTGAGCAGATGAGGAATGGCTTAAAGCTGAAGGTCACTGCTGAAGCGACGGCAGCCCAGCCTGGTTATTACTGACCAAAACATGAATCTTATTTCCCTAATCAAGGTTACCAGAGGCTCCGGATGCGTGAATTAATTTACTATCAATCAGTAACTGTATGAAGAAGCCTACATACTGAGCTGCGCTTAAGCTGAAGGTGGTTCAGTTTATACTGACTGTATATCAGCAGCGATCCTGAAACGGCTTTACTTTTACACGAATCATTACAATACATTAAATAAAACCACAGTAAAACTGTGTGGACATATCAGTTTTGAAAAAGAATTCTAACCAAGAAGACAAATATTTAACAGCAAATATTTTCTTTTATCTATTAGTGTGCAGGTCAGTTGAGAGAAACGGCAACTGGAATTTTGTTTTATTTTTATCTATCCTTAAGAAGTGTTTTGGGCTCCTGCTCCCTTTTCCACAGTTTGATTTATCAGTGAATAAATCACTGAGGACCTTTGACCTGGACTCCCGTCTTTCTATCTGGGTGTTCGTAGCCATTATCTGTACTTGGGTTTTGGATGGGAAAACTTCAGCTTTTCCTTTGAGCTTGTCAAGATTCTGCCTCAATTTGTAGAGCTGAGGTGTTTTACGGCTTTACTGCAGCAAATGCAATTCACCCTGAGCCTGAAAACATCCTCATAGTGTCCCTGCTTTCACCTCGAGGCCTCGCTTAACAACAAAATCTATCGTCTCCCTCTGAGGCAGCGGTGATGAACGACCTCGGCCGCTCAGCCAAAACAGGGCCGGGCTGCCCGCAGGGGCGTGGAGGGGTTCCCACACAGTCCATCAGAGGTGGCCTTTATCCCATTACATAAATCAGGCCTTTAATAAGACTTTAAGTTGGATGTTTAGATATAGGGACTCCACCCTGAAAACTCAAACTTAGAAATTACTTAATTAGAAAAAAAGTAATTTAGTTAGTAGCTCTAACCCAAAGACTTGAATCCATCTTTAGAAACATTTACTCATATAATTAAATCTACTCAAACAAATTCAAATATGACATTTTAAATGACATTTGTAAAGGAGTGGTGACTAATGTCCAAAACTAGGAGCCTGAGGTTATGCAGGCTGTACTATCTGGTGAACTGAGCTCTTTTCTTTGCTTGCGTGTGAATGCAGAGCTGAAATGGAAATATGTTTAATTGTTGTTTAAATGGAGGACATGCGCTTGTGTTTTATAGCAGCTCATCAGCTCCGTCTACGTCAAACGCTGACGAGGAGGAAACAAAAACAGGCAATCATGAGATGTCACACTAGTCAACATGTTTTAGCGCTCTATGTGCCTGACCTACTTGTGGTAACATGAGCTATTCTTTAATATCCAGCGTGCAAATTGGTAAACCCCCAGATGTACCACACGTGTGCCAGGAAGATGCCAGTCAAAATAAAACACCCCCGGATTACTCACCGCGACGTCACAGCTGCTCACCATCTTGCACCAAAGTCACTGCAGACCCCGAGTTTCTTCTTCATCTGTTGCCTCTCACAGCAGACGTAAAGGCCAGTTCAGGTGCCGGTGGAAATGATGGACATTTGGAAAGAGATCAGCAACTAGTGAGTTTCCACTACCACTGGAATTGTACAAAACCTAAAGATCGTGAAAAAAAAACCTTTTTACACTTTCATGAGGTGTTTTATCAGATGTGTCGATGGTCCAGGTCACTGCAAACGTGTAATGAACCACTGTTTCACATTTGGAGAAATGGCTTATTGGGAGTTAGATGTAAGGCCTTTTTATCTGACAAGTAAAGCCTGGAGGACGATAAACCCACACATGGACAGCAGAACGGCGGAAGACAGAAAGAATTCAAGGTCATGCCGCGGTTCGCTCCAAGTCCAGACTCAACCTGTCTGAGAACTTCAACGGACTGAAGCAAAGCAAAAAGAAAAGGCCTGATTCCCTCCGGGATGCTGGAGGAGAACGGTGAATGTCAGAAGTTTTAGTGGGAGTTGATGCACTTTCATTTAGGAAACGTTGTTAAACGTCCTGTCTTGTGTCCGAGGTTAAATTTAGCTCATTTTGAGGCTGGTCAGCACCAGATGATTGTTTTTGTCGTGACGCCCTCTTTAACTGACTCCGTCCTCTTTGGCCCGTCCTCGGCGTGGCTCCACATCGTAGCTTCGTCGCCATGCGGAGCCTCAGCAGTGCGTCCCCATCAGCCTCCGTCAGCCTCCGTCAGCCTCCGTCAGCCTCCGACAGCCTCCGTCAGCCTACGTCAGTCTCCGTCAGCCTACGTCAGCCTCCGTCAGCCTACGTCAGTCTCCGTCAGCCTACGTCAGCCTCCTCTCATCCCCCGTCAGCCTCCGACAGCCTCCGACAGCCTACGTCAGCCTCCGTCACCTCTGCGCTCCCTGTGGATAACAAGACTTTTCCATTAAGAAGGGTTGCTCACTCAGACGTGTCAGGATCCGAGGCGACAGCTCAGGGAACTGGGTCCCTGCGTCCAATCGTTGAGGACGTCCCGTCTGGCTCCGTCCCAGATTTAAGCAGATAGTCATTTAAAAGAACAAATGTCTAAAGAATGAGGGGTCACGCCTCTTCTGGGGGGGCCACGTCTGAGGTTTTGGGTTCAGTATTCAGTCAAAGGACCCAAAATGAAAAGCGCAACTCACAGTCTGAAGGAAGGAAAGAATAATGCAGGAGACGGGTCATTTAGCAGCATGAAGTTTTATTACTCTGCTTTATGTTCTCAGAAACAGTGAAATGATGTTTCAACTGTCGTCAAGATTCTCCTCAACAATTCACGTTTGTAAAAAGAAGACCGACAAGGTGTAACGTTAATCCAGGGAACCACCAAGAGGCTGAGTGTCCGTGTTTGTACACTGGTTTGGGACATGTTCATCTGTCTTAAGGAACCTCAAAGGTCCATCAGACACAGTCACCAGGTACGTTAGCCCCGCCTTCGTCTCCTTCGGGATGCTTTGCCTCGTGTGCAGATTGCGATGGACGCCACTACGCCGTAGCGCCGGTGTGGAGCCGAGTTCTGACTCGGTGCCGCTGGCTGCTGCCAGTTATTCGTGCTGTTTGAGCTGGAGGTCTGCTCTTGGATGAAGAAAACTGTTTAGGTAATAAAACCTTTCTCATCTCAGCTGACGCCCGAATGTCATTTTAAGACTTTAAGTGCCTCCACCAGCACCATGCATCCAAACGCCGGTTTTTGTCAGTAAACTACGCTACTGTTGACACCATGCGAGTGCACTAATCTGCCCTTTGATTTGAACTTGTGCTGTCGTCTCAGTCTTGTACACATAATTGTGTTGCAAGCGCTTCCTCTGAAACTGATCCCGTCTCGTTCAGCAGTGACCTGATTTCAGAAACATTCATGTAGGACACATTTGGGTTTTAAGAGACAAATCAGCACCTTGTTGCTCACATTTCTTTGTGGGGACGAGGTGACGTGATGCTCTGCTGCCATTGCTGCTCGTTAAGATTCTCTTTGAAGAATTTTCAGGGAACTTCAAACACTCTTATCACTCAATGCAGCTATGAACCTTTTTTCCTAAATACAGCATAAAGATTCCTGTAGCGTTCCACTGACAGGACTGTTTGTCTCCTTGACGGTCCTCCTCTGCTGCCGGATTGAATTTCCACCACAGCGCAGATGCTTCAACATATTGTTGGTGTTTGTTGATATGGCAGGATTCAAAACTGCATCCGATTGGCCCAGTTTACAGCTTGAAATGCTGTTACAGCACAAGTGATGAGATGATTGGCGACGTGATGAGATGACATGGCTCATCCGACCACACAGCACGTTGATTTACAGGAAACATGCTCTTCGTGAGCATGACAAACTGGAAAACTCCCTGTGGTGTCACCGGGAGGTGACCTGATGGCCACCTCGCGGTGACACCGGGGTGGGTGCTGTGATGTAGGAGGGTGACGACTTGATAAATGCAGCTGCTTTATAATCGTTTTGAACAACCGTCATTGCTCTGTGTACGAAAACACAGTGATTGTGTTGGTTTTTCCATAACTGAACAGCCACTCTTCAGCTACGACTTCAGCAGTTCCTCCTTCTGCAGTTTTTTAAACAAAGCAACAAGAAAACACTCTCGCGTTCAACACAGACCCACCTCTCGAGGAGGACAGAAATCAGATGTGAATGACATCTTCTCATGTCCGTTAACGGAGACAGGAGCGCACTAACAATCACCCCCAGGTTCTGTTTACAACCTGTCACTTTACCGTCGCTCTGTAATGACTTCCTGCTTCCACCATCAATTCAGCCCTGGAAGCTTTTTACAGGAGAGCAAAGCCTCCCTCAGGACAAACACGATGTCTCGTTGGCCTTTTGAACGAGAGGACTATAAATAGAACTCATACAGCGGTAAATGGGAGGGACGTCGACTGCTCAAACATCTGCAGGGACCAGAAACCCACAGATCACAGATCTTCATTTGAGCTCCTATTAGCTGCTGCTTTGTTGCATTTGGTTTCATACTTAATCCTGCAAGTACTCAGAACTAATGTTTGAGATATGTGCAGGGCCAGATTAAAAAGAACACTTTTTAAACAACCTGTAGTGTCTGGGTGGTGCCAGCTCAACCTCGGTTCCCGCCACACGTGGAAGGTTTAGTGGAAGTGTTTAATGAGTGTTTTTAACAAACCAGACTGTGTCTGGCTTGTGGAAATGTGAAGGATCTGTTTTTGCACCTCTTTCAGTTTAATGTAGATCAGCTGCAGTCAGGGATGTGAAACCAGTAAGAACCTTCATTGAAATGCTGGAAGCATATCTCCATTTTTGGATCAGCCAGGAATGCTGTAAGTTCGTTCCTGTCAACATGGAGCCGCACGCAGAACGAGGCTTCAAGAGCACTCATCCGAAACCTCCGGCTCTTCCCAGGGTTTACACAGTCCGTGTCTGTGGCACGTTTTGGTCGAAACACCACGCGGTTATGTTGGTCTTCACAGCGGCTGGTTGTAGGGAATGCAGCCGACTACACAGCGTCCCCAGGTCATGTGACGGCCTACCCACTTCCAGAGTGGGTACTCCACCACAGAAACATGCTGGTGACGTCTTCTTTAGAGAAACTCCTCGACTATGTAGCAGAAGGAGGCTTCAGAGCTGCAGCATCTGCTACTTTTACTCTCTTTTACTACAACCAGCTCTGTTTCTGAACCTGATCTGCACATCTGAGATAAACCTCTGTGTTTCTTGGGTGATTTGTTCTTAAATGTGGTCGAGGTGCTGTTCTTCCTTGAAGCTGTTTTATATGATATGATCTTAGGAACCTCTAGGGGATTCCTATTATCTGGATTTTCTTAATCCCTCTGTTGTGTTTTTTCTGGCTGAGGTTTTTATTAATATGCTGAAGAAGTTCTTCCTCTTTTTCTTGCATTAAACCTCCCAGTGTCTCCCCGTGTAACATCACAGTGACTGTAGTTGTTGGTCCAGACTGAAACCAGTAACGCAGTGGTTTCATGCAGGTAAAGCTTTATTCATACAGCAAATGACCGACCTAGATGGTGCTCAGAAAGATTAAGATTAAAGAAAGATAAACACAATCAAAGCCAGAGGGAAGTCATTTAGGAATTTAAGGAGTTTTGAAATCTACATAAAAGAGAACTGCAATGCACATAGATGATGGTAATGGGTCACCAGAAATACAGCTGTCCTGCAGTTATAAGAGGCAGAAGCCAAAGCAGAGAGGTCCGGAGCTGCCTCATTCCAACCACCTCTCCAACTCCTCTGGACAGTCACCAAGGTGTCCCCAGGTCATGTGACAAATATAATCTCTCCAGTGTGTGAAGGGGTCTGCCTTGAGGCCTTCTCATGGTTGGACATACCAAAAACACCTCCCCACGGAGGCAACCGAGAGGTTTTTTTGCTTGTTTGTTTTTTTTTTTATTTTGTTGCTCTACTGGCCTTTAACCAGAGTTAAGTAACCAGAGTAAAGTAACCAGAGTAAAGTAACCAGAGTTAAGTAACCAGAGTAAAGTAACCAGACCGGAAGTAGAGAGTTGGAGTAAAGAGCGACAGGCCGGGACTCGAACCTGCAGCACCTGTATAGAGTTCACACCACTGCAGATGCTGCATTAATCCTCCTGTCAATCAAACTTAAGGCACTTGAGGAAACACCTCACTTACAGAACACATCCACTCTTCTCTGACTGACGATGGAGCCGAAGGTGCCTTTCTCAATGGGGTCAACAGGACCACATCATCTGCAAAAAACGCCTTGAAATTCTATCCATAAAAGTTATGAACATAATTGGTTAAAAAAGGCATCTCTGACAGAGTCCAAATTCCACCTGGAACAATTCTGGGAAGCATCCTGAGTCGATCTGGGTAGCAATGGACCCAGTATCCCATACTCCCGGAGCACCCCTTCCAGGTTACCCCAGGTACATGTTCAAATCACTTCTCCAAGTCCAGATTTAGGTCATGTTCAAGCTGACAACTCTTTTTTTTTTTTTAGCATATTCAGATTGCATCTACAAATATTTTTAACAGTTTAACAGCCAAAACCTATGAAATTCAGTTTTTCCAAATCACACCTTCGCAGATGCGTTGGACCTCTTCATGAGAAGTCCAGTCTGCTGATTGGTCAGCAGATTGATCCAAAACGACAGTGTAGGGAAGCTGAACCAGGAATTCTTAACTTTTTATTCCAATGTGTTTTAAGAAGTTGAGCACAGGAAGGAAAATCCTGGATGATGATGATTTGTTTTAAGCGGCAGGAGATCATGTCTCATTTCACCGTAGACTTTGGTTTTGTTCCTCAGCCGACCTTTTACAAGCAGAAAAAGATTTAGGTATGAAATAACATAAAAACCACAATATGCGCTCTGTACATCTTTACATTTCTGAACCTGTAGTGTTTTCCTCCTGAATCCGTGTTGGCTCACTGGAAAGACGATTTATTGACTCTTGGAGCGCTCCACCGGCTACGCTGTGTCACCCAGGTCTTACTGGCGTTTTGCTGACTGCACTGTGTCACAGAGATCAGTAAATCTGGTTTCTAATCGTGTTTTGCTGTCTTCTCGAAATCGATGGCTTGTAATGTTGGAGGTGAGCTCGTCGTTTGCTCGAAGCGCACGGTAAAAGTCATGTGACAGATGGGACTGGCGCGGAAGAGAACCAACCTTTGCCACAAAGGTCGCTCTCACTCTGAAGATGGCAGCTGTGATGTACGGTCCGGCCTTCATCGTGCTGTAAGTCACGCCGTCCTTCTGAGACAAGAGAGAGTCACGGTCTGGGTTGAGTCTCTGATGCTGCTTTGTCTGTGGAAAGAATACGAGTCAGACTACAACGTTAGGAAACTAGTTGTCTTTAAATCACGTTAACTCTGATTAACCTTGATCCAAACAGGTCAGCGAACAGTCTCCACTAATTTATAAATAAAGTAACATGTATCAAAGGAGGCGTGTTCTGAAGTCTGAAGTCTTGTCACATGTTTCAGTCACATAAAAACAGAAGTCACTTTTCCAGCCACGTCTGAAACCATACTCGGCCAACAGCGGCTGGTTTTAGGGGCGGGGTCAGCCACTGAAGTTGGCTCCACCTCCCTCTTCTTTGGGGTGTGTCGACACATCTCAGCCTCAGAGAGCCAGGTTTATGTGGTATCAGACTTCCTGAGATTCAGTTCAATTCAGTTTTATTTATGTAGCGTCTATTACAACACAAGTTGTCTCTAGGCGCTTTCCAGAGACCAGAACATGTCAGTAGTGACTTAAGGCACTGAGATGTTGTGATTTCAAGATCTCAAGTCGTCCTGATCAGAATTCTTCCCCGATTCGGATTCTCCGAACTGACATCATGACTGCAGCTGAGACACTAACTCAACTTCAAAATGGGATAAATGATAAAGTGTGACTGAAGCTACATCCACATTAATTAATAACATTAACATGTTTACATTTGTTATGTTTTCATTTGGAATGTAAGAGTTTTGTGGTGGTTGCATCCACACTAAAAACCAAACCAGAAAGGTCTGACTCCACTGCTGTCCCTGCGTCCGTTTGTAATTACAACTGTTGGAGGATGTAGTTGCACCCGGGTGCTCCGTCATGGGCTCTTCATCATGTGACCATCACCTGACTATTACAGACAGATGAGCCTTGAAGGAACATCTCAGAGTTAAAACAACTCCAAACACGTGAAGTGATTTGATCTTTTCCCGCCATACGTGGACAGCGTTGATCCTGGACGTTGTCATCTGCGACCATGGCGACAGTAAGATGAGGCTTCTCCTGCTTGCACTGCGATCTGCAGACCCTCACCTTCAGTTCAACCTTATTAACAACCGGGTCTGTCCCTCCAAGACATATTTAAGTCCTGTTTGAATGCTCGTCGATGAAACGTGGTCCTTTTGTGTCCTAAATGTGACTTTCTAGTCCACGTACATGCAGACATGTTCTTGTTTAAACCAGTCAGGTATGGTCTCCGTCTGTTTGTCCATCCGAGGTAGAATAATAGTGAAACACCTCTCCTCCTCCTCCTCCTCCTCCTCCTCCTCCTCCTCCTCCTCACCGCATCCTTCCAGACTAAAATGTTTTTCCTTCAAAAATAAATCTCTGCGAGGATGCCAAACACACACGAACACACACACAGTGCAACAACCCTGCCGCACTCTGTGAGTGTGATATATGCATGCTGTTATCGTGGGAAATAAACTGTTAGAATAGCTTTTTCACAGACTGGCGTGAATCTGAGCGAGGCGGCGGGGAGAGCATCTCTGGGTCATTAGTTGGGGTCTCAGCAGGAGTTGGGTTTATTTATACTCAATTACACCCAGAATTCACCTGCAGCATGAACATGTCATTATTTGTTAATCATAAACAGTTTAACTCACCCTGTACAAACATTAATCCTCCCTGAGACTGGGGGGATCACACATGAACTCATACGTGAGGTGTTTCTCATAAACGAAGCATCGTTTTTCAAACTCCTCATCTTGGCAGAGGTCATGTGTGGAGCCTGAAGGGGGTAAAACGTCAATACACTGCATTTCTGCTTACCGTTTTACCCACATTTCGCAGCACTCCTCTACACATATCACATGCTTTAACGATCATCTCAGCCAAAGTTCTGTCCAGAGTTGACGTTTCTGTGGAAGAACCACAGTGAAGGTGACAAAGGCTGCAGAAACAAAGCAGGGCGCTGACCTGCAGGTGACCCCAAAGATATCTACAATCATCTCTAATTTGTTGGGAGGTACATAAATATTCAGTATTATTATTATTACTGTTCTTATTGTTTTTGTGAGGGGGGGGCACCATTAACAATTACCAGATATTCCATCCATCCATCATCTATACCCGCTTTATCCGTTTCCGGGTCACGGGGGTCTCCCGACGCATAGTAGACGACAGGCAGGGGTCCACCTGGACAGGTCGACAGTCTATCCAGGGCCTAGGGAGAATTTAGAATGATCAATCAACCCTGCATGTTTTTGGACTGTGGGAGGAAGCCGGAGTACCCGGAGGGAACCCACGCAAGCACGGGGAGAACATGCAAACTCCACACAGAAAGACCCACCGGGCCGGGAATCGAACCAGGAACCTTCTTGCTGTGAGGCAACAGTGCTGACCACTAAGCCACCGTGCTGCTCATTTACCACATATTTTTCAATAAAATCAAAATTGATTTTTTCTCTGTATACAAAATTACATACTAAAAAACACATAGTTAAACAAAAGTGGAAAAAATGAAAACAAAGATTTGTATTTAAGAACTGAACCTTCCTCTTGAATTTAAGTATATTTCTTTCGGACCAGCAGGAGTGGGGTTTTTTTCTATTATAAGCTGTTTTTATTAGCTGTTCATTTATTGTATTATAACTGTAATTGTTTAGAGCAGCTTTAGAAGATGACGTCTCTTCAGTTCGAGGCAGACGGCGATCATACGACCGTCTGTTCGTGTCACTGCAGTCGGCGGCGAGTCTCTGTTTACTCTCCTCTCCGTCTGCCGTGAACCTCGGAGGAAATGCTGCGACAGGCAGCCGCTGCTGAAGCCGTCCAATCGTGTCGCACTGCACGCAGCAACTGCCACCCGGCATCGCCATGGAAACACACTCAATGGAGGTATGGCTGGTGATCCCTGACAGCACTGACGGGGAGGGAGGCAGGGGGAACGAACTGAGTAAGCGTCGCCATGGTGATCTGGAGATGAGGGGGATGCTTCAGTGACTGCAAGGAGCAGCTGTTGCCATGGAGACACACAATGCATGTCATCCAGTGCTGAGTGGAGTGGATACCCTGCAGTGATATCGCACCTTATTAATGCGCTGCATTCGAGGACGCTGATAAAACTCAGAAAAGCGTTTTTGATTGATTGATCTCTTCAAACCTCTATCCACATCGCTGGTTCAAACTTTTCAAAAGAAACCAGTTTTACATGTCCTTCGGTTTTTTCCAAAATAAAAATTGGATAAGAGTTTCTTTGTTAACCTTTAAATAAAACAAACAGCCTGAATGAATCAGCCGAGCTTCACGACCACGTCTGTCGGTTTCTCCTTCTGCAGAACCTTGCTTTGTGTTCTGGATGTGCGTTTACATCCAGCATGAAAAACCCGCTCACACGTCTGACCTGAATATCAATGATCGTCAGGAACCGGGCTCGTGATCATACGTGCGCAGCCGTGTGCTGATTTCTTAGCAGCATTTTCATTGTTGCTACAGTGGTTGAAGGACAGTTATTAGTGGCCGTGGGAAGGAGGTCACTGAGCTAAACACGTCTGTCGTTTTTGTGTCAGAAGCCACAGCTTTGAGCGCGTGTGGGGACGCTTTTGTTTTTTCCAGAGAAAGTGTCGTACACATCGTGGTTTCAGCTCTCATGTCCAGCGTGACCCCTGACATGCAGAAATGTGAAGGGCTGTGATGTCACGCTCCGTCCTGTCGCATCACTGAGGAAGATGAGCTTTATTTGTGTCAGATCTGCTGAGTCACTTTTCAAACAATGTGATGCTGTAAACACGAAGAGGAAACGTCGGTTTCATCCATCTCTTTTCCCTCCCTCATCTCCAGCCTCGTGCATCACCCGACTCTGCTGAACTTTTCTGCTGCAGTCCACGTTGTTCCAGGAAGGATTCCAGGATTAATGAGTGCCCCCACGGGCTTCACCATCCTGACTAGTCAAGGTCGGAGAGCGTTGACATCCAGCACTGTCAGGTAGATGCAGAGCGTCAGAGACGTCAGAGCGACTCTGGCCTGGCAGAGGAGCCGTTAATGAAGCGGACTCAAGCTGGCGCTTTGACGAGGAGCAGCTCTCACCGCTCGTCTGCCACCAGTCCTCTTCGAGCAGCTCCGAGGACGCGACTACATGGTTCCGAGATCGCTTCCAGCTGACTGGAGAAACTGCACTTGTTTTGGGAATATTTCAGGGAAAACTAGTCACTGTCATTTTTAAACTAGTAAAAGTGTGTATTGACTTCAGTTCTCGTAAGATATCCTGCATGAGCCATCTTATGAGCATCACTAATTTAGTACAACAGACATTGTAAGAAGTTTAACTTAAATATTTGCAGTAAAAGTGCAAAAATTGCAGAAAAAAAAAAACATCTACATTATGCAACCCTTCAAATAAGTTAAAACAAAGTTTTATCCAGTCAGGAGAACTCATGTAGCGTTATTTCAACCGTAGAAACGGAAGAATTTCAAATGACATTTTTTTATCGTGTAGTCGTTCCCGTGTCCGATTGGTGAGTTACGTCAGTATCACCGCGCTGGTCCCGTCTCCCGTTTACACCTGTCTATCCTTCCGGTCGCTGGCATCTTTACCTTCAATGACTCGCAGAAGTGACCGGTCCAACAACAGCTTCAAAACCCGAACCTCCCCAGCGCCGAAGCTTCTTCAGGATCCAACAAAACCAGTCCGGTCAGTAAACATGGCCTTGTGCTGCAGACTTTACAAGAGTGTGTTTACAACGCCAGCCTTTCAGAGTTTATGACGATAGGGAGGGTTGGAAAACTGATTTTGTCAGGCAGCACAAACCCAACTTATGAGGTGAAAGAGAAACAAAGTTTGACTGCAGCAAACTTCTGCAAAATAAACACAATCCAGAATAAAAATAAGTGAATAAATCCTCCTCTTCACCTGGACTCAGAGTGGTGTCGTACTCCTGTTGTATTTTTTTCCTTTTTTTGTTTATGATTTCCTATAAATGTGATTAAGAAATCCACTTTGGAGAAACAAACTGGATCTGCGGAGTCTCAGTTTGCTGAGCGGAGACACTCTGTGGCAGGACCGCGTATTTAAACTAATAAGATGGCAGGATTCTGCAGGAATAACATTCGTTCTTAAGTCAATCAGAATTTAGTGGCAGGAGCTCTTCTCTTCTGTCATTTTATGCTTCAGATAGAACAGATGGACTGCTGAATCGGACGAGAATCTGATTTATTTCAGCCGCAGAGATCGATATTGAGCAGAAACAGATGATCACCTGCTCTGCTGCAGCCGGACTCGTCTCCATTCGTCTCTCAGGATGGACACATTTTCTTCTGACTGCGTCTTTGCTTGTTTTGCTTTAACACAGCTCATAAATATAAAAAATGATCTGCGTCGTAGTTGGTTTTCTAGTCGGTTTTACCGGCTTTTGAAGCTAGTTTCCCGTTTGCGTGTTTTCAGCTGGTGAACTTCAGGTCCATCCACGTCTGTGAAACCTCGATCATTACTGGACTAATCTGCAACGTCACCCGAAGCTGTCGGGGGAGGGCTTTGAAGCTTTATTTTCCTCGCACTGCGAGGCGCCATGCTGCATTTGAGCAGCATGGACAGACCTGGAAACCCACTGGACACCACTGCAGATGCCAGCAGGTTCCTACTTGGAAGAGTCCTAAATGACCTGCTGGGGCTCTCAGCTCCTTCACCGCTGCTGGGACAGCTGCTTGCTCCTAACTAAGCTTCGTCCTTCCACCCTACTAGACCAGCCGGAGGTCATGGGGGCCTGTTAGACTATTTAACAGCACAACAAAACTTATTCTCGTTAAAACATGAATGACTGTTTCAGATCTTTATTCACAGCTCAGAGTTGTGACGACAGCCAGACATGAACTGTGCCAGCCGCCCCTACATTTATTGCTTTATACAGAGTTATTCACATTAGTTATCCTTGAACGCTATCAAGGTGTAAATGTTCTCTCCAAAATCTACCATGAGTCAAAAATGTTCAATTTGAGGCAAATGATGCATCAAAAAACTCCAGAAAGTCGAGTTTCGTGACTGCTTCAAAACTGAGCTTCCCACAGGAACGAGTGGACGTCTGGACACGTCACAGACGCTCAGCTGACTCCAGGTCAGCGACTCAGTGATGCCGTGGTCTGCTTCCAGTTTCTGGACAATTTGACTGAGACCGGCTGATTATTGTGACGACGCAGTCACCAGCAACCTGAAGAGCCTTAGGCGGCGCCGTGTTAAAGCACAGCTAAATCATCCAAATGCCGACCACCAGTGCAGTTTGCCCCGACGGTTCGACTTGTTTGAGTTATTTCTACGCTGTATTGTTTATCTAACTGCACAGCCATTTTTGTAAAACCCGACAAAGTGGCGATGGAACATCAGAATCAGCGAGCAGGTGTATTCAGCTAATGAACACGCTGCTGGCCCGCTGACACTGACTGCATAAATCTCCTCCTGCCAGGACAGAGATGGCTTCCCCGGCCTGAAAGGCACCCGGGTGACAAATTACAGCCTTTGTCAGGGGACGCCATCAGCGCTCGAGCGAGGCTGTGCTGGTGACGGGGTCCTGCTGAACGGCACAGCTGCGCCCTGTTGAACATGTGTCCTGCACCGAGTCTCGTCTTTACCCCTGATGAGCAGATGAAACCACCTCAGCCTCGGGAGTAGGTCCACTGAAGGCTCTGAAGCTGTGAAAGGGAACATATGAAAGGGGGTGTTAAAGTTTTTTAACCTCACAGAGACAGTAGTCTTGTTCAAGCCTTTGCAAAACGGGGGAAAGACCGACACCGGTGAACGATACACGAATGTAATCGTCACAAATCCCGCCTTCCCCCTCGCAGCGGTTTCTTTTATTCACGGACGAACAAAGGGGTCACATGACCTGTTATATGCAGATATCGACAGGTGAAGAAACAGACACGCTATGGGCCCGTTTGGCCCAGACATCCTGTATATCGATAGGTGTTCCGGTCTTTTCCCTTACAAATGACTCCACATAGAGACATCAGAGAATGACGCCTAAAGACAATCATGTTATAATATATGCATAACTTTGACAGGGGGAATCTCCTCTTGCCCCCAGCCCCTGGGTGAAGCCGGTAAATGCTTTCTCCTGTCAGCGCATCCCTGAACCCAGCCCGACTACGCCCAGTAGCCGAGCATTTACCCTCTAAGTGGACTGCAGCACCGAGCATGAGTTTGGAGATAAACGTCCAAACGGTTGCACTGATTTTGTGAATCTTTTGCCAAAGGGCATCTCTGTTTTGGGAGGTGTTCCAGTCACCAATCAGCCTCCGCCCTCAAACCATTAAGGTTTCAGGATGAAACACTTCCTTCACGTGCAGTCTGAGGCAGCTGGTCGTAGTCGCGGCGAGGCTCCGCCACCGCCGCCGATGGCGATGGTTCTTTGGAACTGGGTCAGTGAGTCTGGTTTCATGAGTTGTGGTGAGCGAGAGTCCCGCAGTCGTCTCTGAAGAGGGATTTTTCATTTTCCTGTCAATAACTTCCAAACAGGACATATGGGTCTGACAGCCGAACTCACTGATGGATGAGTCCAGATCAGAGGAGGCTGTTGATTGATGAGCGAGCGATGGCCCGAACAGGGCGCCCGTCAGCTCAGAAGTGGAAGTATCCAAGTACTTTTACTTCACTCGTGTACTTCAGTGTGCAGCCACAGCAGAGTCTCTCCTTCACTTTTACTTTGTGAATTTCTTGAAACCCTTCTGTCCGCCTTCCTTCCTCCATTCCACAGTTTTTAATCAGTCCTCTGTACTTCTGCCTTTCCTCATTTATGTTGGTGTTTATCACCTGCTTTTCCTTATTTCCTTCACTGCTTCTCCTCTTCTAATATCTATTTTATTTAGTTTTATTCCCTAATTCTATTTTTTTACCTTTCTGTTCTTTAAATACATGTTTCTTCTACCATTTTTGTTCTTTACATTCTAGACGTCGAGCTTCCTACTTTCTCTTATTTCCTTCCTTTTTACTTTCCAGTACCCTGAATGGTCCCAGGAGCTGTGCTGTTTTTCCTCTCAGTGCTCCAGTCTTCTTCTGTTTCTTGGATCTTTGGATTGTTCGTGTCATTGTCAGCTTCAGTTCAGACACATTTCCATCCATTACTGAAGGCGCAGAGAGGCGCCACTGAACCTCATTTCCTTTGAAATGACCCTAATTATACAGCCAGGAAATCTAAGATAATTAGCAGTCAGGATTTGAGATTTGCTGTTTGATCCCCAAAGATGAGGTCAGCCATGTGCTGCAGAGGAAACCGGGGAGTTCTGCTGCAGGTCCTCAAAGCCAAGTAGATTTAAAGAGGAACGTCAGCGTCAGTTCTTCTGACAGTTGGACTTTTTCATTTTGTGGATACAAAAGTTAACTATTTAATGTCCTTAGTGGATATGACAGGTTCACTTAATTTACTTTTACTCCAAAAGGAAGTTGCTAAAGGGTACTCTTGAAGGTTCGACTTGACTTTCAGTACCTGCAGCAGAGCGGACGGCAGCGAGAACATCTGACCTCCGATTGGACCAAGCGCCAACCATCTCAGTGGCTCGTGCAAGTTTCATTGCAGTTCCTCGACTGACCACTAGAGGCTCCATAACTGAGTCAATCGCCACTGACCTGCATGTAAAAATGTGCAACTTTAAAGCAGAAATAAACTTATTTACAGTCTGGTTCAAAACACCATTTTGGTCTCAATTGTTTGACTTCACACCCATGACAACTCTGAGGGGGGTGAATGTTTTTGTACCACATCAGGAGAGGTTATATCAAGCAATACATTTATTTGTAATATGATTGATTGGCAGTTGGCTCAGCCAGTCGCCAGCCGTTATAACTTCCTTATTTGTAATCGTCACGCTACCGCCCTTCACGAAGCAACAATCCGTTTGTATGAACCCAAAGGTCAATGACATGGAAGGGGCGTGTTCCCGTCAGCTCCAAAGCTCTTCAGAAACCAGTGGGTCACGTGACTGAGAGCTTCGTCGTTGCTAAACTCGGTGTGTGGGTTGGACGTTTAGATTTGTGAACAACCCAGTCTTCATCTGCCTTCCCGCAGACACACTGGAGATTCCCTCTTATTACTGCCTCCACTTTCAAAGGCGCAATATTCCTTCCCCGGTTCTCTCACAAAGCTTTTCTGCTCTCCACAATCTGAAGACGCTCCACGGTCAAGAACAAGCCTCCAACGTCTCTGGACGCTGGTCCACCTGCTTTTTAAACACACAGAAGTGCTGGCTTCAGTTTTCCCGGTGGATCCCGCTGAATGGGTGAATGTGCAGTCCATCTGACATTTGACAGCACGAACTTCAATCTCCAAAATGAATCTTTTACCTGAACATATCTCCAGACTGTCGTGGCTCACTTTGAAACCCAAAAACGAGACCTTCGTGAGAACTTTGATCAGGTCTCATGAACGACGCCGTCGTTCGACGCTCACGGTAGAAGCAGTGAGCCGTTCTGTGCAGCTGACAGACACGGAGCTCCATCGATCGGTCCTGCGAGGCTGCGGGACGACAGGCGGTTTCACACTGGAACGAGACAGTTGGATCATCTGCGCTCCAACGCCGAGCCCTTGAAACCGAAACCCCTCCGACTAGCAGCGAGTCATCCTGGACTCTGATCAGGATTCCTGCAGCCTGTTTCCTCCTCTGCTTCTTCTGGAAACTCTCTAATGTGACTTTGCTTCTGTGACTTTTGGTGCCTAATTAACAAACGTTCTGTAATTGTCTCTAATGAATCGGATTAGCAAGACAAATTACCTTGTTGGGACTGTTCAAACATGAGTCAGAGTGAGTAAACACACAAATTAAGCGAATGAGAGCAGTCGTCTGAACTTACACAGGGAAAGAAATGAAGTTCATTACTTTTAAAAAGACATGACACCAGAAGAAAGTTTAAATCTGCTGTTCGTGGTCACGTTTGGCTCTGCAGAAAGTTACATAATCCCACATTTATTGGTGCTTTTGTTATAAAATTGAGTTTAGGAACTCATTATCCACAAAGGATTCATTTGCATGAGTTTTAAAGAGTCATTCTTTCCTTGTTTTATGTGATTTTTTTTGTCTTAAAACCGTAAGTTAAAGCGGAGCAAAGCAAAGTGGTTTATTCAGACTTCCTTATGGTCTCTTACGCCTACATTTCTTTACATTTTACATTGTAATTCTTTGTGAAATCTGATGCTTTAATTTTGAAAGAGTAAAGCGAACGCCAGAGTAAAAGTATTTCCCTGAGAGGAAAAGTGAATCTCCAGAGACTCTGCGTGTTTCCAGCTCTGCAGCAGATTTCACACCATCACGTTCGCACGTCAGCGAAGTCTCCGTGCTGCTGATGCTGCACCTCCACCTTCCAAACACACGCACGCCAACACTCACCAACATGTTCAGGGGTATTCCCGCTGAAACACGGTCCTGCATGATCAGCACATCCCACATCGCAGCCTGGATTTCCTTCCTTCTGCTCCCACCCACGGCTGAGCCGACCCGCGGTGGGTGCTGGTGGGAGGCGGGCGTGTCGCCGGAGGTGAAATCCATCCAGAATCTTCTGTTGTCACACACTGACCTCCTCTCAGGCCCAGAGGTGGAGTCAAGGTCGCTGAAAGAGCCCAAAGAAAATGACAGCAGATTCCTGAAAGGCTGCGACTGCGGCTCAACTTAAAGGAATCTTGAATAATTGAACATTGAAGTGATCTGTAAAAGGTGAAGCCCACTGAGAGCAGGAGGCGGCTTCACCGGTGTCGAGGTGAAGAAAAACGTTACCCCTTAATCAGCAAAACACACCTGGCCGCTGACATGTTCAGCTGATCTCCTCGATTCAGGACCTACTTCTTGGCAGATTTGATCCTGTCTGCAATCATATACATGAAAAGAATGAGCGGTGGCAGTTATAATGTAGTTTGACTTCTGAGATGAACCTCTCCAGATCTGTGGTTCTCATCTTCTGGCAGGAAGTCAGACATGACAGAATGACTCCCGTGGATTTTCAAAATAAATCACCACTCGGACCCATTGACATTGCATTACAATTGAAATGGTTTTAGAAGAGATTTGAACCACATATGAGGAAAAGTTTAGTTTAGACGTCTAACAGCTCCGTTTATTTCACAAAAACCCATCCTGTTAATATGTATAATTCTAGACAGAAGACCTGCTGAGATAGATGTCTTCAAACAAGCAGAAGACCGGTGCTCACATGATCGTCGTGTTTATCGATGACTGACTAACTCCTCCGCCCACCGCTCCTGCCTCCCGACGACTGTTTTAAACTTGTCATATACTCTCCCTCTGGGTTCATGTCAATGATCCAACTTCATTCTGGAGTTCTCCAGATTCCAAGGATGCTGGAAAACCCGTTGACTTTGTCTTCGCTCGTTGACCTCCTCCATCCAGATACGTGCCACCTTCATGTCAGATTCATGCTTTTCTGCTGTCAGGATGTTTGGAACTCGGTGCAGCTTTTTAATTGTTTTTTTCCTCCAAAGCCAGCAGGCCGCTGCAGGTACAATGTTTTCATGATCCGTGTTACTGATTTAATGCAAACGTCTGAAGGTGGTGCAATCATGTGCACACACGGTTTATTTTTCCATTTTTCTTTAATTCTCCGGTTTTCTCCGGAATAACACATAAACATATGCTGCTGTTTCTTCTTTCCTTTAGTTATGTCCTGTTGCACAGACGTAGTTGTAGGTGGCCGTAGCTGGACGTGGTTTATAATGGTTTTTTGCAACGTGACCTTTCATTTGCAGTAAATCTCTCGACCGTCGTCCTATTCTCTGAAACTTTGCTGTTAAACCTGTCACACTGAAAAAACTGCAAAAACTCATTTCCAAGGAAGTTAAAAAGCTAATCAGACGACTATTTCAGGCTATTTTGTTATTTTTCAGAATTTTAACCAAGAAAATATTTCTTACCCCATTGACAAAGATATTTTTGCCTAAAGTAAGACTATAATAATAAGTATGACTAGATTCGTGGAATATTGGAGTTATTTTTAGAGGGTCTGTCTTTGTTTTTGGGCTACGTGAAGGATAAGTCATCTGTGTGATGTTTACATCTTTTTAAGGCTTCTTTAAGGTTCTCCCAGGAGCCTGTTTGTGGGAAATTATAGCCGTATAGCTCTTAGACACCCGCTGAGAATGTCACATGGATATGAACGTCACATGGCTAAGCTGGAGCGTGAGGCATTTCAAAGCTGCAGCTCTGCTCTTCAAAAGCTCCTATATTTAAAACTGCATCTCTCAGGCTACAGAGCTCGTCCAGGTCTGATCCGCTTCATTCCGGTATTTCTGAGAAGATCCAACGTCTTCTGGCTGAATAAAGGTCACGCTCTCTCCTTTTGTCCTTGTGAACGTAGTCATTAATGCCACACTGCTGCCGTCTTTTCCCACCAGTGTTTGCATACCACCGGGCAAATTAACTGTGGGAAATGCATCGTCTGCACTCTCTTTATTGAATCTCGCCTGTAAATTGGTTGTTAGGAATCCTCAGGGGTGGTATCTGCAGCGGGGAACGTCGCAGGGCCGGCTCTCTGCTGGGCCGACTCATGCACCGTGGATTAATGGAGATGGAGAGGCCGTAAAGGTGGACTGCACTCGCAGCTACCGCGATAGGACGAGGAACAGCTGACGAAACACCTATTTAGATAAATGCAAACGACAAACAGGAATGTAATCTAATGCATTTCATCAGCTTCAGGTTTCACGCAGGATGAAATAACAGGGTAAAAAAAAAAAAAAAAGCAAAAATCCTCCTTAAATGCCAGACTAATATTTTTTTCAATATTAATTCTCGTATGAAACTAAAATTAAAAAGTTTATCTTCACCGTAGTTCCCTTCAGTTTTTCAATAATTTAACAATTTAAGAACCGATTTTAAAGGAAGCACATTTGCAGCTAAGTAATGTTGCAGAATAATGTTATTTCCTGTAACTGACTACTGATAGATGAGTCCATAAATAAGGTAAAACACATGATTTTGTTGTTAGAAACGAGCAGAGTTCAGGAGTCTGATCTGACTGCGTTGCAGTTTCCAGCTGGAGATGGTCGTCTTGTTTGTTGAATTAACCCTCAAACGTGCTTTATGACCAACTCCAAGCTTTGAACAATTTCCTCTGATTCTCTGTCCACAGTGTAAAGCTCTCCCCTTGATAAAAAACCTCCATTACGTCTACCAATCCCTCCTGACACACCAGGTTTGCGTCATGGAGCCCAAGTACGCTCCATCTTCAGCTTCTCACTGAGAAATTGGATGGAAAGAAATTTTCTCTGGTGTCCTGGTGGCTCTCTCTCCCAGGAAGCCCTTGATTGCCAATCACAACACAGATTGGATTCCACGCTTCATTTATTTGTCCAACAGGCAGGTAATAGAGTGCAGCAGTGATGGTATCCAAGAGTACTACACAGTCTCCGTCTGTGCCAGCTGACTAATGGTGATGATGGCTGGAGGTTGCCTCAGATGTGTTTGTCTATGTCACCACCTCCCTGAAGCAGAAGCTTGGATTTGTATTCATCTTTTTTAATTAACTTATTTATCAGAATTAGTCCATGTGTGGCTACAGTTGTTTCTCAGTTAAAGAAAAAACACCCACAATGGAGAATGAAATAACTTAAAACTGACTAAACTAATCATAGATATGAATTTACTGAACATCAACTGATGAAAATCAGACGTTACTTTTGAATCGTGGTTCAACAACAGCAGTGAAAAAAAGAAAGAATAGATGCAAACTAATGAAACTGTCCTGGATGAATTAGTTGAGCATGGACCAGAAACCATCTCCAAGCAGCTTGATGTTCCTGTGACGGCAGCTGGAAATTCCACTCAGAAGTTCAGGCTTCGTAGAACTTTAGACAACTTTCCTGGACGGGGACAAGAGGACAACTGAAGTTAACCCGAAGAGACGATAATACGAACAGAAACCAAAGAACCATGAACAACTTCCAAAGAGATTCAAGGTGAACTCCAAGGTCAAAGTCCATCAGTGTCAGACCACATCATCCATCACTGTTGGAACCAAAGTGGACAACTGAGGAGGACGCCACCGTTGGAAGAACTTCAGAAAAAAGCATATTGACAAACCACAAAGCTTCTGGAAGAACATCCTTTGGACAGATGAGACAAAACTGGACCTTTGTGACAAGTCCCATCAGCTCTGTGTTCACAGACGCAAAAATGAAACCTTCTAGGAGAAGAAGACTATCTACTGTGGAACATGGAGGAGGCTCGGTTCTGTTCTGGAGCTGCTCTGCTGCGTCTGGTTCAGGGGTCTGGAATCTGTGCAGCTACAATGAAACCTCAAGACCATCAAGACCTTCTGGAGAAAAATGTGCTGCCCAGGGCCAGAAAGCTGGGTCTCAGTCGCAGGTCCTGGTCCTCCAACATGATAACGACCCAAAACACACAACTGAAACCAGCCAAGAAACACTCAGAACCAAACACTGGACTGTTCTGAGGTGTCCTGCTATGAGTCCTGATCTACATCCTGTTGAACATCTGTGGAAACATCTGGAACCTGCAGTCTGGAGGAGAAACCTTCAGACCTGAGACATCTGGAGATGCTTGTTCATGAGGACCAGAACACCTGTCCAGAGGTGGACACGTCTCTCTGAGAGGAGCTCGTCACTGGTCTGAAGCGACCTGAACCGGTTGTGAAATTCAATATGAACTTGAAGGTTCAGGTCAGTTTCAATGTTTTTTTGGTTCATCAGCCTCCATCAAAAGTCGGGGAATGTTTTCCACCTTGACCCCCTGGGTCAGCCCATCGGATTGTGGCTACACGTCCAGCCAATGAAAACGTACGTTTGGAGCAGATTATTCAGAAATGAACTCCGGGTCTTCGACTTGGTTCGGTACGTTCAGACTTTCACCGTTTGTGGTCTTCGAGCTGCTCTGCTGCCAGACAAAACATATGACTGTGTAGAAAACTGGCTCTGCTTTGTGTTGTAGATTTAAACGGACTGATCCATTTTAAGCTTTTACTGGACCTAAAACAACGCTGTTGTTTTTCAAGGTAAATCTCTCGGGTAAATACTTGTTCTGACTAACGAGGCGCTGATTTTGTCTGTACGCAGCCTTTATTTGTCACTCTTTGACGCCTCCTCACGCGTCGGGTGTAATGGACATCGACGTTGCTCCGTATGCTTTATTGAACCGTCTATTTGAAGCCCGATAGGAAGCAGATCCGCGTCTGTCGGATCATATCCTGTTAACATTGATTCGGTCCACTCGTTCCAGGATAATCTCTGACCTCTGGATAACTTTGAGAAGAAATATGCCAATTTGATTTACACAGCAGGAAGTCTGGCATGATGTAACGATTTATAAGAGTGAAAAAAACAGCAATGCGGTTAGAGTTCAGTTCAACAGCATCGGCCACCTGCCTTCATTTCCTTCAGCAGAACTCTGTAAAACCCGTCACACCGTCTGGCTGTGAGATATTAATGCAGCACCTCACAAACTTCTCACAACAAGCCATGTACGATTCAAGGCTCGTATCCAGAAGGGGAGGGCAGCGGGTTCAAAGACAGGCTCAAGGCTCATGGGTCAGTGGCTGCAGAAGGTCATCCACCCACTGGAAGGTTTCACGCTTACCCCCGTCGTGTTTCGAGGTGTTCTTGGGCAGGACGCCGGTTATGCTCCCCATCAAGTTAAATTTTATATATATATATATATATATATATATATATATATATATATATATATATATATATATATATATATATATATATATATATATATATATATATATATATATATATATATATATTCAGGTAGTGCCCCGTTTTGATTTATTAATTTTGATCATAAATTAACATTATTAATAACCCTTTAATAACTAAACAAGCACTCCCTTTGTTGCACAACATCATCGCAATATCAACATGAGTAAAAAAATATCAATATAATACATTGTCTTGTACAATATGATAATAATAATGATGATAGAATAATAATATAATAATACAAAACAAAAAATAACTGTTTAACTCAGGTGCCAGCTTAGATGTTCGTTTAGATATGTTGCGTTGTTGTGAGGTGCAGTATTTTTTACAAAAACCATGTTGAACCCCTTTTTTTCCTTTTTGGTGTTCAGTCTGGTGGCGCTAAATCCTACTCAGCATGGAGGCTGCACAGTTGTAGCGATGGTTGAACCTATTCAGCATTCATCATCACGCACGGAGGTGTAGAGGCTCAATCAAGACCATCGAGTGCAGCTGTGCTGCAGCTGTGCTGCTCTCTGCTGTGCAGGAAGTTGCAGTGTGAACCTGTTCAACTGATTTCATCTCCTCTGGGGCTCAATGTTGATGTTGAAGGACCTAAAGTGGCTCCGACAACCTTAGAAATTCTCTGTTCAGCTGTGCTGAGATGAGCCTTTGGATACCAAACCCAAGTGTGCTGTTAGTTCCTCGGACACCAGGGGGCAGTAATGAGTCCAGTAACGTCCGTGGATGAATGACTCAAACGTAATATTTATACTTTTCCTCATATGTTTTGTCCTCTGAGTGATGAGTCACATCTTCATCATGTTTATTATCTGCACAGCCTGACGTGAAGGACACAATCATCGTGGCTGGTTTTCTCTGGGTGCTTCAGGCTTTTATACCTTTGTATAAATACCAGCTCTTGACCTCAGTCGAGAGCCTGCCACAGTCTCATGTGTTCAGGTGTCAGTCACCTGTCATTTCATACCTTCATCGGCGTGCTCAGCACAAACGCAGTTTAATGACTCGGTGTAAACCATCAGACCGTCTCACAAGTCAAACAAGGACGTCACGTAAACGTAACGTGCACTTATAGAGATGGCTTCACAAGGAGAAGTCATGAAGTCGGAGCGGTACCGAGCTGTTCCGGCCTGATTGTTGGTGACACTGCAGGGAAGGTTTCAAGAGCAAATATTAGAACAGGATTGATTTGTGGCTGATCAATTGTGACGGGGAACAACTGATATTGATACTAATGAATAGATCCTTAATTGCATCAGAGGCAAAGTCAGTAAGTGCACGGTGGCAATGTCGTCTCCAGACGTTTATCTTAAGATCCATCCATCCATATTCAGGGTCACAAGGATCTGCTGGAGTCCCGGTTCTGTGTGGGTGAAAGGACCATTCAGAAGGTCGCCGTCTGTTGCAGGGCTGCTTGTGTAGGATGTGTTTCACTTCGACTGTGTTAACAATAGTGACTTGTACATCCTGTAAGGTATAAAATAAACCATGGAAGAGGAACATCCACAGAACAAACTTTACTAGTAGGTAGAAACCATGTGACACGCATGAAGGGACGGACCTGTCAGCGGGCCCGTCTCGTTTCTGAAGCATTTATGACCCTGCAAACCAATCAGTCATCTGATAAATGCACAATAACAGGTTTGCACAGTTTTATCATAAAACCAAAATCTAAAAAAAAAAAAAAGTGCATAACTGACAGTTAATGAACATCGGGTTAATGAACCCGACCACTGCTTTGCCTTGTGTGCTCTGGTTTCAGCTGTATTTGGGTTCCAGCAGTGGAACCATCACCGGTACGGGTCCGGATGCTGGAGCGGTCAGATCTGATGAATGACAGATTCCTGTTTTTGTTTTCATCCTCGGATACTTCTCCTTCACAGAGAAGAGCACAGCCTATTTAAAAAAACAAATGCTTTGAGTTTAGCGTAAAAGTGACAAATGGTTTGATCCCTCAAAATTATTTAGATGCATTTTCATTTTATGGATAAAGCAAATAGCTTTTGTGTGCATTTCAAAAAGATTAATGGTTTTATTATTTTTAAAGTGGCTCCTGAAAGCGATTCCATGAAGAATGTTTTTGCAGAAGTACAATAATTGATTTAGTTTAATATTTACAGATTTATAAGGGTAAACGTTCGAACACATTTACATTTACATACAACATTCAATCTTTTGTGCAGTAAAGGAAATGTGTGTTAGGTGTTTAATTGTTCCTGGAAAAATATGAATCTTCAAGAGACTGCTGAAGGTAAATGTCCATGAAAAAAATTAAAAAGTAAATAACTAACTTAACCCAAAGTTAAAATATCTTACACTGACATATGTTGTCAAATATAAAATACTGGAGTGTTAACTGTTTTGTATAACATGAATTTGTTAATGCTTGAATCAGTGTAGTGACTGATTTTAACTGGGACCCAGTCTTCAACCAGGGAGACCAAATCCAAGTTTTAGTGAAAAATTGAACATACATTTGTATCTTTCTGCCATATTCCTGAAGGTTATGTTTAAAAGCAAATAATAGTTTGTTGTCATTAGACTTTGACGATGTAAAAGACTTTTCGCCGTCGGATTCTTCTTTCTGGTTTTCTCTCTTTAACATCAGGTCATGTTGCTTGAACGTCTGTGTGATTCACTGGATTAAACCTCACTGGCTTTTGTTCCACAGCTCTGTTTAACAAATCTAAAACTGCCATGAAAAATAAAAGCTGTGCAGGGTTGATGCCTCTGCAGATGTTCTCCACAGAGGGATGTGGCGCCCTCTGGTGGTTTCAGCAACACACTGCTGTTGCGTTTGTTGTTCATGCAACTGTTTTGTTTCTGTGTTTCAGGCAGTTCATCGTCGTCACGACTCACCTGTTTGCTGTTTTGTGTCTGCAGGTTTTTAATCGTCCTGGGCTGTTTGATTCTGGCCATACTGACCACATTCAGGGAGCACGAGAAGGTGTCTGCACACTGGCTGGTTATTCTGGTGAGACGCTTTTCCTCTCTAAAGACGTTTAACCTCTCAGCAGACATACGCTTCCTTTTCTGTGTTTAAATGCAAACCATGTTTCCAAATGAGTGCACATGAAAGTGGCGTCCAAATCAAAATGATCTTTTCAGAGTGGCAGAGGGTTTCCAACCCTGGTCCTCAGGGACACAGTGGAGCAGAGAAACATCTAGAACATGCAAGACAGTGGGTCCTGAGGAGCAGGGTGGAGAATCAGCGCTGGAAACAGACAGAAGTCTGTCTTCTTGTCTGTTCAGACTCAGACACGAGTCTCTAAAAGCCTCTAATGAAACCCACCAAGAATGAATCTGAACTGCGAATAATGCCTTGGAGGAACAGGTTTTTAGTACGACATCAACAACAATCGCTCGCCAGTGTTCCTGCTCCACTGCAGACATGTTGGATGTCTTTTGTTGATGGTCTGGTTGTAGCTCCGCCTACATCTGTCCTAGGGCATCCACGGTCACTTTCTTCTGTGTCTGATGGTTTTGACTGGGAATCAGAGTGGAACAACAAGCGGAGCGATGAGGACGGCGGGCCAGGCTGCCGTTGTGCTGCTTCTATGTTCTATGTGGTTTGCATTTATATGTTTGTTTTTGTTTGTGTCTATAATGTCAGTGAGGATAGATCATATTTAAATTCACATCTAGGCTTGTTTCCCTGCAGGAAACCTTCGCCATCTTCATCTTCGGAGCAGAGTTTGCACTGAGAATCTGGGCAGCAGGTTGCTGCTGTCGATACAAAGGATGGAGGGGGAGGCTGAAGTTCGCTCGCAAACCTCTGTGTATTTTAGGTAAGGAGGAGGAGGAATCATGCAAATAATGGATCAATCGCACGAACGGAAATGGGACGCTTCCTGCAGGCTCTGCTCAGAACAGAAGTGTTGTGAAGGCAGCATTCAGATATACAGAAGAGGAGCTGCGTTTTAATTCAGCTGACGGTCGGATGACATGTGATTTATGGTATTTTTATTGTGTGAAGATGGCGTCTATTTTCTTGCGGTGCGTGAAGACAGAATGTAGCTGCATATTTAGGTAGAAATAATTGGCACTTGTACCTGCAGACAGACTCCCACAGCGGATTTAAACGGAAGAGGACGCAACAGCTTTCAAGAGTAAATGTTTGAAAATGAAGAGGCAGACATCCATCTGTCCCCTGACGTCAGCTGGTCCTGGCCTGAGCGGAGACCCCCCCAGACCCCAGCATGAACCATCCACATGGTTTTGACCTCCTGCAGAAGGGACCTGGTTTCATGGTTTCAAGTCACTTCAGTGTGGTTTATGTAGAAAGACTCAGTGTTTGTGGTAGATTCACGTTGGAGAGATTTAACCAGAAACACTCTGCAGATGACGACGAGGCCGCTGGTGACGAAGAGGAGTTGGACATTCACATCATTCAGTCATTCAGCAGACGCGTGAAGATGACAGTCAGGACCTGTTTTTATGATCCCAGGAGAAGCCGATAATGAATCTTGGATAATTCCCTCAGCTGCTATGAACAAACAAGGTGCTTTTTCTGGGATACATTTCTGGCGAAAGCCAGGAAACTCATCCCTCCAGCTTCTGGAAGTCATCCCAGAAGCTGGAGGATATTCCAGTCATTCCAGAAGGCTGTCAGCATTTTTATTTTGTCCAGAATTAGAACCAAATCAGTTGAAAAGCTCTTGTGGAGAACCTCCTCTCAACCTTTTAGTTTTCTGTTTTTTCTTGTTCAGACATCTTTGTGCTGATTGCCTCGGTGCCGGTGGTGGCGGTCCGTAACCAGGGTAACGTGTTGGCCACGTCGCTGCGCAGCCTGCGCTTCCTGCAAATCCTGCGCATGCTGCGCATGGACCGGCGGGGAGGGACCTGGAAACTTCTGGGCTCCGCCATCTACGCTCACAGTAAGGTAGGACCGGACCCGAGCAGACTTCCCTCGGTCATGAACACGTGCGGTTGTGACCAAGCCACAGCAGGAGTTCCTTTGTACCCAACAAGGAGTGATTTCATGTTCCAGGAGGTGCATGTTCATGAATCATGGGCCTTAGTTTTGCTAAAAACTGAAAACAAGATGTAAAATACAATGTGTTATCGTTGCTCCAAGGTCGTATTTACCGGATCTTTGGACCTTTTTAAATCATGTCCTGAGGAGTGACGCCGTAGAATCGATAGAGGGAGTTGCTTCTTTTTCACAAGTGCACTTCTTCTCTGGTTTTATGGCTTTGTTGATGCATCACATTCAGCCTGTGATAACCTGTCATAAAAATCCATAACGACAAGATGAATGGAAGCCCGAACATGCAGTCAGGTGTCATGTGATCAAATGAGGTTCCACCAGAAGATGAATCGATCCCCAGTCCCATTGATCCACACGCTGACCTCCCCCAAGGGTCTTTATGAACCTGCTGTCGTGTCTGTGTCCCTCTCATGTAACTCAGACTTGAGTCGCTTCTGAACCAGTAAAAAGGTTTCACAGGTATGAGAGTGGCGATGTCACCGGTGTCTCCGCAGGAGCTGATCACAGCCTGGTACATCGGCTTCCTGTCCCTGATCCTGGCGTCTTTCCTGGTGTATCTGGTGGAAAAGGACGACGTCTCCATGAACGGGTCTGACAGCGAGAACCCCACGGCCCAGCCCAAACCGCAGGACTTCGACACCTACGCTGACGCGCTGTGGTGGGGGCTGGTACGTACGTTACTGACCTCGTGGTACTTACAGAAGTAAGCGATTCAGAACAGTGAAGCGAGTTCGATGAACTGGAGGACGAGGACGGCGTGGTTGGTGTTGCGAGGTTACTGAACCCCAACCAAGCCGGTTCCAGAAACCGAGGCAGGTCATGCTTGGAGTCTGTTACCGTGGTAACTGACTGTGTTGTAAACCTGGTCAAGAGCAAGTTTACTTCCACAAACGAGATCAGTTTCATCAGAAAATCAGCCATTTATAAACGTTTTAGAGACGTCTGAAAGATGATGTCATTGTGTCGGGAAAGTATATTAATGAGCCAAATAGGAAGTTAAGAAAACTCCCACACAGTCTCCGAGTTAGTTGGACCTTCTTTCTGAGACTAAAGCCAGGTGTTTTGTTGCTTTGATGTTCTCACCTTCTTCTTAACTCCTGATTAGAGATGAGCTCTGTGTCTCCAGATGCTTTCAAGCACGGTGCAGCAGAAACTGTGTCCAGTTATGGTAGAAAACAATCGACTGGTTTCTGGTCTCCAAAGTCCTACGGATCAAATGTTTTCCAACTCTAGAAAACACTACAGCTGTGCTGAGAACTAACACAGTGTTCACATCACTTGCAGAGCTTTATTCTGATGTTTTAGTTTCACAAATGTGTTGAATTCATTCAGCTTTACTGTTCATCAGTTTGTCTGTCAGACTCACATTGAGTCTTGCTAAAGCACCAACATTTTGAATTTAATCCAAATTCAAGATTTCAGCCAAAATGTAAACGTTGTAAAAGTGTTAATGCCACTTCGCTGGGTTCACATTTCCAAGGTCAGCTGCTGAAAGTCACGATGGTCGTGTTGATTCCAGTCTGGAGGAAAATGGGAAAATCTTGCTGCTTTAATGACTGCTGTTGACCCGAGAGGCGCCGGTGCTGTGCTTCCAGCAGCACGGCCTCATTAAAGCGACCGTCCTCCAAGCAAAAGGACAAAAGTTCAAGCTCTGTGTCAACGAGCATGTGCTCAGCTGAGCCGAGAGACTCGGCCGCCACTGCCTGCTAAACTTCAGCGGTTTTTGTCCTTGGATGGATCGATGGGGGCTGCAGAGCTCACAGCCGAGTTTCTTTCAAGAAAGCACATTCCTGCTGGAACAACGGTTGGAATCAACGCTGACTCATTACTGTGTTTGATCCCTGATTGCTTGTGCCCTCTGCAGATCACTCTGACCACCATCGGTTACGGAGACAAGACCCCCAAGACCTGGGCTGGACGACTGTTAGCCGGCACTTTTGCTTTGATCGGAGTTTCCTTCTTTGCTTTGCCTGCAGTGAGTTTACTGAATTATCTGTAACAGGTTTCACTCGCTGCTGATTCACTTCTGCCTTTTGTGTTTTGTATGTCTGTTGACGTGAAACAAAAACCTACAAAATCCATGAAGGCAAAAGTTGGACTTTTTCCCCGACTGGTTGAGGGCGAGCAGCCTGACTGGCGCTTGTGTGTGTTCGTGTCCAGAAGCTGCAGACTGAGCTGCTGTTTGTGCTTCTGGCTGCAGGGAATTCTGGGTTCTGGCTTGGCCCTGAAGGTCCAGGAGCAGCACAGACAGAAGCACTTTGAGAAACGCAGACATCCCGCGGCCGGGCTCATCCAGGTGAGGTGATACTGAACCCGACCGCAGCGGCGTCTGTTGACTGTGGTCGGTCCAGCTGGGATCTCTGGGCTGATTCTGAATCTGGCCCATGTGACCAATATAACCATGGCGATTAAATCCAGACTAAAGCTGCTCTGTCTTCTCATCTCAAGTCCGCCTGGCGATATTATTCCACCAATCCAATCAGGGAGGACCTCATTGCCACATGGAGATTTTATGAAACCATCATCTCACTTCCCTGTTTCAGGCAAGTAGCTTCCTGTCCGTGTCCGTGTTCGTCTCGTGTCGTTGTCCTTGTCCGTGTCCTTGTCCGTGTCCTTGTCCGTGTCCTTGTCCGTGTCCTTGTCCTTTTCCATGCCCTTCTCCTTGTCCTTGTCCATGTCCGCGTTCGTGCCCGTGTCTGTGCCCGTGTCCCTGTCCGTGTCCGCATCCGAGTTTGTGCCCGTGTCTGTGCCCGTGTCCGTGCCCTTGTCCTTGTCCATGTCCGTATCCTTGTCCGTGTCGTGTCCTTGTCCGTGCCCCTGTCCCTGTCCTTGTCCTTGTCCTTGCCCGTGTCCTTGTCCGTGCCCCTGTCCGTGTCCTTGTCCTTGTCCTCGTCCCTGTCCGTGTCCTTGTCCTCGTCCTCATCCTCGTCCGTGCCCTTGTCCGTGTCCGTGCCTGTGTCCTTGTCCATGCCCCTGTCCCTGTCCCTGTCCGTATCCTTGACGTGTCCGCTCTTGTGCCCGTGTCTGTGCCTGTGCCCGTGCCCGTGTCCGTGTCCTTGTCCTTGTCCTTGTTCTTGTCTGTATCCTTGTCCGTGTCCTTGTCCATGTCCGTATCCTTGTCAGCGTCGTGTCCTTGTCCGTGCCCGTGTCCCTGTCCTTGTCCTTGCCCTTGTCCTTGTCCTTGTCCGTGCCCCTGTCCCTGTCCTTGTCCTTGTCCGTGCCCCTGTCCCTGTCCTTGCCCGTGCCCTTGTCCGTGTCCTTGTCCTTGTCCGTGTCCGCGTTCGTGCCCTTGTTCTTGTCCTTGTCCTTGTCCTTGTCCATGCCCTTGTCCTTGTCCGTGTCCGCGTCCGAGTTCGTGCCCATGTCTGTGCCCGTGTCCGTGCCCTTGTCCTTGTCCGTGTCCGCGTTCGTGCCTGTGTCTGTGCCTGTGCCCGTGCCCTTGTCCTTGTCCTTGTCCTTGTTCTTGTCTGTATCCTTGTCCGTGTCCTTGTCCATGTCCGTATCCTTGTCCGTGTCGTGTCCTTGTCCGTGCCCGTGTCCCTGTCCCTGTCCTTGTCCTTGCCCGTGTCCTTGTCCTTGTCCTTGTCCGTGTCCTTGTCCTCGTCCGTGCCCTTGTCCGTGTCCTCGTCCGTGCCCGTGTCCTCGTCTGTGCCCGTGTCACTGTCCGTGTCCTCGTCCTCGTCCGTGCGCGTGTCCATGCCCGTGTCCATGCCCGTGTCCGTGCTTGCTCTAGAGATCGACATCCAGCCTCTGTATTATTGCAGGTGGTTTAAGAGCAAGTCAAATAGCAAAATAAGATTGACCGGGACACCGGGGGCCCTCGAGGGCCAGTGTCCCAGTCGTCGAGGGCCGCTGACCAGGGTTGCCCTACCCCTGTTATAACTTCTGCCTCCGTCCTCATCTGTGGAGTCCACTTCCAATTAATTACAGTGTTGGATTGGTTTTGACAAATTCCCAGAAATCTAAACAAAAAAAATGGAAAATACAAGCTTAACAAGACCCACAGAGCCCGTGACCGACATGGACAGGTTGAAGTTAATGGGGAATGCATCATTTCCAAAGTGAAAAAGAATTTTTCGTAAACATGCCCTTCACAGAGCTAACTTACATCACACACGATAACAAGCTGTAGTAACTAGCTGTGTTTAACAATCTTTGCACTGCTTTTCTTAGTTAAGGGGGATTTAAACCCGGTAAGTGTGTAATCTTTGTGCCTTTTCTCCTCCTGCTTCAAAGGAAGGACACCTTGGAGGCCATGGTGAGGTAGGTTACTGCTGTTTGCCCTCCTGCAGAGATGCTGCCCCCAGGAAAGGTGTTTTAATAAGCCCTGCATGCTGCATGATATTTGCCTTTGAACGCCCGCTCGTCCGCTGCCTCTCAGATCAACATTTAGGATATTTATACTGAGATGGATCTTTGGAGGAAACCTATTAGTGAGTCCATTAGTTATGTTTAAATTATGAATGACAGCTTAGATCAAGTAATCAAGGCGTGACAAGAGGGCTGAGAGTGTGATGGGTTTTCTTCTCTCCGTCACACGGAGCGACATTAACGTCAAAACCTGTTTCAGGCTGTTTGATTTAAAGAGCATCATCTTTTTACCATTTTGTCCACTGATCTCCTCTGAAACCACACGAACATCCACTTTTATATTCATCACACTTTAGACGTAAAGCTTATTTGTTCTGATGCACGAATCTGGAAAGGTTTCACCATCCCTGCTGCTGCTTGGGTTCATGAAGCTGCTGAAAAGGGAAAGAATCAAGGTGATGCAATGCTCCGTGAGTCCAGAGCTCAGCCGTAATTACATATTTTGATTGTTGTCATCTTTTTAATGTGTCTTAATACACTAAACTATAGAACTTACTAGAGCATTACTTTCCCTTTTAGATGACCTGTAATCTTTGCTCCATCCAGAGTACAATGCTACCGCGGCCCACCTCCTCCGGCTCATGACAGAGTTCTGCTTTGACGCCTGCTCGACTTTGCTGAGCTGCCAAGTTAAACAAGCGCTGGATTGAGTTACAGCTGCTAAAAGCAGTCGAGCAACAGCCCTGATACACATGCTGATAGTGTAGATGGGTGGGGGTGGGTGGGGGTGGACTGTTGGAGGCAATTTGTGTTGTAGAGGCTAAACTGGAGGGTCAAATTTCTACAGATGTAAAATAACGTGAAAAAAAAAACCAAACAACAGCGAGATGGAACTAACGAGGAGGAAAGAAAGGCGGTTTTCAGTCCAGTCCGACAGGAGAGACGGCGGCTCTGACGGCTGCCAGCAGGCCAGAAGACGCGTTCTGGGGTTCTAGTGATCGTCACCGCCCTGCGTGATATAAGACGTCTACCTGAGTTTCTGAAACGCTGGTCATCCGTGCAGGAGAGGTGACGGTGTCCGTTCTGACAGTAAACGTCGTGTGTTTACGGGCTGTTTGCTGTCGTTGTGAGAACACGCTTCATTGGGAACGAGGTCACTCAGTAGCTCCGGCCGGCCCACATAAATAGGAATACTTTTCTTATTGTACTGTTTACAATGACATGAAGTTTCTAATATTTCCAATGGAAATTTTTTTCACATCTTGCCCTGCTTCCACTGTTTTTTTGTTATTAAATAGGTACATTGTGTTTTTTACCGTGCAGGCCGAGTAAACCGTAGCGTGTGTGTTTTGGGGGCTGAGCTGTGGGAGATAAGCTGCATTATTTTCTTCCTGTTGTGTTGCCTCGTTTACACAGATCCACGGGATAATCGCATCTCATTTTCTGCTCTTTATTCGGTCGAGGAGCAGTCAGAAAGAGATTGTCTCTTCCTTTAAAGCTTCCTATTCTGCAGCCTCTCAGCGCCGTAATCTGCCGTACCTATTCTGTCCCCGAGGCCACATAGAGGCTCATATTGTGTGTCTGCTGTGGGAGCAAAGTCGCTGAGAACGCTCCACGTTTCAGAGACCTCGTTTAGGCCGATGCCGGCTCCGATTACCCCGCCTCTCTGCCTCTTCCAAGCGACACAGGAGTCTTATTTTACCCAGAGAACCCTCGTCTTTGTGCTGCCAAAGATCGTCAGCCAGTGGACAGTAAAAAGAGACCAATCTCCTTCAGGTCTTTGCTTTTGCTTGGTGATCAGCACCAGCGCTGATACGTTGAGACGGCAGTAGAAGAACATCAATGAGACAGAGCAACCAAGAAGAGCCAGAAAGGAACATAAACCGATCCGCTAGAAATTACTGGCTTTGCTCAGAAATTTGAAGGGTTTATGGGTTGTAAATGGGTGGTAGATTTCCAGAAACATTCAACAGGAATTTAAAGCAGCACAATTTAATTTTTAGTCGCATTGAATTATCATTTTCTATTCCATTTGAAGGAATATTTGCTGACTGTTGTGAAGGTTTGTCCAGCTGCAGGAAAGAGTGACTTAACCTCCACCACATAGAGGTAGAACCCAAGTGCTAAAAATATCAAAAGTCCTCAGTCCTCTGTGAAATTTGCAAATAATTAAATGTGAAATTAAACGACCTCAACATACTCTTCCATTTGAGGTAGTCTCTCATTCCCAACCCGGAGAAGGCGCTCCACCCTTCTTAACCGTGGTTTCAGATCGGGATCAGACCGATCGGTCCGTCACCTGCAGTAAAGCAGACTGTTCTGGTAAAGCTGACAGACGCAAGGCGCTCTGTTTACTGGTGGATCTGGGTTCCTACCTGAAAGGCGTAGGTAGTGGCAGTCGCAGTGTAACACCTCATGGGCGATGCTGCAGACGTGCCTTCATCATCCCATGAACAACAGATCAAATCTCTCTCCGCTCATTCACGACTAAACTGCGTTTTTTGAAACTGAGAAATGTCCCTAACCGACTTCTGTATCGACACTTGACATCATACCTGTGAACCGTAAACACAGTTAGAGTTATTATATGTCTTTTTCTTGTTCCTCTGGGAACCAGAAACATAAACACACTTTTGGAGCCCTAGAAACGCTCCAACGGTGACCTCACTTGACCTCCATACTGCATGGGTTTTCTCCTCTATCCCATTCCAGCCAGAAACTGAGTTTACTGGAGCGCGTTCGCCTTCCCAACTCAAGAGCATCTGTGGGGCTGGGAAGAAAGCTCACAGGTCACGCCGACTCTGTCGAGGAAAGTCCCTCCAAGGAGCCCAAACCTGCTGGCTTCAGTAACCGGGAACGCTTTCGTACTGCTTTCCGAATGAAGGCCTACACGCTCCGCCAGAGCTCCGAAGGTCAGAGTCCAGATCTGAAAGTTAACAACTGCCAATGTAAAACCCACTTAATGAACGTCTTCTTGGTTTTGTTTCTGTCAGATGCCGGAGCGCCGCCAGATCCAGCCTTAGAGGAGCGGGGCTTTCCCCCAGACATCCTCCTGGAGGAGATGATCCCTACTCTCAAACTGGTCATCAGAGCTGTCAGGTGAGGAGCCGATGATCAGCGGCCTTCCGTGAAACTGTAATGCGGTGTTCTGCAAGAATACTTTTATCCAATGTGACATGCAGATCAATGTGGATCTCACTGTAGCGGCTGCATAGGACCTCATTCTGTGCACGAGTACGAGCTACAGATGTCACCAGGAGCTGATCCAACCGCAGCGCGAGCAGAACTCACACATGCTGGCAATGTGCTGGTAAAGCTACAGGCCCGCGGCTGACGTAATGCAGGAATTCAATCTAGCGTCAGGGCCTGTGAGATGAGTGATTAACCCTGTGAAAGTACTTCTTCCTTCCACTCCATTATATCAGGGTTGAATGGGTTTCTCAGTGGGATGTTCAGATTGGGAGGGTTTTTGTTTCAGATCTCTTAGCCTGAGCAGCCAGCGACTCTGGGAAGAGTCAGGTGAAAATCGGACCTGTTTGAGACAAAAGAAGGATCTCAGTGGGTGGCAGGGCTGTCCCGGGATCAGGAGGCTTTCAGAGAACTGAAAGGAGTCATGTTTGATCTTAGGTTCGAACATGGGAAGTGTTAAAGTCAAAGGATTTCTGTGCCGGACATTTAACCCCTACTCTCTCTCACCACTTCCACACAGGGGTACGGTGTAGAGATGCCTGGAGAGCCCCTCCTCATTCCACCTCCACTCTCCACCTGCGCATTCCCAATGAATGATCCCACGAAGTCGCAACAAGCGTGTGCTCTCACCAGGCCTTACGGGGTTGTCCAATCTCAAATCCATTCTTACTAACTGCTTTATTCAGTCAAATAAATGCTAACAAAAAATAAAATAGATAGAAATAAAGGTTCTACCTGGTTGTACCTGTGGTGATCATCTTTATGATGTAATGCTCTGTGAAAGCACATGCTGAGGGTAGAACATTGGGCCGGAGTTACTGTAAATGCCCAGCTGGAGAGTGGAGGCGGCATGACGAGAAGATCGCCAGTTTGTCTTTGCATCACGAACGCTGGGTGAACGTAGCTACAAGATGTCACAGGTGCTGGGTGGTTTGCAGTTGGAGTGTATTACGACTGGCCTCCACTCCGAGATCACGTTACTCCCAAATATCTTCATCTGGATCAGACATGGGTTTCTCTCCGAGGTGAAATGACTTGTGCATGATGAGCAGGAACATTGGAGAGAAGACTCAAGTCAGTTTCTCTGCACAGCAACAAGGAGGCTGGGATTTTAGGGTGTGAAAGTACCCACACCTAAGTGTTCATGATGCTACAGATGCACGTGAGTAAACAGGTCCAGAGGGGGTCTTAATGAGCCTGTGGAAGGAATATGGATATCTGTTCGGATGTGTCCTTATTTACCTTAAAAGCTTTCTGGACATATTCAGCGGGAAGGGATCATGTGATAGCCCTACCCTCAGAACATGCTGGCATGCACGGACAAGCCTGAGTTGTACGTGCACACATGCACTAAACAGCAGTTGGTGGGTTAAACTCTGCAACAGTCTTCCCTGTTTCAGAGGAACTCCTCTGCAAAATCTTCCGGGCTGGCACAGCGGACCAGATCTGTGGAAGCTGCTCCAAAATAAAGGTTGCTTTCATGTCCAAAGTTGGACTAAGTTTAGTGCCAGTAGTCAAACCAAATACTCTTGTCTCACAGGATCATGCAGTTCCTCTTGAACAAGAAGCGGTTTAAAGAAACTCTGAGGCCTTACGATGTCAAAGATGTAATTGAGCAGTACTCTGCAGGACACCTGGACATGCTCTGCAGAATCAAATACCTTCAGACAAGGTGAGCAGCTACGCCACAGATGAGAGGATGAAATGAATGTCTTATTTTCCTCATTGCTCAACCACTTTCTTTTCTTTCAAGGATTGACATGATTCTTGCCCCTGGACCCCCCCTCACGCCCAAAAACAAGAAGACGCAGAAGACGCCCTTTACGTACCCAGCAAATCAGTCCCCCAGGTGCCGTCACAGTACAAAACAAGACCCATAAATAGTACAGTAAAATGTTCTAGAAAGTGCAGTAACTCCACATTTGACTTCTTCGTTTGCTCCAACACCCGTCCTCATGTCGCCGGCGTCCCTCTGTTCCAGGCATGAGTCCTACCTAGCCAAAGCCACGTCCATGCCAGATGCTGAAGATCAGAGCATGATGGGTAGATTCGTCCGGGTGGAGAGACAGGTGAGAGATAAGAAAGCGTTGCTGGAGTTCACAAATACTCCAAAATATAAATGGTGAACCGGTACGGGGCTCATCACCTAAGAAGGCGTCGTGGACCAGGTCAGTGATGTGCAGTCCATCAGGACGGGCTTTTCCTGGTATCAGGTTTTACTTTTTGAATTGCAAATTGCAGTTGCATTATTTTATATTTTTATTTTTAATATTTATACATTGTGTTTCATAAAGCCAATGTTTAACATAATGATGCCTCAACACAGAATATTTCAGACTGATGGAGCCACATAAATACATCGTTCTTACCGCCTTTATTTGGCAAACTTGTTTGTTTTATGTTATATTTGTAAGCGTTCAGGGGAACTGGATGCAAACTCAAAGACTCTACACACGGGACCGTCACATGCTGCTGTTGATGCTGACGGAGGTTTTCACTTCAACTCACTTTATTCTTTTTAATATCAGTTCACAGCAAAAGTCATCTCAAGCCACTTTGCATAGAAAGTAAGCAACTTCAATTAAATACAGTCCATTTCAGCCCATTTATGATCAAGCGCAGTTCAAATTAAATATTCCCCATCCTGAGCAGACACAAGGCAACAGTGGAGAGGAAGTGACTCCCCGTTCCCGGGAAACCGCGCAGGCAGCCAGTCGTGTGTACGGGTCATCCTGAGCCTCACAGCTGTATCAGCTGATTTTATTACATGTTTGACTCACTGAGCAGATCATAACGTCTGCACCGCTTCTGTCAATGTGTTTGCTTCTCAGGTGGAAGACATGGAGAAGAAGCTGGACTTCCTGGTGGACATGCACATCCAGAACACGGAGCACCTGCAGGTGGACTCAGCTGGTGCCGCCCACATGACCCTGGAGACCTGCAATCCTACGGCGAACGGTGAGGTCAGACGGGTTTTTCTCAACTACTCCGAGGCGTTCCCGAACATGTCGTACCAGGTGCCCGTCAGCAAGGCGAATCTGCACTGTAGCAGAGGACAAGGAGGCGGAGACGGGGCGGGGTTGGCAGGACGAGACGCCGCACTTCCAGCCCAGCAACGCCCATTTCCAGAAGCCATCCCCACGTACACGGAGCGTCCCACAGTGTTACCCATCAGCTCCCTGCAGGATTTGTCCGCAGGGCCGGGCAGGACCACAGGGGGAAAGGGGGGCGACTCACCACTCTCCATGCTGTCAGTTAACCACGAGGAGCTGGAGCGCTCGCCAAGCGGGTTCAGCATTTCGGGGGAGCGGGAAGGGGAGGAAGGGCTGGATCCATCCATGGGGGTGGGAGTGGCAACTGGAGAGACCAGCTGGACGAGACCCAGGCCGAGCTACTTGGCGGAGGGGGAGACGGACTCAGACACGGACCCCTTTACACCAAGCGGGGGGGCCCTGCCTCTCTCCTCCACTGGGGAGGGATTTGGTGATGCTGTGTGGAACACACCACCCTGAGGAGCATCTGCCACCGCACAGAAATCTGAGACCTTAAATTCAGCCCATGCCTCTAAGCCCAAATCACCGGGTCACAGCCTCACCTTTGGCTTAAACCTTTGGAAAGAGGGCGGGTCTAACCTGCCTCAGTTCTGAGAGGTCTCCAGGGAGGTCATCGACCTTCAGAGGCCACGGCAGATTTCATCATCTGATCGTGGTCCAGACAGAGCCATGGCACCAAGTCTGCCCTGAAAAGAAAGGGCGTCCAGACCATTTGTAAAGTAAAACTCTGTAAATTTAGTTGAAATAAAAAAACTGAACATTAATATACATACTATATACACCCAAAGCTTTATGCTGCAAAGCCAACCACACTGCATGTAACGCATGCGATTTTTAGTGTAGACACTGCAAAGTTCAGGACTTCAGGAAGCGGAAAAAGAGATTGAATGGATGCATATACTTGCTATGCCATTTTGTAACACCTATTTTTTTATATGAATACATTTTCATTCTTTTATGCATGGACTGCATGATAATGCACCATCCTGGGATGCCAGTTAGAGGGCGATACTGGAACCAAAAGTCTCCTGTCTCTCTGTTTCGTGTGTCGTTGGTCAGTTGTGCGTTGGCTGTGAATGTGTGGCTGCTTGTGACGGACGGAGTGAAAGAGCGAGTTTGGTAACAATCCCTGGTCATTTGCTGACTTTCACGTTCAACATTTCCACTTTTTTCATCACGCGTTTGTGTTTGTACGTTCTCTGAGGAGCAGTTCTGCCCAGAAACCGGATTTTCTGATGGCTGTGTTCTGTCTGCACACAGACGTCTAAGTCTCTGCTGCTCTGATGGCACATGAATTCAGGGATATAAACCACACGCTTGTCTTTCTTCAAAGCTCTTAAGAAAAACCTAATATAATCAAAGCAGAATAGTGTCTTAACACTAACCAGATCTTCTCATAAATAGGACACAATTTGAACATTTATGTCCTTGTACCAACACTTGCGGTTTTGTAAGTACCAGAAAGTCTGTGTCATGTTGGAAAGGCTTTCTTAGCATGTAATCCTTAATTTGGTGTCTTTATAGTATCTTTAGACTCACCCACAGCTCTCATTGTTCCATATCAGTCCAGCTCCATCTCGTAGTCCAGTGTTTCCCAACTCTGGTCGTCGGGGGAAGCTGTCCTGCATGTTTTACACGTGTCCCTGCTTAAACGCCTCCTTCAAATTAAAAGTCATCATCAGCTTGTCGTCAACATCTGCACAAGTCTGTTAATGACACAGTCATTTGTATAAGACTGTGTTGAAGCAGCGCCACATCTAGAACATGCAGCACAGTGCTCCTCCAGGACCGGGTTGGGACACACTGCTGTAGTCCATCTGCAGGCCGGAGAGTTGACATTAGTCAGTAAAAACATCTTATAAACAATTTAAGCCATTTGAACCATTTGAACCATTTTTGAGGATCTTGATGGATACACTTTCTAAAACCTCTGAGCCACACCCACAATCAAAACAATAAAAAAAATGATTTCATACAATAAATAAATAAAATGACCCAGTGCATTCATAGAGATACAAACATGTATATTAACTGACTAATTAAGACAACCATTTTTTGAATGTATAACAACATCCCAAACGAAGGCAGGCTACACAAAGACGCTGTGATGCTTCACTTATTCAAAGGCAGTCCAGTGCACAGCCGCGGGACGTACTTTTGGAGACACGGGGATCCCAGCACCGCTGACAGAGCAGGAGAAGGAAAAGATCCTGTGTGGTTTTTTTTTACATAATCTGATGTGTAGATGCTGACATCGATGTGCGCCGTCTCCGCGCTCTGTCACTGACGGGTTGCAGCATGTAAATGAAAGATCTTCCCACGGCTCTGTGTGGTTCTCAGCTGCATCTCTGCTCCAGATTTAAGTAGTGGCATGAATTCATAGTTAAGGCATCTATACAATATCCTCCGTAGCCGTCTTATAGGCTACTAATAATTGTTATTGGATGTAGAAAAACTCAAACAGAATATTTACACAGACTAAAACTGCCTAGTGTTCAGAGGAAAATGATTTAAAATGGTTCTGGTTTTACGTTTATATCTTCAGAAACAGTAAAATAACAACTGAAAGGAGCTCTGCTCTAGATACCCACTTCACCTTTTCAAGGTTGTCACTTTCACACTGATTAGTTTGTCTTGATAAATCCTGAATGCTGAGTCTCAATTGTCCCAAACACACGTAGATAAATGACAAACACCGCAAGTGTGGGTAGTGGACACACCGGTTTCTCAACTTCAACTGTGATTTTCAGTTTACTTCTTGTCTATTTTATACTACCACAAAGCCACGCTGAATTCTCTTTTGATCAGTTAGTATTAACTTGATCAAATTATCTTTACCATTACTACACACCATTAATGCAGGGATTTCCATGACGTCTTAAACATTATTTGAAGAGCAGAACATCTAGTGTATTAACCAAAAACAAGCGTACTCTGGCATGCTTCCTTCTCGCCTTCGATTTCTACTAATGCCGCAGAATACTGATTATGTAGTAAAATAGACCATTTAGCCAAAATTCACTTCTCTAGAAAGGCGTCAGTAGAATCAGAAGTTTAAAAACGATTCAGTCATAAACTAAGGCTGTGACCAGAAAGCACTTAGAATTGACATGAAAACACTTTCCCTTTCCTACTGTATTATTACACATATTTATATATAGTTAGACTCATTTTTCGACTTAAGGCAACTTTAAACCTGCTCTACTGTTCATTGCTGCACTTCTCACCGGGGCTGGGAAGGCTGGTGGCGTGCTGGGACCCGGCTGCAGAGGCTTCTGTCCTGTTGGTGTTACATTTGGGACATTTTTGAGAAGGAAGCACCTCCAAGCCGGACCTGAGCACCTCCTGCAAATAAGAAGCTTCACAAACGATCACATCTAGGTCTAAACGACTTTACCTTCTTTAGATTTAGAATTACACTGATACTGAATGTAATATCTGACAACCGACTGTATCTACACACGTGAATTACTACTGTCGCGGTTATAGCATGTTTAAGCACCTTCGGCGTTAGTCTTACGGAGAGTTTCCTCACCAGGCTTCAGATGCATTTTTATGACTTTTTCTGTAAACATTCAGGAAAAGATCCGGTCTGGGTTGTGAAACGTTTTAATGAGAAACAGACCTCTGAAATAAACAATAAACAGCCATTTCACTGTCACTAGCTTAGCTGAGCGCTAAAGTGAGGCGAGACAGTCATGTGACAATTCATGTCATGTGATTTTTAACAAGAGTTTAGGTTTTTTTATCAACAAAATGAGACATGTTTCCCCCCACACACTTTATTTTTATATTTACTGTCACTTATGATTGTAGAAAAGCTGTGACTCCAAGGCGAAGTTTGGAACCGTAGCATCCGCCACGACCCTGAAATCAGCCTCCGCTTCAGCAGTTAGCGACAGATCGCCGCTGAAGCCGAAGGATCCAATCCACTCAAGCTCCAAGTGTGATTCCTCTTCCCCTAAAGTTTACTGCACATCCGCTGAACCTTCCTGTAACAGTGCGACTGCGTTCAAGTTCAAGTGTCGTTGCAGTTTAAGTTGTTAAAGCGCAGCTACGTGAGCTACATGCTAACGACTGTACAGGTGGCTGCAAGCTTTTACCCCTGAAGGATCTTCACACTTCATCGTTCTCGTTGTAGCTATAGAAAGTGAGCTCTGGCCTAAAGTCTCTAAAGGACTGATTAAAGCCTTTTCTATCCTCATCCAGTCAAGTTCATCTGATCTGACTGCTGATATCTTGATGTGCCATCCACTTAAACTCGTTCTCGCTCTTGTTTTGTTCAGACTTCTGGGACTCTAATCAAATATATTAACCAAAACGTTTAAACCAACTTATGAATGCTGCAGTTACACCCCAAAACTGCTAGACGGCAGCAGCGTTTGAATGCTGTTGGTTCAAAAGCTGAAGACCAATAACCGAGCTTATTGGTCTTCTGGAGATGATGTCATCCCAACTGCGCTACGGTTAAAAATGTGCTTCAGTTCCAGTTTAAAACCAAACAGTGTGCATCATTTGGAAGTTCAGTCTTCCCAACTGGCCTCTAATATTCCATAAATCTAGTCAAAATTGTCTTATTTAAAGCCGATGGCGTAGAAAAGCGTTTTTGACTAGAATTCTTAAAACTAGCAAAATCGTGTAAAATAGTCTTCTAATTTTCTTGAAACCAGGTTTTTTTTTCTTTTTTAGAAATGAGCTTTTGCATGTTTGTTGAGGTGGACCTACGTTTTTGATGAAACATCTGAGTGTGATGACTGAGGACCTGGTCTGGAGCTGACGTGTGAGCCTGCTGTGGAGGAAACTCGCCGTCAAATTAACATGGTGAACTAAATCATCTATTTAACTTATTGTACTATTATTCTTGAAATTAGTTATCCTCTGACTCCTAAAGCTGTTCAGTTATATACCTAAAATAATGTTTTGGTACAGCGCCGCTGTGACAACACATGGACAGAATAATACGAGTTATATCCCTGTGGACGTTCATTCATCGTGCCTCTGAAGCGAAGCATCATCCAGAGCGGCCCGTCGCCGTCGCCGTCGCTCTGCTCAGCGTTTCAGCGCCACTTCATTTCACAACGCGCCTCACACACCACAGGATTTATGAATGTCAGCTGTTTCCTGCTGTAGAACATCGTACTTTTCATTTTAATTTACTTTTACAGCCTCCCCACGACATACAGCGTTCTTGGTTTTGTAAACATACAGTTTTGAAGCTTTGTGGTGCTTTTGGCTCATTTGCGAGATTCAGACTTGACGTGACTTCAGTTGCACAGAACTGTGAAGTTTCTTCTATCTTTTCTGTCAGTTTAAAGTTTAAATGTTGTAGCCAGTCACCGTGCAGCTGTTTCATATTCTGGCTTTGTTTCATGTTTGATGTAACACCAGCGCTGTTGCTGACTTGCGCGTCAACCAGAGGCTCCAACAGGTCGGACCTCCGCGAGCCAGTTTCTCCTCTTTCATTTGTAAAACCGACTTTACTTCCTGTCTAAATTTACTAGCATGCATCAGTTTTATATCAACCCTGGAAACAACTATTAAAGAACATTACACTGCAAATTACTGTTAAATTTAACTATTTTGTAAGTTTGTAAAACAGAAAAAGAAGTCTTTTAAGACACTGAATTACACTGTGTAAAAGTAATGCTGGTTAAAACAATTTACCTGAGGATGGAGATGCGTCCGCAGCGACATTTAAAAACATAAACGTTAACCTGAAGATGATCTCGGGAATAAAGAATCATAAACGGATCCAAAGTTACATAACAGGTAGATTATGAAGTCTATTTTAATAAGTAATTCAATCTACTTTAGCCATAAATTATGTCTTTTCTTTTACATATTAAAACTGTAAATAAGATAATTGTCCTTCTATTAAAGTCCCTCTACAATAAATATGAAGTTTTAATATTGTTAACAAGTCCATATCATTTTATTTATTAATATTATAAGACATTTAAAAGACTCTGCTACACGTTTAAAGTCTCCTGCAGTCTCAGAAAGACAAGATCAAATGTCCTGTATGATCCACGTAGAAGTTTAAACAAAAAAAAGAAAAGAAATCGCGTCTATTTGCTGGCTGGTGCTTTATAGCTACATGAGTGAAAACCAACAAAACCAGAATCCAGCCAGCTCAGTGGAAAAGACGGCAGGAACCAGGAGGAGAAGCCGCTTGGTGGGTTTTACTCTAGTTTAGACGATGTTGAACCTGACGTGACGACAGACGCCTTCTGGAGATGCTGTCCCACCAGAAGCTCAGAGGGCAGAAGTGACTGTTATGGACAGACATCTTAAATGTCACCCAGAGGAAAAACAATATTAACAATTTGGAAAGTGACTGTGAAATCTGGCGCTTCGTGTGTGGTTTTAGAGAACCGGCACAGAAATGGTGACACTGCTGAGCGCAGATTCGAGCCCGTCACACCCCTGGATTTCTGGATGACGCCGCAGCGTTGATAAATGAAGGGACGGTTGCGTCTTCACGTCATGCATACGTTGTGCACATGTATATTATCATTTGTACTGTTGCCGAGTACGCCTCAACGATGCCAGAGACCAGGAGCGGTGCCATCCAGCGAGGAATGGAGCACCTACACGAGCCAAACAATTCAGAGTTTAGGGAACAACTATGTTTGGGAAGAATCCAGATGACCTAGTAAAGGTTGACCCCAAAACTGACATTTACATGAGGTTCGTCATGGACTATTTTTACATTTCTAATATTATTGAAGGTGATAGAAAGTGGCTGGATTACCATTCTGATGCTTTAACCTTCCTGCAGTCTCGTGTAATTGACTCGTGAACGTCTGCAGAGTCGCTGGCTGGTGCAAACACCTGAAATACAGCTGCAAACAGGGAACGGCTTTAATGTGGCTTCCAGAGCGATGCTCCAACTCTTTTTAAGCTCACCAGGGAATTTTTCAAACTACTTTGAAATGTAACATTTCCAGAACCACAGAATTAGTTAACGCAGTTGACTTTAATCCGACTCACTCGGCGACGCTGTTTTTTCCTGAAACTGGTTGGAATGTACTTTTAGGTTGAGTTTCAAAACTTTCAAACAAGTGTGGGGTGAGAAAGACCGATCCATCTTTGCTTCGAAAGCAGTACCAGCATTACTTTTTACAGTGAAATAAATAGTCCTTCACTGCTTTTGTGAATAAAATGCTGTTTTATGTGATAGGAAAATACATCACAACCTGTTTAAATATGTTTTTCACGGCCACGTTTCTCTCCAGCAACATCTTTACATTTAACTTCTGCAGCACTATTATTGTCATTGTTGGGGTGGATTTCAGTGATTTTTACATGACACGTAGTGGAAGACAGATCCTATATAAAACAATAAAATTAACTGGAATTACCCACACTTATGGATGGGCTGACCAAAAGAATAGGCTGTCAAAGGCCTAGTATAGCTATTTTTACTAACTGATCTACAAATCATTTACTCAGCCCTTTCTTAACAAGTTTAGAAGAAATCAAGTTTGAGGCGAGCATATCCAGTTCTTTGGTTTTCAGGTCTGTTGAGGAGGTTTTAATGATCTAATGACGTCACTGGAGAGTTCAGATATTCCTGTCCCACTTGTACCGGCAGGTTTGTCTTCTTTTATTGGGTTATTTCTATCCTTTGATACCCTTTATTCTTTATTTGCACTCTTTCGTCTCCTGTAAGTCTTTGCCATCAAAGTGGTTCCAGTGCTGGTTCAGAGACCGTGCTTACATTGGAACCACTTCTGTCTTCTTCAAAGAAAGCACCGGTTCAGAACCAGGAAAACTGGATCTAGTTTGGTCCCTGAATCCTGCTGAGTTAATTATGAGAACCAGTTATGTTGGGTGATGGGTGTGGGATTATTGTGAACGTTATGAAGGCTGTTCAAAGTGCTAGCACCAAACCAGCACCAGAGCCTGGTTCAAGTGGTTACAAAGGTGTATTAGTTTCGTATAAGTGGCCTTTTGTTGGTCGTTTTTATAATTTTTGGAACTTTTAGCAATGATTTTCTAAACATTTTGGTCCTGTGTCAACCATAGACTGTAAATAAGAAGTGACCCTCAAAGACCATCCTGGTTGGAAGCATCTTCAGCAAGGTTCAAGACCTTCAAAAACCTTCCTGGATGGAAGCATCTTCAGCAAGGTTCAAGACCCTCAAAGACCTTCCTGGGTGGAAGCATCTTCAGCAAGGTTCAAGACCCTCAAAGACCATCCTGGATGGAAGCATCTACAGCAAGGTTCAAGACCTTCAAAAACCTTCCTGGATGGAAGCATCTTTAGCAAGGTTCAAGACCCTCAAAGACCTTCCTGGGTGGAAGCATCTTCAGCAAGGTTCAAGACCCTCAAAGACCATCCTGGTTGGAAGCATCTTCAGCAAGGTTCAAGACCTTCAAAAACCTTCCTGGATGGAAGCATCTTCAGCAAGGTTCAAGACCCTCAAAGACCTTCCTGGGTGGAAGCATCTTCAGCAAGGTTCAAGACCCTCAAAGACCATCCTGGATGGAAGCATCTACAGCAAGGTTCAAGACCCTCAAAGACCATCCTGGTTGGAAGCATCTTCAGCAAGGTTCAAGACCCTCAAAGACCATCGTGGTTGGAAGCATCTTCAGCAAGGTTCAAGACCCTCAAAGACCATCCTGGTTGGAAGCATCTTCAGCAAGGTTCAAGACCCTCAAAGACCATCCTGGTTGGAAGCATCTTTTGGTGAGTGGCTGGACTCTCCTTTACAGATAAGATGAGGAGTTTAGTGATTCAGGAGAGACTTGGAGTAGTTGAACCTTCAGATCAAGAATAGTGAGTTCAGATGGTTTAGGGATCTGTTTGGGATCCTTCCTGGATGTCTCCCTAGAGAGGTGTTTTGAGCATGTCCAACCACAGGAGAAATTACACCTCTGGCTTGGGAATGCCTTAGTACTCCCCTGGAGGAAGGTCTGGGAGGTGTAGGATGGGAGGATGGATGAGCTGGAGATATTTGAGGAAAAGGTGGACATCAATGCTACAGTGCTCTAGGACAACGTTCTTCAGCCGTGGTCCTCAGGGCCCACTGTCCTGCATATTTACATGTTCCTCTGCTCCAACACACCTGACTCAAAATAGTGCGCCATTGGCAGTGTGTAGACCTTGATGACAAAGTGATGGTGATCCAGTCAGAGGGTAGTAGACAGCGGGTCCTGAGCACCAGGGCTGAAGAACGCTGTTCCAGGGCATTGGCCTCAGGTTTTAGAGCTCCGATCATTTCTTATTTACAGTCTGTGGCACCACCCCTATTTTTGGTTCTTGCAGGGTTTCTAACGTTTTAATCCATGATCTGTTTTCAACACCCAATAAAAGATTAAAGGAAGAGGCCTTTTCTTACCTGGTAGTAATATTTACTTCCCAAACTCAGACTGTGTTGCATTTCAGTCTTGTAGGATTAAATAATGCCACTTGTGAAGCCCTGCAAGGGCAAAATGTCCACATATACAGGCATAACCAAAAGTTTGAACACCCCACATCCACGCCTGTGACTGATACTGTTGTCCATTTCTTGAATACACTTGATCACATGTAGAAACCACTTTCTTATTCTGATTATTTCTCCATGTCTTTAATCTGAATCTTACCACTGTCTTTTAAAGCCATAATCTGAAGCATGTGCTAAAAAAACACTTTGCATTTACATGTGTACGCACACCTGTGTTGTGTTTCATCTTTGTGTGAACTCGTGTGAACTCATCTGTACGTGCAACGATTCTGAATGAAAAGGAGCACTTTATGGCATCCGTGTATTTAAGAAGGCAATAGTGCTTGCTGTGATATTTCTGTTACGCATACGGTCATAATCTCCGCAACTGCATACCAAGCAATGCACCGGTCGCCACATCCTGAGTAAACTGTCATTTAAAGGACATTTTGAGTGCTACGAATTATTTGTGCCTTGGCTTTTTACAGTACAGTTCTTTCATTTCAATCATGCTTTTCTCGCTGTGGATGTCACAACGTAGCTCAAAGCTGTGGGTCATATCTGTGTGGGCGGACGCATTTGTCTGACACAACTTCAGAAATAGGAATTTCACTGGACAAACGTGACCTTTGTGCTCAGTCCTGAGATGGAGAACGAGCAGGTTTGTGGAGTGGAGTGATCTGCTTCTTACTTTAGGGCCTGACATAAATGCTTTGGTAGAAACTAAAACATTTTTCACACTTTTTCATGTTTGGGTGTCCAGGAGTTGAAAGTGAGAAAGCAACATCAAAGCATGGGTAATGGGAAGTCATTTTTGTCAAGAATACCGGCCATGGAAAAGCTAATTTATTCAATCTTGACCTTCTGTTAATGCGACTCGGTCAGCAGAAGCATTTGGTCCGTAACTGGGATGTTTTCAGCCCATGTGCCGGAGACGGATGCACCATGGTGACTTGGTTAGGTTTAGGCATCGTTAAGTAAAGAGTTTGGGGATAGGTAATAGACTGTGTCACAATTTTACCACATTTTTTACAATAAGGTTGACTGTTGGGGGGCCGGTCTACTTTCACAAATATGACTTGACCTGTTCAAATGCGGTCGTTTCACTCCTGAAAATCAACAGAAATGGGAAAAAACAACACTTCTGTGTAAAGATATAACAAACAGCTTTGTGTGAGTTTACCAACAGCAGCTTTTTTGGCTTCGGAGCAGTTTTAAGTTTAATTTAAGGAAAGTTTGGACAACTTTACACTAGTGGCCTTCAGAGCTGTGCATCATTTTTCTCATTCCAGTTTGAAGAAAAACAAATAAACTTGCTGTTTCTATTCTGTATCAAACTACTTGGAATATTTTGTTTTAATGATATAATATGCAAATGTATTCTTACTTGATTTTTATTTTTTTGTTTTTTTTTTTCAATTGCACCAGTTATTAATAAAGTATTGAATTAAATGGTGGTTTGTGGTTTGTGTTTCATAATCAATCATCGTGTATAAAAAACAGCAACTGACCGTGACGATTTATGTAAAATAAGATGAAGAAAAGTCTTATAAATGAGAGACTTTGTTGTAGATTTGTTTCCTCCAGTTTTCCGACACTAATGCAGAAGTGCCAAAATGATGCAGTTCCATGGGCGCCCACTAGGGGCCGCTCCAAAAATTAGTTAATTTTGTACTGACCGGGATGTTAAAATGCGCTTTCTTAGTGGTTAAAGTTGGCACATTTATAGCTCCTTGTTTGGTGTTGAATTACCAACATCCACTGTTTGGACATTGCCCCCATCATAAAGCTGAGTCACAACATAAATGTATATTGACCATTAGTCTTTTTGGTTTATCTTATGATTTCCTGAAAGTCTGTATCGTCCCCCAGAAGCAGCTGGGCTCAGGCTCTCTGCAGCTCTGCGTCCTCTTCTGCCAACCACTGCTGAGTGTCTGAAAGTGAAAGCCAAGGCCCCCCCGGGTGTCCGCCACGCCCTGTCATTAAAGACGTGCATTCACTCCTCTCATTCAGCAGTCTTCCCTCAGGCTCATGTGTCACTCCAGCGGCTTATTATGGCCACTTAGCCACACTGTAAAAAGTGTCAGGAGCCAGATGATTTAGTATTAAATTATGATCTGAAGCAATTTGTTGTTAAACTGATGACAACAACTCAGTTTACTGAAATGTGGTTATTAAGAAGATCCAGTCCGCTACGAGCGGCACATAAAAGACTAACAGCAAAAAGGTTAACAACAAAAAAACCTTACTTTAACGCTCATAAGAATTTGTGCAGATTCATGCAATTCATAAACATGTAAATAAACAAAAGCAGGTGCAATGATCACAATCTAACTTTTGCAACAAATTTTTAAAAGATGAAAGAGGTAAAAAGAAACTCAATTTCAATGTCTGTTGCAAGTGAATCCGGTCACTTGGAGCAGAAAACTGAAACGAAGACCGATCAAGAACAACAAAGGCTTTGGGAACGCGTAACGAACAGAAACCACCATGTTGGTCTACGAGAGGCAGGCGGAGACCAGGTAACCAGTAAGTTCAGACGGCAGGTGTGGGCGTTGCTGGAAGCTCCAGTGACAAATCAAATGTAGATCACATCTCTGCACTCTAATATCGGAAGGACCGTCTTTTTAACCAGTAGCTGTTTCAAGGCGTGTGTCAATGAAAATCTATGCTGATAAAGAAAACCAATCTTTGATATGGCCTTAAAAAGCAAATTACGGAAGCTGCTTTCAAATGAGAGTGAAGAGGCAAACCAGGTACCGAGACACTTATACAAAGAAAATGTTGTGTGGG